>CM052445.1:1214393-1312504 GCA_028533085.1 Varecia variegata
TAGAATATCTTTTTTTCCTTTGGATAGATGCCTAGTAGTGGGATTGTCGTTGGATCAAATGGCATTTCTATTTTTAGCTCTTTTAGGTATCTCCAAATTACTTTCCACAGGGTTTGTACTAATTTGCAGTCCCACCAGCAGTATAAGATGTTCCAGTCTCTCCACAGCCATGCTAGCATTTATTGGTTTGGGACTTTTTGATAAAGACCATTCACACTGGAGTTAGGTGACATCTCATTGTAGTTTGATTTGCATTTCCCTAATAATTAGAGATGTTGAGTACTTTTTTTTTTTGGAGACAGAGTCTCACTCTGTTGCCTGGGCTAGAGTGAGTGCCGTGGCATCAACGTAGCTCACAGCAACCTCACACTCCTGGGCTCAAGTGATCCTCCTGCCTCAGCCTCCCGAGTAGCTGGGACTACAGGCATGCGCCACCATGCCCGGCTAATTTTTTCTATATATATTTTTAGTTGGCCAGATAATTTGTTTCTATTTTTTAGTAGAAATGGGGTCTCGCTCTTGCTCAGGCTGGTCTCAAACTCCTGACCTCGAGCGATCCACCTGCCTCAGCCTCTCAGAGTGCTAGGATTACAGGCGTGAGCCACCGCGCCCAGCCTTGAGTACTTTTTTATATGTTTGCTGGCCATTAGTCTGTCGTCTTTTGAAAAGTTTCTGTTCATATCCTTTGCCTCTTTATTCACGGGGTTGTTTGATTTTTCTTGTTGATTTTCTTAAGTTCTATGTAGGTTCTTGTTATCAGCCCTTTATTGGATATTTAGAAAGCAAATTTCTCCCATTCTGTAGGTTGTCTATTCATTCTCATGATAGTTTCCTTGGCTGTGCAGAAACTTTTTACTTTGATCAGGTCCCATTTGTTTATTTTTGTTGCTGCTGTGATTGCTTTGGGGGTCTTCTTCATAAATTCTTTGCCTAAGCCGATGTCTGAGAGTCTTCCCAACATTTTCTTCCAGAATTCTTAAGGATTCACACCTTAGGTTTAAGTCTGTTATCCACTGTGAGTTGATTTTTGTTAGATATGCGAGATCGGGATCTAGTTTCAATCTTCTGCATGTGGATATCCAGTTTTGCCAGCACCACTTACTGAATAGAGATTCTTTTCCCCAGTGTATATTTTTGTCTGCTTTATTGAAGATTAGATGACAATATGAGGATGGTTTTATATCTGGGATCTCTGTCCTATTCCAAAGGTCTATTTTATTTAGGCTTACTTAAATATTATTCCCAGAGAGTTATTTATTTTCATATGATTTCGTGTTATTTCCAGCATCTTTTTGTTTCAATGAAACGGGCTTCTTTTGGGAAATTCTTCTCAGGCTTCTCTGTTGGTGATAAGCTTTTTCAGAGTGTGATTATCATGATAAATCTTTATTTTTGCCTTATTTGAAGGGCAATTTTGCTGGATATAGTATATCTGCTTTGAAGTTTGTATTCTCTCAGCACTTTGACTATATCACCCAACACTTTGTTGGCATGTAGGGTTTCTTTGGATAAATCCACTAGTTAAGTCATAGGAGCATGCTTATAGATGACATAACACTTTGCTCTTGTAGCTTTCAAGATTCTCTTATTGCGTGTTACTTTCAAAACTTTGCTTATAATCTGTCTTCTAAAGGGTCTCTTCGTGTTTATTTTTTATTTCTTTTTTCCTGTACTTAAGAATTATTCATTTCTTGTTGTATTCTTTAGCTAAAGAATTTGTTTCTTTCTGTGCTTTTGTTTTTGTTGATATTCTCATTTTCCTGATTGCATTGAGTTGTCAGTATTGTTCCCATTTCACTCAGTAAGCACCCTTTAGGTGCTTGTTTTTAAATTTTTATGGTAATTTCTACATCTGTATTCCTTTATGGTTGATTTCTGAATGTTTATTTGTTTTCTTTGATTGAGTATTACTCTGATGTTTCATATACATTGTAATCTTTGGTTGAGATTTGCAGATTAACAAAATGCCACCTTCCCAAAGTTTATGAATTGGTTTTGTGGTGGGAAATTCTGACCCCAGTTGGCTTTACTAGAGATTTATAGGACGTCAGTCTTTTCTGATGATATTTCTTGTGTGGATTGGTGTGTTTAGTTTTTTTGTTTGTTTTTGTTTTTGAGACAGAGTCTCGTTCTATTGCCCGGGCTGGAGTGCCGTGGCGTCAGCCCAGCTCACAGCAACCTCAAATGCCTGGGCTCAAGCGATCCTACTGCCTCAGACTCCCGAGTAGCTGGGACTACAGGCATGCACCACCATGCCCGGCTAATTTTTTCTCTATATATTTTTAGCTGTCCAAATCATTACTTTCTATTTTTTAGTAGAGATGGGGTCTCGCTCTTGCTCAGGCTGGTCTCAAACTCCTGACCTTGAGCCATCCTCCTGCCTCGGCCTCCCAGAGTGCTAGGATTACAGGTGTGAGCCACTGCGCCTGGCTGTGTTTAGTTTTTAGTTAGAGCAATTTTCCCCCATTTCTTCTTAAAGGCCTGTCCTCATTTGCTACACCTATTCTCTGTATGTAGTTCTGATGTCTTTCTGCTGCTGTAACAATCTTTTACCTTTGGTTTCAGCATACTCTGTTTTTCAAACTGTGGCAACATTGCTTTGAGTACTCTGTATTATGGGAGACAGAAACTACAGTTTGGAAAGGTCTCTAAAAGCCAGAAGGATGGACACAGTTGCCACTATTTTCAATTTTGAAAGAGGAGCTGGGAGTTGGGAGTTTGCTTCTGTATACACCTACACCATGCTATATTAAGTAGGAAAGGCCATGATCAGTAAATGTAACAAACTTTTTCCCCCTTGTATGTGACTCTTGGAAATGTGTTCACTTGGTATGCTGAACTTTTGCCTGGTTCTTAGAATTCCCACAAAGCAATCTTATGTCTATAATGTTGTTATATTTATTTATGTAAAAGAATTGGAGCTTATGTATTGTATTATCCCATCTTACTAATGGGCTTGGTATAATTTTATGTATTAAATTTGTGATGTAGGGCCGGGCACGGTGGCTCACACCTGTAATCCTAGCACTCTGGGAGGCCGAGGCGGGTGGATTGTTTGAACTCAGGAGTTCAAGACCAGCCTGAGCAAGAGCGAGACCCTGTCTCCACTAAAAACAGAAGGAAATTATATGGACAGCTAAAAATATATATAGAAAAATTAGCCGGGCATGGTGGCGCATGCCTGTAGTCCCAGCTACTCGGGAGGCTGAGGGAGGAGGATTGCTTGAGCCCAGGAGTTTAAGGTTGCTGTGAGCTAGGCTGATGCCATGGCACTCTAGCCTGGGCAACAGAGTCTCTGTCTGAAAAAAAAAAAAAATTGTAGTGTATATTTATCTAATCCTTGAAAAAAGTATTAAGTGGGATAATTTGTTATTTTAAAAATTTCTTTCAAATGTCTTCTTATTCTACCCAAGACCACTTGCCGGAAAAGGGTATAAATGTTTCTTTCCAGAAAGTGGTATTGAGAATATGTGGAAGCTGTGGCCTTGAGAATTTAAAGTTAATGAAAGACTCGGAAAGTGTGGGTGAAAGTAAGGAGCAGAAAGGGTGCCACAATGGAGTTAACCAATGTTCAGCTGCTACCCATAGCAAAATCTTCCAGCATAAAAAATGTGTGAGAGTCGTCTAAAAATTGTCAAATACAAATACACATAAGATGAGACACACTATAGAGAAAACTTTTAAGTGTAAAGAATGTGGGGAAGCTGTTAAACAATGCTCTCATATTACGGAACATAGGAGAATTCATAATGGAAAGAAAGGTTATAGATCTAAAGAATGTGGCAAAGTCTTTAATTGGTTCTCAGACTTTACTACACATAAGAGATTTCATATTGGAGAGAAATCCTACATTTGTTAAGAATGTGGCAAAGTATTTAACCTGTACTCACACCTTACTACACATAAGTGAATTAACCTTGGAGAGAAACCCTACAAATGTAAAGAATGTGGCAAAGCTTTTAAGTTATGCTCATACCTACTAAGCATAAGAGAATTCATACTGGAGAGAAACCCTACAAATGTGAAGAATGTGTCAAAGCTTTTAAGTTGTGCTCAGCCCTTACTGTACATAAGAGAATTCATACTGGAGAAAAACCACACAAATGCGAAGCATGTGGCAAAGGTTTTAACAGTTGTTCACAGCTTTCTGAACATAAAAGAACTCATACTGGCGAGAAACCCTACAAATGTGAAGAATGTGGGAAGACCTTTAGCTATACCTCTAGCCTTTGTACACGTGAGAAAGTTCATACTGCTGAGAAACCCTACAAATGTAAAGAATGTGGCAAATCTTTTAAGTTATGCTCAGACCTCACTAGGCATAAGAGAATTCATACTGGAGAGAAACCCTATAAATGTGGAGAATGTGGCAAAACTTTTAAATATTGCTCTGCCCTTAGTACACATAAGAGACTTCATATTGTAGGAAAACCCTAAAAATGTGAACAATGGCCAGTCCCTTACTCAGTGCTCATTCCTTTCTAAATATAAGGTAATACATACTGAAGAGAAATGCAGCACACATAAAGAATGTGCCAAAGCCTTTAAGCAGTATTGACCTTTATAAACATAAGATAATTCATACCATAGAGAAACCATGCACATGTTAAGAATGTCTCCAATTCTTTAACCAGTCCCCTAATTTACAAAGGAGAGAATTTATACCTGAGCAAAATCCTACAAATGTAAAGAAAGTGGGAAAAGCTTTAATAACTGCTCACAGATTACTTGACATTAGAGAGTCATACTGGGTAACAGTGTTATAAATGCAACAACAGTTAAAATATCTTTTGAAAATTAAAGTATTAACATGCATCAGAGTATTTATACTGAGGAGAAAATACTACAAGGATAGAGGTGCTGCAGTTTTACTTCTCTCAGAGACATTGTGTCCAGGTTTAATTTATACTGTTATGAAACCCTCTATTAATTTCTTAAAGTTTTTTTTTTTTTACTTTCAGCGAATTTGGATAGGAGCAAAACTGTACAAACAGAAGGAGTGCAGAAAAACATTTGTTCAAAAAACACACTGAAGAAAATGCCAGACTTTATACTAAAGATATTTTTCAGATGCCATGATGTGAACAAATATTTAACCAAAAATCAAGTCTGAATAAATATCTTAGGATTCACAGTAGAAAGCACTAACGCACTAAAACTTTCAGACATTAATGTAAATTGGAGTGTTAATTATAGAGAATATCCCAACATTAAAATAGTTAGATAACTAATATACATATATGGTTAAAAGGAGCGCGAGGTCGATTTTATGGCAACTTATAATTACATTCAAAGTATGCCTTTTCTTTTAAAAAATCTTAGGTTTTTTTGAAAATTAATTATTGTTGTAATTTAACTCTGAAATTATTCGATGCTATGCCTTCATTCTTAGAATTTCGTGAAAGCATGTGACCAATTGTTCCTGCATCAAAACTATGAAAGTTCCTATAAATAGGGGCATCTTTTGTATACTCTTCCAAGGACATTAAGGACACTGAAATGTAAGGTTGATGAAGAAAATTGAACTGGAGATGCTCTCTGTGATTGATTTGTAAGAGTGTTGCAAGTGATATCAGAGATAGATGTTCAGACTAATATTCTCTATTATATTTAGAAACGTTTTGAATTTTTGAAGTAAGTTGTTTTACCAATTGCATATTAAGTAATGTTGTACAGTGGATTTTGAAATGCTTTTTGAAAGACTGAACTTAATTAGTTTTCATAAAATAAAATTATGTTTACTGTGTTCAGAGTGTTGTGCATATTACAGAGTGGTATCCTGCACCAACATTAGCCTATTCCACCTTATTCAAGGTTGTAGGTAAAAGGTCATAACAGTGTACAATCAGGTAACATAGTGGAATAACATCTTTAGTGACTTTTATTCTAATAGGCTTTAAATGTTAAATATTTGAGCAGTATTTTTTCCATAGGTTATATTTTGATTCTTTATATTGCCAAATTGTTATTATGGTGGTTATAATGAACATTATATCAGAGTATAATCAAAGAGCATACATTTCTGATCACCAAATGAGTATTTACATTTTATGTTACATTTTTCCTTGAACATGTGACCTGTGTGGACTGCAAAACACATACAGACTCTGGTGGTACCACCTGGGTGGAATTTGGTAAGATATGGGAAAATTCCCTGGATTCCTAGAAAAGTCTCTCTTTCTCTTTCCTCACTTTCTCTGCTGGGCTGCTAGAGCTGGTGGAAGAGTGATGTTGGCATTCCCTCGTGGCCACTGCAGCTAGGATTGCATCAGGCCACAGCTGAATCCAGCCCAGTCTCCCCCAAAGCCCATGGTGCCTGTTGCCTGGCTACCTCTCATGTTCAAAACCCAAGGGCTCTTTAGTCAGCAGGAGGTAAATCCTGCCAGGACTGGGTCCTTCCCTTTAGAACATCATGTTTCCTTCTGGCCCAAGCTGGGTCTAGAAATGCCATCCAGGAACTAAGGCTTGGATTTGGGGGCTTCAGGAGTCTGCTTGGTACTTTATTTTACTGTGACTGAGCTGGCAGCCAAGTTACAAACCAAAGTTCTCTAAACTCCTTTTCTTTTTCCCAAGTGAAGAAAGACTCTCCCTGAACTGCACTGCCTGTAGTCGGGGGAGGGGCAGAACAGGCCTTGGCCTGGTTGCTGCCGCTTGTGTCTTACTGGGTCTCATGTACCCCAAGTCTACTAGCTCCAAGCCAGCTCAGCCACATAAATTACCCAAGGACTGCAGCCTTTGTGGCCTGACTGCCTTAGAAATATGTTCTAGGTCCCAGGCCACTTTTTAGCAGCTGGTGGTGGGCCTAGCCAAAACTTAGGTTTCAGGCAGAGTATTTCCCTCTGGCTGGGCTTGTCTGAATGTTCCCTTCACGGGTGCTGACAGAATTCATTCGGAGGCAGAATTCCTCCCCAGCTCTGAACTTATGAAACCAGTTAGGTCCGATTCTTCCAAAATACGATGATGAGACAAGCATAGGGTAGATATTCCCATCACAAAAATTTTGAACAATTGGAAGAAAAGGGTGATGGTTCACCAGCCAGTTTGAAACCTTTTAACATCAACGTAATGAAATCTTAAGGCTTGGGACTATTCTTTTGCGCTTTGATGTTCTCCCTTCTAGCCCCACTGTGCCACTAGTCCCATATTCAGGGCCCACTTCTTTGAAGGTCTTTTGCTTTAGGGTTTACACTCCTAAGGCCATGTTTAACAGGGGACCTATTACTCAAGTATCTGCTCTTTAGGATTCCTGCTCCTGTGGCTTCATTTGGAGGTCATCTGTTGAAACTGAGTTCGGATGGTCTAAATCCTCTTTGGAGTCATTCTTCCCTTGTCTTGAAGTAAAGTGCATATTCATATACAAAGAGCTTTATAATACTGTCCTGTAGACTCTAAGAAGTCTGACAGCCTTTACTGTATTTTTTATCCATCCCTTGCAGATCAAACTGGCAATGTTTTTCCTAATATAATTATAATATTTCTTTATTGAATGATAGTCTAAAAAGGGGGGGGGCAACTTTGGTGTGTTCTTCCAAATATTCTTTTTCCTTTTTTTTTTTGCAATATGAACAAGTTGAGAATTCTCAAAATCTTTAAGATCTGTTTTTGTTCTGCATAACAATTTCTCCTTCAATTCATCTCTAGTTGCCATATTTTACTAAAAGTGATCAGGGGAAAAAACATTCAACACTGCTCAGTAAATATGCTACTGCTCAGCTAAATATGCTATATTATAGTTTACAATTTGTATATTTCACAAAACACCAGAATAGAGACACAGTTTAGCCAAGTTATTTGCCACTTTATATCCAAGATCATGTTTCCTCCAGTTTCTATATAATGACATGTTACTAATTTCTGAGACCACCACAGAATGCTGTTTAATGTCTATATTTCTGTCAGCATTCTGTCCTTAATTATTTGTGTATTTTCTAGGAAGATGGAAGCTTTCCCTCCAGTTCTTTTTTCTGAGCCCTCGTTAAAATTGAGCTTAATGTACATGTTTCTAATATGTACTTCAGAAGTTCTCAATGTCTCTATTCCATCCAGTTCCAACCCTGTTTGCACATGTTTAGGTGTTTATTATAGCAGACCCTCATTTCTCAGTACCAAAATCTGTGTTAGTCTGCTTGAGATACTATAATAAAATACAATAAACTGGTGACTTAAACAAAAGGAATTTATTTCTCGTAGATCTGGAGGCTGAATATCCCAAGATTAAGGTACAACCTGATTCAGTTTCCAGTGAAGCTATTCTAAGCTTTCAGATGGCCACCTTTCCAATGTATCCTCCCATGGGAGAGATAAAAAGTACTCTGGTCTCTTTTCTTCCTATAAAAACACTAACATCATGATAGGAGACCAACCCTCATGAGCACCTTTAAACCAAATTACCTTGAAAATGTTCCACCTCTAAATACCATCCCATTGGGGTTCAGGGCTTCAAAATATAAATTTTGGGGGGATACAAACATCCAGTTTATAACACTATTATTGTTAAACTGTCTTGTTTGTTTTACTTCTGTCAGTTTTTGCTTGTCATGTAATTGTATTTTCCTTTGTTAGGTGCATATATGTATGTATTTGTATTTTCCTGGTGCTTTATTATTATAAAAATAGTCTTCCTAATTACTAGAAACTTATTTTCTACTTTACAATTATCTGATTTTAGTATGGCCACTCCATGTTACTAATAATAGCTATTTGTATTTTTCTGTCTTTTTACTTTAATCCTATTTGTTTCTTTGATTCCAAAGTGAGTTTCTTGTAGACAGCATATAGCTGGTTCTTGCTTTTAATATCCAATCTGATAACCTCTGTCCTTTGATTTTTCAGCACTTTTATAATTAATGTGTATAATTTGTTTTATATGTTTCATGTCTTTTTTTTTGTTTCTTAACTGCTTTTGCAATAAGTGAATGTTTTCCATCTTATATTTTAATTTATGACTTTTTCCCTGTATTTTTTGACTTATTTCATTGCTAGTTGCTCTAGTATTTAACATATGCATTTTAACTAATGGTACTCTGCTACCGATGTTAATACTCATGAGATATAGAAATGTTAATCCTATATAACATTCCTCTTTTTCCTTTCTTTGGTATTAATAATGATATATTTATTACTTCTATATATGTTACAGACTCAACACATTGAGTCATCACTTTATGTAATTTTATTTCTTTTTTAATTTTAGAGATTGGGGTCTCATTATGTTGCCCAGGCTGGGCTTGAACTCCTGGGCTAAAGGATTTTCCTGATTCAGCCTCCCAAGTAGGTGAGACTACTGGCACACACCATGAGGCCTGACTAATTTTTCTAGTTTTTGTACAGATGGGGTGTTGCTCATGCTCATGTGCCTGTAATAAGCAGACTCCTGGCCTCAGCAGTCCTCCTGGTTCAGCCTCCCAAAGTGTTAGGATTACAGGTAGAAGCCACAGCACCTGGCCAGAATTCTCATTACATGTCACAATTGTTTGGGTCAGGAAACTGGACCAGGATGTGTGGATCAACTGTTTTATGATGTCAGGGCAATGTTGTTTGCTACATGATGTCTCTATTTGTCAGCTGGAAGGACACTCATGTCTGGGGACATTGGACAGGCATTCAGCTCCTTGTGGGCAGGTTGGACTTTCTTTCACTTTGGACGTCTCAGGGTAGTTAGGATTGTCCGCATTCTTTTAGGGCAACTGTCCAAGAGACCCAGGCAGAAGTGCCAGGCTTACCAATTGCCCTCAGAAGTCCCAACACATCTCTTCCACTACATTCTCTTCATGAAGCCCTTCACTAAGATTACCAGTTCCAATTCAAGGGAGGGAAATTGGACTCCAACTCTCACTAAAAGTAATAGTAATATTTGCATTAGTCTTTAATAAATGACAGTTTTTCTGTAGTCACAAATTATTCCCATTTCTCCCACATGCAAATTTTACTTTGTCCATCTCAGTCACCTGGAAATCTTTTCCTATAATGTCAGTGACTGAAAGCCCAACCAGATCAGTTCCTGGTGGCCTGTCATATGCCTTTCCACATGCACCCAGCACACAGTGAGGAGACTGACATAAACACAATGGGAACTTCCCTTTAGACAGGGATGATTGGGGGTAGGAGGCCCTCTGCAGGTATTGGTCTGAGCAGTTGCTTATTCCCAAAGTGCATCTGCTTCCATTTTTAGATGAAGAGCAAGTCCTGTTCCCTAGAACTTCCCTAGTCCCTGCCTAGTATCTCTTCATTCTGTCCTCTTGGGTTTTGCCATTCTCTGAGTTGATACACCTAAAAAATTCTTGGGTTTGAAGTTGAGCAACTTTCCCTACCTGTCTCTTTCTTATAGTAAGTTGTGGATCCAACAAACTCCTTTTCATATTTTTCTAACTTTGACCTTTTGATACAGAAAATGATTCAACATACCCTTTCTAG
This sequence comes from Varecia variegata, assembly GCA_028533085.1. Classification (NCBI taxonomy): domain Eukaryota; kingdom Metazoa; phylum Chordata; class Mammalia; order Primates; family Lemuridae; genus Varecia; species Varecia variegata. The sequence goes on from CM052445.1 coordinate 1,224,807, forward strand.
AAGTGTATGAAAATCCATTGGACAAAACCACCCCACACACTTAGAGATAGACCCTTTGTTCTGCTGCCTCCCTTTCTCTCCAAGGCTTCTATGGGATAATGCCCTTAGAGGCCTATTATTTTACTGGAACTATTTATGAGGCATACCTTAAGACCCTTAGGATGCTGAAAACCTTTTTGTTGGTTTATGTTATTTACAAAAAACACTGGGTTTCATCCTTAACGGCCAAGTCATATCCCACCTTGAAGAGGTTTTCCTGGGAACAGCTGGACATGAGAATTAGTTTTATTTCAAATTTTGACTTCCTTCTATTTTCTCTAAATTCTGTCTGAAAAATTGAACATCCTGCTCTGCTTTAGTTTATCTCCCTTCCAAAAGACTTGAAGGCTGAGACAGAAGGCCAGGTAGCACTTTGCATACTCTTTCTTAAAGTCTTCTTAGGCAGGTTAATGAGATGGTGAGATACCTTTTCAATTTCCCATGTTCTGGTAGGCAGTAGTGTTGACCACAGGCCTCCAGTACACAATTCACATGCCATTTTCTCTAGTTTCCAGTGATATTTTATTCACTGTCTTTCATACCCTAACCCAGAGTCTTGACACCCTTCCTGCTGGCATGAATGGCCTCTTGACACCAGTCTTCTGTACATTCTCACAGCTAATGCCACAGGTTGTAGCTTTTTGTTACTGCAGCACCTCATTTCCAGGTACAAAATTCTATTCCAGTTATCAATTCTTCTTTATAAAACACTCCCCAAACTTGGCAGCTTGAAACAATTTATTACCACCTCTGTTTCTATGGCATGGTGTCTCAGCCGGCTGGCTTACCTCACACTCAGTTGCAGTGAGGTAGCAGCTGGAAGGATCATGTGAAACTACAGCTGCACTGCTGTACAAGAAGGCTCACTGTGGCTGGCAGTGGGTGCAGCTAGAGACTTGCAGGGGGGCATCAGTCAGCACACCAGTGCATGGTCTTTCCACATGGCTCCTCACCTTCGTGGTCTCAAGGGAGTTGGATTTCCTGCAGGGTGACTTAATTCCCCCAAAACAGTAGTGATGGTGCCTGATGTCTTTTATCCTCGCTTCCAATGTCCCAAAATGCCACTCTTACCAGGTTTTGTTGGCCAGTTAAGTCACTAAGACTGAGCAAGTTTCAAGGAAAGTGAATTTCCACCACAGAGGGAGGAGTAGGAAAGAAGTCATGGTCACTTTTAATGTGCTAGAAATGTCACTGTTACAATATGTTTGCCCAAAATATAGGAAAGAAGTCATGGTCACTTTTAATGTGCTAGAAATGTCACTGTTACAATATGTTTGCCCAAAATATATTCCACTCTTCTTTGTGACTACGTTGACTCACATGTTAATTCAACTTATGTAATTTTCAATACTTGATGCTTTTCTTGATACCATTTTTTTGTTCATGTCTAATTTCATTGTGGTCAGAGAACACACTTTATAAGATTTCAGTCTTGAGACTTGTTTTACAGCTCAACATATGGTCTGTTTTGCTGAACACTCCACATTGTGGTTTTAAAATGTCACTTAGTTGAAGATTTTGTTATTTATTTATTTATTGAGACAGAGTCTCGCTCTGTTGTCCGGGCTAGAGTGCCGTGGCATCAACCTAGCTCACAGCAACCTCAAACTCCTGGGCTCAAGTGATCCTCCTGCCTCAGCCTCCCAAGTAGCTGGGACTACAGACATGGGCCACCATGCCCAGTGGGAGGAAGCTTCATACTGTTTTCCATGGTAGTTGCACTAATTTACATTCCCAATAACAGTGTATGAGGTTCCCCTTTCTCCACATCCTCACCAGCATTCATTATTGCCTGTCTTTTTGATAAAAGCCATTTTAACCCAGGTGAGATGACATCTCATTGTAATTTTGGTTTGTATTTCTCTGATGACTATTGATGTTGAGCACTTTTTCATATACCTGTTGGTCATTTGTATGTCTTCTTTTGACAAATGTGTATTCAGATCCTTTGCTCATTTTTAATCAGATTATTTGATGTATTAATATTCCTATTGAGTTTTTTGAGCTCCTTATATATTCTAGTTGTTAATCCCTTGTCATATGAGTAGTTTGCAAATATTTTCTCCCATTGTCGGTTGTCCTTTTGTTGATTGTTTCCTTTGCTGTGCAGAAGCTTTTTACCTTGATGTGATCCCATTTGTCCATGTTTTGGTTGCCTGTGCTTTGAGGATATTACTCAAGAAGTCTTTGCCCACACCAGTGTCCTGAAGCATTTCCCCAATGTTTTACTTCAATAATTTCATAGTTTCAGGTCTTCAATTTAAATCTTTAGTCCATTTTTGTAAGTGGTAAGTTTTATTCTTCTGCATATGGAGATCCAGTCTTCCCAACACCATCTATTGAAGAGACTGTCCTTTCCCAACTGTATGTTCTTGGCAACTCTGTTGAAGATAAGGTCACTGTAGATATGTGGATTTATTTCTGGATTCTCTATTCCATTCCTTTGGTCTGTGTGTCTGTTTTTGTGTCAGTACCATGCTGTTTTGATTACTAAAGCTTTGTAGTATAATTTGAAGTCAGGTAATTGTGATTCCTCCAGTTTTGTTCTTTTTGCTAAGGATAGGTTTGGCTATTTTGGGTCTTTTGTGATTCCACATAAATTTTTAAGATTAGTTTTTTAATTTCTGTGAAGAATGTTATTGGCATTTTAATGGGGATTGCATTGAACCTGTAGATTGCTCTGGGTAGTATGGACATTTTAACAATATAAATTCTTCTAATCCATGAACATGGAATATCTTTCCATTTTTTGTGTGTCCTCTTTAATTTCATTCATCAAAGTTTTATAGCTTTCATTATAGAGAGCTGTCACTTATTCGGTTAAGGTAATATACCTAGGTATTTTATTTTATTTCTAGCTACTGTAAATGGGATTACTTTCTTGGTTTCTTTTTCAGACTGTTTACTGTTGGCATATAGAAATACTACTGATTTTTGTATGTTGATTCTTGTGTCCTGCAATGTTACTGAATTTGTTTATCAGTTCTAATAGTTTTTTTGTGGTTTCTTTAGGTTTCTCTAGATATAAGATTATATCATCTGGAAACAAGGATAATTTGACTTCTTCCTTGCCAATTTGAATGCCCTTTCTTTCTTTCTCTTGTCACATTGTTCTAACTTCCCGTAATATGTTGAATAACAGTGATGAAAGTGAGCATCCTTGTCTTTTTCCAGGTCTTAAAGGAAAGGTTTTCAGTTTTCCCCCGTTTGGTATGATACTAGCTGTGGGTCTGTCATATATGTCTTTTTCCATAATAATTGTGTTTAGAAAATCATAAGAAATTCACTAAAAACTATTAGAACTAATAAAACAGTTAAAGGAAGTGCCAGAATACAAGATCAACATTAAAAAAATCAATTGTATTTTTGTACAGAAGTGAACCCAAAAATAAACAATTCTAGTTACAAAAAAAAAAAAAAAGAAAGAAAATACTTAGAAATAACACTAACAAAACATGTGTAAACTTGAACACTGAAACTGAAATTCTTATACATGGCTAGTGTTAGAAACAGCGGGATATAATCCCTAAGGTTCTCCTCCTTGGCTATAAGGACTTTACCTTCATAGGGTGAAGAAAGGGATTACATTCTTGGCCTTATATTATTAGAGGTGGGCTCAGGGTGAGCTCTACACAGCTAAATGTGTATTACTGTCTCCATTTTTATGGACAGATGACTGAGGGCCACAATGAAAAGAATTCACAATACATATCTTAGGGGGGGGGGAATATCAGGCACTGATTCCCACACGCTGCCCCTGCCAATCATCCTGTATGTAAAGGATCACCAGCTATGATATTATTATTAATAGCTGTTAAAGAGATAGACCTGGGATTCAAAACTCTGAGGAAGGGAGGCTAGAGATTAGACGTTTGAGGGAACAGTGCTCTGGGAAAATCAAGGCTGAGTTCCCTGGATCTGCAGGGTAGAGTCACTGAGTGGTAATTTGTGGATCAGAGAAGATACTGGAATTTGAACAAAGAAGGGCATAAGTTAGGAAAAGAAAAAGCAAGGATAGGTCTTGGGCAAGAGTCAAATCTCTCACACCCTCATCCACCCTTGCCCAAACCCCAAACCCTACCACACTGAAAACCATAATAACCCAGATGACTCAAGCCAGAAATTTCTGTTTCAAAAGGAACAGCACTAGTAGTTGGAACTCTGAAAGACTCCTGCAAGAAATTTCTTTTCCTAGTTTGTGGCAGACACCAGGGAAAGAGAAGCAAAATTAAGGTCTATCTCATATATGTAAAAATAAATGAAAACATTAAAGACTTCATAAACAGATGGATGAGTTGAAGGAACTTGGGAGTTTTGGGGAAAATAATTACGAGACACTGGATGTGTACTTGGGCAAAGGATTGTGGACCCTGGTATTTTACTTCACTATACACATTACAGCAGTCTTTCCAACTCAATAATATAATCCATTGAAGATGCACAAATTAGTGGGACAGAACAAACATCTTTTTTACGGAATCTAAGAGTGTTACCTTATTATTACCTTGTTTGTTAATGAGCTTAAAGTATAATAGAGACAGGATTTTTCAAGCTCTATAATCCTAACTGTAAAATACAGTCTTGGCTCCTAAAAACGCAATACTTTTTTTTTTTTTTTTTTTTTTTTGAGACAGAGTCTCGCTCTTTTTGCCCTGGCTAGAGTGCCGTGGCGTCAGCCTAGCTCACAGCAACCTCAAACTCCTGGGCTCAAGCAATCCTCCTGCCTCAGCCTCCCAAGTAGCTGGGACTACAGGCATGCGCCACCATGCCCGGCTAATTTTTTTTTTATATATATATATATATATATATTTTTAGCTGTCCAAATCATTTCTTTCTATTTTTTAGTAGAGACGGGGTCTTGCTCTTGCTCAGGCTGGTCTCGAACTCCTGAGCTCAAACAATCCGCCCGCCTCGGCCTCCCAGAGTGCTAGGATTACAGGCGTGAGCCACCACGCCCGGCCTAAAACGCAATACTTTTAACCAAAGTAAAAAAAATTAAACCTATTTATCAATATGCTAGACTATTTTGTCCACAATCTAACTTCTCGTGGTCCACAGTGTCTCAGGTTGTCAATCCAGGATTTATCAGACGAGCTGAAGTCCACGTCGTCGTTATGTGGCTAGAGAGCAGTCCTGATCCCTCAGGTCCTGATCCAGGAGCAGACGGACTCCCGGAAGTAAACAAAACTTCCTCCGTTGGGAAGACCGCAGGGCCTTGTGGGGAATGTAGTCTCACACCCTGTTGACGTCACCAGCACAGTTACGCGGGAAGGACTTTTCTGCGGTCCTTCTGCGCATGAGCAACTCCGCTCACCCCCGCTGTCGTCCTCTAGGAATTTCTGGCTCCAGCGGTCTCCGTGGCTCTGCAGACCACGGTTTGCATTCCGCGCCCTTAGAGGTTGGTGCAACAGTGAATGGGGACCCTGGTGGGCGGGCAGGTGTCCCTACTTGGTGGGAGCAGAAATGCGGGTGGATCTGAGGCGGTCGGGGCCTGGCTTGCAGGTGCGAGCCGCGGACCTGGAAAGGGGCGACTCAGGCTGTGCCGTCCACGGTCGCTTTGTCGGAAGACGGCGCTGCCCAAGGAGGGGGTGGACTCCCAGGGCGCAAAAGCTGGTTCCCGAAGCTCCCCGAGGGGGTGGTCGCGCCCAAGATGGCAGCAGGGGCGCAGGGGCGGTGCCCGCAGGCAGCGGAGAGTCACGGTCCTGCTCCGCCCCTGGAGGACCTTGTTACTACCCTGCCTGACGCTCTGATTACTCACCTGTCAGGTGAAGGTATTAGCAATACCGGTGAAATATCCCCAAGTTCCCAGAGGACTAATTGTGAACTGTGTGCGGACTGAGTCTTCGTATGTGACAGTCTTCCTATTTGGGGGGTTTCTTGGTGTCTCTTCAGCAAGTGACATTCTGGTCTTCTGCCACACTGTGTAGCCTGCCCAGCACTCCTGGTTTCAATTTGCAGAAGTTTATTCAATACCCAATTTCCAGGGACAGTTAGCTCCCCAAGGGAAATTTGGGTCTTGGATGGTGGTTCTGTTGTTTTTGGGAAATAAAGTGTGTTAACAGAGTTTGAAAGAGAACATTCTGTGAATAAAAATTTCCCCTGAAAGAAAACCCCTCTGACCTAAATTCACTAACTAGCTCCTCAGGGCAGAGGCAAAAGCGTCTCAGGAAGGAAGGATCCTAGCTTTTATCACTCAAGCAATTAATGATCCTACTGCCTAAAGTGAACAAGATCGGATGATGCTACTTTCTCAGGAAGCTAGGAACTTCTGGTGCTATTGAAAGGTTTGGATAACTTGGAAAGCAGGGGTGACTTTGGTAACTTGGAAAGATAAGCAAGTGCCTAGGAAATGTTACAGGTTGGTGCTTTGTGGTCTGAGGTGGAGGCCTACCCTAGCATACTTGAAAGAATTTCTTTGCATTACTCTCTGAAGACCCTCTGATTTCTTTAATCTCCCCTCATTGATTGTTTTCGGAGTCTGAACTCTCCCAGACCTATTTGCTATCTAGAGGTAAGCAGATGCTCTGTCTATCCTGATCATTCTTTCTGGCAGTTCAGGAAGGGTTTGCTAAGTATATCTGCTTGTTTTAAAAAAAGGCTGAAAAATTGAGTATGAAAAAATAAGTGACTTTCCCAGAATCCCATGCTACGTACATGTGAGGCATCTTGTGGTTTTGGCTAATGTTATACATTTTTGCACCATTAACTCAAAACAAATGCTTATTTCTGAGATTACTTTTGTGACACTGAAGCCAATTTAGAACCAACATTGCTTTAAAATACCTCATCTTAAACATGCCTATTACAATAACACTTCTGTTTTCCATTTAGTGTCAGTAATCTGTTTCTAAAAATCATAAATTGTGCATGAATGCAAGGAGTGTATTTGAAATTATTTGAAATGAGAAAATTAGACTGAAGCACATTTGTTCAAGCCCATAAAATGCAACTAAAACACAGAAAAATGTCTCCATATAAGTAACAATAACATTATACTATAAGAAACTTTAAACACAGCTTTTGAATTTTTGGATAAATTCTTTGTTTGATTCACATGGCTTCAAACATGCTGAAGTCCATAAACTTGACATATATTGGTTTTGGCAAAACTTCTACATGTGGTTTTGAAGTTTTAGTTACTATATTGGTATGTAATTGAAGATTGTTTCTCCCACTCCCATACGTGTTAAAAATACTGAATTTCAGGGCTTAGATGTATCATATCCTTTCCTTTGCAGTGAATACACAAAAATTTGTAGGCTTAAAAAAAGAACCACTTAATTTGATCATACTTATATATTTTCAGCATTTGGGCTGACCTCATTTGGGAATCTCCTATGTGATAATGTTTGGGATCACAAATGAGGCTTTACTCACCTGGCTTTTTGACTGAGGGTGGTTGGTTTAGGATAGCTTCACTTAGGTGTTTGGTGGTTTCTGCTGACATGCAGCCTACCTGTGTTTGTATCACCTTTATTCATGTCCTCTTGGCCATAGCAATTCAAATGGCAAAGCCCAGGGTATTGTCAGCGGGGACCATAGAGGGTGTGAATATATGGAATTGTGTCATTTGGAGCCATTACTGGGACAGTGTACCACAAGAAATGCACATCATATACTTTTTTTCCTGTGTAATCATGGGTGAAAAATGTTAGGTTGTAACATGCTTACTTTCTGTGAAATTTAGGTATATAAAAGCAAGAGGGGCCAAGTGTAGTGGCTTATACCTGTAACCCCAGCTACTCTGGAGGTAGAAGTGGGAGGATCTGCTTGAGCCCAGGAGTTTGAAGCTGTAATGAGTTATGATCTACTCACTACACACTAGCCTGGGCAACAGAGCGAGACCCTGTCTCCATTAGAAAAGAAAAATGCCAGAGGTATTCTAGTGGAAACACTCATACAGACTCCTGTGTAGTATTCCTGTATAGGAGAATACCTCATATAACCCAAGTGTATTTCTTTTTTTTTTTTTTTTTTTGAGACAGAGTCTCACTCTGTTGCCCGGACTAGAGTGCCGTGGTGTCAGCCCAGCTCACAGCAACCTCAAACTCCTGGGCTCAAGTGATCCTTCTACCTCAGCCTCCCAAGTAGTTGGGACTACAGGCATGTGCCATCATGCCCAGCTAATTCTTTTTTCTATATATTTTTAGTTGTCCAGCTAATTTCTTTCTATTTTTAGTAGAGATGGGGTCTCACTCTTGCTCAGGCTGGTCTTGAACTCCTGAGCTCAAACGATCCATCCACCTCAGCCTCCCAGAGTGCTAGGATTACAGGCATGAGCCACCGCGCCTGGCCAACCCAAGTGTATTTCTATAACATTAATTTTAGTGAAGATACAATGTTTCACCCTTTGATGTAAATTACCAAATATTTCTTTCAGGAACGTGAAAGAAATATTGTTGATTGTTGCTAAATCACTTGGTAATGTTTGTTTTTATTAGTCCAATAATAAAATAAATGTCTAAAATCTTTACCAGTTGATACAGTGGTGGATGGTACATCTTCAATGGGGTCTTTTTTGCCCTTTGCTGTCTACAGGACCATTCTGTCATGGCAGGCTTTTTAATCTTTGATCTTATCCACCTAATGTGTAGAGTGTTTTGAGCCAGAGAATCTAGGACCAAACCACACCAGTTTTCTCCTGACTCTACTCCATTCACCTATTCTCTGAGGGATGCTTCCAGAATCCATAATGTGTTTCCGAGAGCAACAAAAAATTAATAAATCATTGGTGAGTTGTGTGTTTTTTTATTCCTCATTTTGTTTTACATTGTATTTTATGAGCTTCATGGAGTCCATGAATTAAAATGGGAAAGTAGAAATTAGTAAAACGTAGCTTCAGAGACATGTCTATAAATAAGATGAAGTTGGATGTTCATATAGGCAAGTTATAAGATTTTAGAGTCATCTAAGTTGACTGCCAATTTGTCAGTGATCTTTTTGATTTTATGACAAAAAGGCAGACATGTTACATCATTTGAATAGAATGTGAGAAGAGAGCATGCTAAATTCTCATAGGATTTGAAGGGGTGCTGACACCAAACGTTGGTCACACAGATGGTGTAGTGGAAAATTTTTTTACTGTAAACTTAGAACTAAACATTTTCAGCATTCAGTAGTGGAAAACAGTTACCTAGTGCTAAAGCAAAACTCACGTATTAAGATTTTACCACTTACCAAAACAGTGTGGTCCCAGACAGCTTTTGAAAGACTGTACCTGATGTCATGGAAAAAGCTGGCATATCTAAATGAGTGAGTTGATGACAAGTCCTTAGGTAGACCTTCATATATTTCTCTCAGGTTGTCTGTATATATGCGGGTTTGCAGCAGCATGTGCAAAGTTATATTTTCTGGTAAATATTTCCAGTACTAATTTACATTTTAGCCCACTTAGGGTAGACTTAGTTCAGTTCTTCAAATCCTCACCAGAAACCTGAGTTACAGTTAAATCCAATGACTACTCTCTATGCCTTCCCTGAGTCTTCTGCCATACTTGATATACTGTCCATGATCTTCTGGAAATTCTTTTCTTATTTCTGTTATGGCTTCACTGGTAATATCTTCTCTGATTCCCCAAATTCTACTTTTCTTCTCCTTAACATTTATCATCCAAGTGCTCCATCCTGGACCCCATTCTTCTCACTCTGCAATTCTCCTTGACATATGTGGCCCTCTGCGGTTTACTCTTCTCTTTCTCTCTGGCATGTGCCCCTTTCCCAGCCTTTTGACCATAGGTTCAGCTCCCTGTTGAATGCTTGTTTGTAGCTGTCAAAAAGGCATGTCCAGCTCAACAAATCTGGAATGGAAAGCACATGTTCCTCTCTTCCCTCACATGTGATATCACTGCCATCCAGCCAGTGTCCCGAGCACCAAAGTGGAATTTTTTATGGATTCCTCCCCCCCCCTCAGGTCTACTATCATCTGATACCCATTCATGCTACTTTTGTTTATTATTTTTATTTGTTGTAACATCAGCATCCACTGCCAATGTAGGGGGAGGAGCTGTTAGTGCTCACAGACAACACATTAACTGTGTTTGTTACATTGGAAAGGTCATTCTTAGCAAAACCTGAAGGGTGTGTTACTCAGCATTGAGCTTTTATGCCTTGGGAACTATGTGTCTATCCAACGTGTGTGGTGACTGTGTGTCCAAGGGAAGTTTTTAACTTTGGGAGAGGGCCACACTGAGCCTCCAGTAATTAGTCAGTTACTGTTTAACATTTCCTACTCAGGCACTGGTTCCCACAGCAGTTTCTTCAAGTGAGTCTCTGCCCCTCTGAGCCATGAGTCCCTATACTTGCCTCTCCGTCTCTCCAGTCTTGTGGGTAGCAGTTTTCTCTGTGTCTTGTTCTCACTTTTGGATCCAAGAAGAATTGTTGATTAGTCTCTTTAACTTTTTATATCTTGTTAAAATGCAGCGAAGACTTCCAAGCCTCTTTCATGTGGACCTGGAAACCCAGATGATACTTTCAAAAGTACATATCTTCTTAATGTCTTTGTGGATAATCAAAGAATTTTTCTTCTCAGAATTATGAATAAGATGAATTAGAATTTTTAATAGGGAGCTTTCCTTTATTCATGGAATAAATTCAAAATTCATTCTTATTCTTTGTGGTGTACACCTCTATGAGTAAATATTAGCATTTCCTCAAATTCTATACTTGCTCTTTTTCTTCTGCTTCAGTTTCTTAGGTACTCTTCAAGCCATTTCATTTACTCTATGTCAGGCAACACTGGGATTCTGTTACTGTCCATATCTTCTCACTTTACCGTAGATGTCTCTACTGAACTCTGGAATCATATATCCAGTCACCACTTGGACATCCGACGTATTTGCCCACAGTTACTTCCAGTATGATGTGTCTAATTATGTGTCAGTTCTACCCATCCTATGCTTCTTCCCTTTGCAAATTTTACTTTATGGCACCAGTATCTAACTAGCTGCATTTATACACATAGCCTGGAAATAAAACTCCTCTTTTTACCTGCTCAATAAATAACAGCAAATCTGTTGCTGCTTTTTTTTTTCCTTTTTTCTCCATAGTTTAGTACTACTTCACTATTCTGTATTGTTTTCTGCTCTGTGTCCTGAACTTGCTGGTCATCTGTCACCTGTTTTCTTCCCCTCTGACTCACCTTTTAAGCCTTTCCCTGTTCTCCTAGGGATGACCGGAAATGTAAATGTAGTCATGTAACTTACCTGTTCTTACAGGATCTCATTGTTGACACCCTGTGGCTCAGGAAGTGGTCATGTTCATCCCAGGGTGGACACAAGCAGCCCTTTGACATATAGAAAGGAAATTTTGGAATACTGATGTATGTGATTTTAATTTAAAAGTAATTAAAAGATGATAGATACATAGACTTTTTTGTTGTTGGAATTAGGTCAAATATATTTAAATGGAGAATTCATAATTAGTTCCTTCAATATTGTGTTTATGTCATTGTGGCCAACGATTATTCACAGACACATTCCTGTATTAATGTAGTTTATGTTCTCTGTGCCCTTGGGAATGAGCTTTTGTTGTGGACTCCTAGTCATGACAAAATGTTCACATGAATGAGCTAAAATAAACATCTTTGGTGTTTCAGTGATACACATCCTTGTAATACAAAATAGAACTGTATTTTCTCCTTTCTTATTATAGTGTACATTGAAATTGTATCTTAATTAGTTTATTAACACATTATTCCAGGTATGTATTATACTTATGTCTGCATTCCAGGTCATAAGCTCCTTGGAGGAACAGACTTTTATTTGTGTTTCTATCCCTACCAACAAGGATGGTTCTATATCTATAAGGTTTTTTTTGTAAATGTTATATGTATTATATGTTATATGTTATTATATTGTTATATGTATTATATGTTACATGTTATATGTATTATATTTTGTATTCTTATAATAAAGTCAGCTAGAGGAAAGAAAATGCTAATAAAAAGTTATAAGGAACAGAATATGTATTTACTGTTCCTTAATTAGAGATGGTGGTCTTACTCTCTTTGGGATGGCAGGTGAAAGAAAATCTGCTATAAGTGGACCTATACTGTTGAAATCTGTTGTTCAAGGGTCAGTTGTAATTAATGATTACACAGGGTATTTCTACTGTGATTTTTTTATATATATATACCATGTAGTCTACATGGCAAGCTGCATCTTATATAAAGTACATACACAGACAGAAACAGACAAAGAAAAGTGATCTCCCAAGTCTCCCCAATTCCTGTTCTTGTGACCCAGGGAGAAATATGCCATTACAGGGGTTGGTGTCATTTGAGGATGTGGCTGTGGACTTTACCTGGGAGGAGTGGCAGAGCCTAGATGATGCTCAGAGGACCCTATACAAGGATGTGATGCTGGACACCTACAACTGCCTGGTATCCTTGGGTGAGTAAAATTCCACACTTTTTTCTGTGTTGGCAAATATAGCAATCAATTATAAGATTTTATGATATTTGGATGTAAGATTCTAGTCCATCAAGAATGTTGAGTGTTGCCTGTCTTTAATGAAGAGTTTATATTGGCATTGTATAATACACCTCTTTGGACTGAATTTTTGTCATTCTTCAAAAGACCTGATGTAGCAGTTTTGCCAAGTTCTACATTTTTTCCCATTAACAGGACATTGCATTACAAAACCTGAGGTAATCTTCAAGTTGGAGCAAGGAGCAGAGCCATGCATGAGAGAAGAACCTGCAAAACTGAGACTCCCAGGTTAGTTAGTGCATACAAGGTAGGGAGGCTGGGAAGAGTAGCAGACAGCAGATGTTGGTGGTGTTGACCTGTTCTAACCAACTTTTTCAGCACATCCCAGACCTGAGGACACCTGGCCTGTGCACATCAAATAATGTGCGTTCTATTATGCATAAGGAAGGCTCTTACGTGTGTATCTCCACCTTAATTTTTCTGAATATGTTCTTACCCAAAATCTAATGCCTGCCTTCCACTTCTGAGATATTTTTCTAGATATTTTGTAGTATTCAACTAAGAATACTACATTCTTAGTATTCTCAGTTGCCCTCTTTCCTCCCTTCTCATAGACTGTATATTTTTCATTTATTCACACTTTATTCTTTCAACACATCTTAGTTGGTCAGTTTCAAGCATTGATCACTTTATACTTAAAGTTGTAATAGCAATGATTAAAATGTTTTATTTTCATAGAGTTTACATTTTGACAAGAGAAAACATATTTGTTAAGTACTTGGATAAAAACACGAGTAATATTTAACTGGAGTATGAGAGAGAGAAAAGTGGGATGTGATAAATTAAGAAAGATGGTCAGAAAAAGCAGTTTTGGGGGATTATTGCTTTCTTTGGCATAGCTTCAGATTTTGAAAACTCTTTTCTAATTTTGACATATAACATATGGGTAAATATAAAATCTAGCTTCAAGAGTGGACATCAGTATTGCAGATACAAATTTATAAATTGGTAGCTTAAAGCTGGTAAAGTCCTACTTAGAGAGGAGGTTGCCCAGGGAGTTGATTTTTTTAAAAGTGAGCAAAGAACTGCAAGAGTTAGCCTTGTGTACCACAGCCTAAGAAATCATGAAGGAGAGGAGGACCCCACATAGGAACATGGAAAGAGGTTGGCCTTCCGGAAGGAGAATCAGGAGATTCTTTGTCCCAAGGGAACCAAAGGTTTCACGGTGAAGGGCTCAGATTTCTGTTCTGGAGTAGAGAAGTTAGCATTGTCCCTTCTCTCTGTGGAAATCATTCTAGAACAACAAAAATGAAATATACAGGAGACTCTCTTTTCTATGAAACTAGGAGACAGCTGAACTGCCAACACACAAAAGCCTTAGGAACCATGTGAATTGCTAACCAGAGGTGCATGTAGCAGGAATTCAGGGAAGAATGCCAGGGCTATTGATTTCAGAAGGAGCCACAAATATACTTTGCCAAGATGATGAGCACAGCCGGGGTTGCAGAACCAGATCCTGTATGCAGCAGAGAAAAGTTGCCCAGTGTGGTGGACTGGAGCATTTTGTCCCTCTATGGTTCTCTGAAACAAAGGAAGTCAGATTAAGAATTTTCATCAAGCTGTCTTCATGTAGCATGGGTAAGAAGAAAGTTTGTAAAAATCCCAGATGCGTATAGTCATTTTCTTGGTAAGACTTAAAACTGAACAACTATATGTGCTAATCCAGTCCCTAAGCCTTATTCCTGCTTAGATGACCAACAAATAGCCCACTCTTACACCTGCATGTAGCTGATACAGGAAAACCTTGTCATTTTCAAAGCTGAATAGTGAGAAAAATACCAGAACAAGGTATCTACTGTTGTGAAAAGAACAAAATAGAGAAAACCATTGTTAAAAGAATAAAATAGGGAAAGAGAATGGGAATACAAATGGAAGCTGATAAGCTTGTAGTTCACAACTACAACTAGGTAGTAGGTGAATACTTTTACCAAATACTTCTTCATAAATTAAGAAAGGGATGAAATAAAAACATCAATTAACATTTGAAAACCTATTCACGTCAGTTATTACATTATGTCCATAGGAAGAAAAATCAAATAGTTGAAAACCAATACCCATGATTGATTTTTATGAAATTTTATGCCACTAAGCTAGGAAAAAGCTGCTTTACCTTTACATGAGCACTGCATAAGAAATCCTTTTTTGTGGCACATGAATATGGTTATTTTTTTCTCATTTCAGATGTCCAGATGGTTGATGGTTTAATTGAGAGAAGCCAAGAAAGTCACAGTAGACATTTGTGGCAAGCTGTATTCACCAACTTCAATACACCTACAAAGGAGAGGGTGGCATTAGGAAATACGTGTAATTTGAACTCACACCATATACCAACACTGATTATAAATAATGAAAACTATTCAGCAGTGAGGCCTGAGGAGCTTAACGTAGGTCAAAATGAGCTTCTCTGTAGTAATCCTGATGGGATGAAGCCTTCGGAGAAACCTGATGTTTGTAATATAATGGGGGAATCCCTCAGAGGTCCTGAAGATTTTAGTCAGCAGCACAAGATTCAAACTGGGCAGCAACATTGTGAATATAATGCACAAGGGAAAGCCTTTAACGTGGAGACAATATTATTAACACATAAGCATGTTGATAGGAGAAACACGACCTGTAAATGTCATGAATATGGAAAAGCCTGTGATAAGTCAGCTCCTGTTGCCCAGGAGATTACTCAGGGAGATAGGGAAACTTCTGAATGTCATGTATGTGGCAAAACTTCCTCTACAAAGTCTAACCTCACTAAACTTCAGGAAAAACACACAGGAGAGAAACCCTATAAATGTGGTGAACGTGAGAAATTCTTCTGTAGAAAATCAGTCTTTAGAAAACGTCAGAGAACACATACAGGGGGAAAGCCCTATACATGTAATGAGTGTGATAAATCCTTCCGTCAGAAGCTAGGCCTCACTATGCATCAGAGAATCCACACAGGGGAAAAACCCTATGGATGTGATGAATGTGGAAAAACCTTTCGCCAAAAGTCAGCCCTTACTGTACATCACAGAATCCACACAGGCGAAAGACCCTATGCATGTAATGAATGTGGGAAAACCTTCTGTGACAAGTCAGGTATCACTGTGCATCAGAGAATGCACACAGGGGAAAAACCCTACAAGTGTAGTAAATGTTGGAGAGCATTCCGTATGAAGTCGGTCCTCACAGTCCACCAGAGAACTCACACGCGGGAAAAACCCTATGTATGTAATGAATGTGGAAAATGCTTTGGCCAGAAGTCACACCTCAGGAACCATCAGAATGTTCACACAGGTGAGAAACCGTATGAATGTAAAGAATGTAGAAAAACTTACTACTGCAAATCAGCTCTCAATGTACATCAGAGAACTCATACTGGTCAGAAACCCTATGAATGTAGACAATGTGGAAAAACCTTTGACCGGAGGTCAACCCTCACTAGACATCAGAGAATTCACACCGGTGAGAAACACTATGAATGTAATGAATGTGGGAAAACCTTTGGCTGGAAGTCAAACCTCACTGTGCATCAGGGTATTCACAGAGGTGAGAAACCATATGAATGTCAGGAATGTAGAAAAACTTTCTACCGTAATTCAGACCTCACCAGACATCAAAGAACTCACGCTGGTGAGAAACCATATGAATGTGATGATTGTGGAAAAACTTTTTTCCAGAAGTCAACCCTCAGGATGCATCAGGATATTCACACAGATCAGAAACCATATGAATGTAAAGAATGTAGAAAAACTTTGTCCCATAAGTCAGTCCTCACTGTACATCAAAGAACTCACACTGGTGAGAAACCTTATGTATGTCGTGAATGTGGGAAAACCTTTGGCCGGAAGTCACACCTCAGCAGACATCAGAGAATTCACACAAGGGAGAAGTTTCGTATGGGAGAGAGTGACTATGTGATCTCCAAAAACCATTCTCTTTTCTTTGAAACATACATATAACCTGCATTTCTCAGCATCCTATTATTGTGTGCAGGGCCATGTTAACACTGAGGTCTGTCCAGGGGAATATGGACAGAAGTGATGAACATTACTTCTAGGCCTGGCCACAGAAAAATACCAATATGGTCTTCCCTGATTTTTCACACCATGTGTGACTAATGTTCAGATAATCTCCAGGGTGGTCTTGGGGGCCATCAGATGGACAAGCTCAGTGTGATTTAAGAAATCTCCCTTTTATACTTAGATGAATGAGAAATAAGTACCTGCTCTGTTGAGCCATTGTGTGATCTCTTTCCATTATAACACAGCCCATTCTAGCTAATTCACTTTATGAAATTCCTGAAAGCAATTAATTATCAATTCTTGTGTATGACAACATTTGCACAAGAGAGAAACTATTATTGTCATCTTTTAGCTCCAAGTCAGTGTATTAAAAAGTCAGACAATGTCCTATCAGTCAAGCACATCTTACTGAACAATGAGAATAAACTAAGTCTTTATAAATCTTTTTAATGTGCCAAATCTTTCTCTAAGACTTCCAACTTTTTTACTTACCAGTATTTAAACAGAAGGGAAAACTGTTAATTTATGTAATGTGGATGTAAATTTTCAAATAGAAATGTTAGATACTCTATCAAGAATTTTTTTTTTTTTTGAGACAGAGTCTCACTCTGTTGCCCAGGCTAGAGTGCCGCGGCGTCAGCCTAGCTCACAGCAACCTCACACTCTTGTGCTTAAGCAATCCTGCCTCAGCCTCCCGAGTAGCTGGGACTACAGGCATGCACCACCATGCCCAGCTAATTTTTTTTCTATATATTTTTAGTTGTCCAGCTAATTTATTTGTATTTTTAGTAGAGATGGGTCTCGCTCTTGCTCAGGCTGGTCTCGAACTCCTGACCTCTAGCGATCCTCCTGCCTTGGCCTCCCAGAGCGCTAGGATTACAGGCGTGAGCCACCGCACCTGGCCTGTCAAGGATATCTTTAAACTGTTTGACAAAACACAAGTCATTAAATTTGTGTCATGATGTTCTTTTCTAGGGGATGTTTGTCTATGTCTGGAGACAGTTTTAGTTGTCACAACTGGAGGTCAGGAGGTGTGCTGGTTAAGTGGCCTACAATTCACAGAACAACCCCATCAAGTATGTAGTATGTACACATAAAAGTATTCTGTGGTAAAAGAAATTTTTCATAATGGAAGCCAGCATAACTGGGCAGAGAATATGTGCATTTAGAGTAGTCATTTTCCACATTAAATACTAGCCTCTTTTTGTCTTGTTGCATATATTAGTTCTAAAATACATACTTTTTCCCTGTTTTTCTAGTGTATGTAAATTTACGTGACCATTACTACCAAATTGTTCTTAAGATAATTCTTTTCCTAAAGTTTGAGGCTAACACAGAGCTAGCCAGTATGTCACATAGAAACATTTCTATCAAAGTGCACTCATCAGGCACATAATTTTTAAAAACTTAAGTCTGAATTATAAAAAGCTGTAGACAATAGTATTCATTCTATTCAGTATAAAGCAGTCCCTGGGGGAAAATTTCCCCTTCGTTCCTGTTTCTCTGATCTTTAAATGGGCCAGCAGCATAATTATATGTTTGTGCACCAAGTGCTATGTAACTGGGGAGTGTCTGTGTTTGCAGTGATGGAGTGCCATACTGTGCCTTGCTAATAGTGGCAACACAGGTAATCCCGGCTCCACTTGTTATGTAAATAACTTTTGACTGTAATAACCTCTCTGGGCTACTGTTTCTTCACATGGAAGAATGGAGTAATAGTAGACCCTACCTCAAAGGGTCACTGTTAGGACTGTAGTTTATTTTACATTGCTATAATGGACTACCTGAGGCTTGGTCATTTATAAGGAAAGATTTATTTGGCTCATGGTTCTGCAGATTGTAAAAGAAACATGGTGCCGGCATCTCCTTTTGGTGAGGGCCTCGGGAAGATTTCATTCATGATGTAAGGCAAAAGGAGCCACAGTGTCACACCGTGAGAGGGTGTGACAGTCTAGTCTTTCAGCTCCTTCACTCCGTGAAGCTGCCCTGGCAAAGGTCACTGATTTCCACCATGCTGCAAAAATGGCATCCTCATGCCCTCACTGATGGGACTTCTCTGCTGCATCTGATACTTCCACGGTGGTCATTCCTCCCTCAGTCATCCTAGGCTGCCTCTCACATTTGAGAAAAAGACTTGATTGTTGTTGACACTCCTGCTCACACCCTAAATGAGACATTTCAGTCCCCTGTGAGATCATGGGTAAAGAAGACAGGCATTTGTTGTATGTCTGGCTACCAGAATGGAGCAGGAAAATGAAGACAGGAGGAGGCATGGCATAACATCTGTGTCCATTCCCGTCCTGAATGTTTTGCTTCCTAGAGGAGCTGTGGACCTGAAGCATTGGACCTTTGCACGTCAGAACATGAGGCATGTTGCAGCAGGTCCTGGTGACAAAGGCTGACACTGAGGGGGTGAGTTTCATCGCTCTACTGAAAATGTCTATGTGCCCATGTGTGCCGGATACCATTTCCACTATGTACATATTTATGATTTTAAAGTCTTAGAGTTTTTAAACATTTGGGTCATCTCTGTGTCTGCTTCTGTTGATATCTTTGTCTCAACTATGGGTTGAATTTTTTATTTTATTTTTAATTTCAAAATATTAAGGTGGTACAAGTGTTTTTATTACATGGATATCTTGTATAATACTTGAGTCTGGGCTTTTGGTGTGCCCATCACCAGAATAGTGTTCACTGTACCCAGTAGGTAAGTTTTTATCCCACACCCACCTTTCTGCCCTCCCCCCTTTTTAGTTTCTAATGTCCTTTATATCTCTTTCTGCCCGTGTGTGCCCATCGTTTAACTCCCACTTATTAGTGAGAAAGTATGGTGTTTATTTTTCCACTCCTGAAATACTTCACTTAGGATAATGGTCTCCAATTCCCTCCACATTGCTGCAAATGACATTATTTCATTCCTTTTTATGGCTGTGTAGTACTCCATGGGGTGGGTGGGTGGATAGGGGCATGTGTCACATTTTCCTTATCCACTCATGAATTGAAGGGTACTTAGGTTGATTCCACATCTTTGCAATGTGAATTGTACTGTGATAAACATTCAAGTGCAGGTGTCTTTTTGATAAAATGGCTTCATTTGGGTTGCATTTTTTTTTTTTTTGCTTGTTTGTGTGTTTTCTTTTTAATGCTGAACATCATGTGTAGAACAGGGAAAACTGACCTAAAAAACAAATACTCCTGAAAGTTGCTTGCTTCTTATAATGCGAAGCCATTAATGTAAAGGGTTGATAAAAATGTAGACAGGCGATGAATTGAATTTGGGATTTGTTGTTATAATTGCTTTCATTGTACACATTGCCCTTGCCTCACGTGTAGGATGGGTGCTGGCGTTTGGAAAGTCTTCCTCAAATGCAGCAGTCCCTGCTCAGTTTTCAGCCATCTCTGTATGTGTGTCCCCCAGATCCAGACTTCTCCATGGTCTTCTCCTCCCCAGTGGGAGGTGCTACCTGTGACTTGGTTCAGTGCTCAAGGTGAGGGGCAGGGGGGGCTCTGTCATCCCGGCCCAGCTTCACTCTTGTAAATGCCCTTTGTTTCTTAGCTTGTATCATTTCTGCCTTGTCCCCCGACTCCCTCAGGGGCAGGAGATCTTTCCTTGGTTTTAATGTAGAATCCTGGGTTAAGCATGGCTTCTTGCCTCCCTCTCAGGGGCACAGGGCTTTCGCTTCCACCTTTTTCCAGCTGCAGTGAGTCTTTGCCTGCCCCTTGGTCCTGGGGTTAAGGATTTTGCATTCTCAGGGAGAAGGGTTTAGGCAGGGTGGTGGTGGTCATGCCTGAACCACATGCTCAGTCCCTCCTGCCTGCTGTATTACTAGTGGGGCTCCCGTTTTTCTCACCCTGCCCTCATGTTTTTTTAAGTGCCCCGTGAGTGAATGCAAACCTTCCTCCTGCAATGTGCAGGGTCCCCAGATACTGTATCTCACACATCAGGCTAAAATTGGCCTCTGAATATTCACAAGTAGTTTGGCCTATTTCTTCTTACTTCTTACTTGCTGTCATTGACCCAAGGGACTTGAGCACAGACCCAAATGTTAAATGGTTTTCTGAACATTCCTCAGCTTTTAAGTCTCTATACGCAGATAAAAGTCAAAACAAACAAGAAGCAAGCAAAGCAATCAATTAAAAAAAATCCTTTCTGTCTTCCCTTGAAAGTCAACACAACTGGTTAAAAAAAATCAAGATACATTTCCTCACTTTAATCAGACAGCACAGAACAGATGTTCATTAGGCAGTAAGTAGTCAATGCTCTAAACAACTTCAATTCCATTTTTATGCCAAGACTGGCCATGAATCACATTCACAAGTATTTTTATACCATGGGAGATTGTGTGGCAGCCTCTACATCTGCACATTCTCTGGCATGGGAGAGCCTATTTCTTGTCTAGTCTCTCCTTGGTTGGGTCTGTCCATCCTGAGATTTCAGGGTTCTTGGTTTCCCTGTGACCTCAGCATTCTGATGGGTTCAAGGAACATTTGCCCTTGTGGTTTTTCTGGATTCTTCCTCTGTCAGGGCAACCCTCTTTTCAGTTTTGTACACCTTAAGTGGAAGTGGAAATCAGTTTCCTAACAGTTTTCCCTTGGGGAGGTTTACTCATGCCTGAAAAAAATCTCCCAAACTCCTGGGCTCAAGGGATCCTACTGCCTCACCCTCCCCAGTAGCTGGGACTACAGACACATGCCACCACACCCAGCTAATTTTTTCTATTTTTAGTAGAGACAGGGTCTTGATCTTGCTCAGGCTGGTCTCGAACTCTTGACCTCGAGCAGAGGTCAAAGAAACAGGAAAATATAGCCCATTCACAGGAGACAAAGACTTGCCAGAAATTACTTCTGAGGAAGCGCAGGCATTGGAATTACTAGTCAAAGACATTACATCAGCTGTCTTAAGTATGCTCAATGAGCTAAAGGAAGTAATGGACAAAGAACTAAAGGAAATCAGGAAAATGGTATATAAGTGAATGAGATTATCAATAGAGATGAAAATTATAAAAAAGAACCAAAAAATGTGGAGCTAGAAAGCACAATAATTGAAATGAAAAGTTCACTAGCGCAGTTCAACAGATTTGAGCAGGTAGAAGAAAGGATCAGCTACTTTGAAGACAACTGAAATTATCCAATTTGAGGACTAGAAAGAAAGAATGAAGGAAGATGAACGGAGCCTGCAGGACCTGTGGGACACCATCGAGGGACCGACACAGGCATGGAAGTCTCCGAGGAGGAAGGGTCAGGGAGAGTGTCGGAAAAAATACAGTAGAGTCCCTCCTTAGTCCCCTTATTTGAGGTTTCATTTTCCACAGTTTCAGTTACCTGTGATCAACCACAGTCCAAAATTATTTAACGGAAAATGCCTCACCTTTGGCTCGGTGCTCCCGGGATGAGTGGGTGTGGAGTGCGGGCTTGGGCCTCTGGACACCTGTGGGGACTTCTTGTTCTTCTCTCTGCTCAGATGGGGTGGGAAGAGGAAAACACACATCAGCAAGAAAGGGCCTCGCTCATGACAGGCTTCCGAGGGCTGCAAGGCACCACTCGGCCATCTCTGTGGTTTTTATCTTGCCCCAGAACCCTGGAGACCAGCAGCTCCCAGGAGGTGGTCTGAGGGCTGCTGGGGTTTGCTGATCATGGGAGAAGCTAGGTGGGGAGAAGGTGGCCAGGGAAGCAGTGGAGAGGAGTTCTAGCGAGCAGGTGACCGGCAGTGCTCTGTCCTCGGCAGGTGAGGAGAGCAGGCCCCAAGGTCACTCACTTGATTTTGAACTGGAAACCAGCAGAAAAAGAGTCAAGTGGGAAGGAGCATTGTGGGCTAGCTATGTTTAGGCAGAGCTGGTTTTGCATGCTTCAAAATGTCATGCCGAAGCGGCCGTGGGACAGAGCACCCTCAGACACCATCTCTCTGGACAAGTGCAGAACTTCTGCCTGTCTTCCTGCTTCTGCCCTCCCAGGCCACCACCACCCACTCCCACTCACCTACCAGAGCCATCTGTGTGGAATTGGAATCCAGCAGTGTCCCTGCCCTGCTCGAGACCTTCCCATAACATCCAAAGTCTTCCCTAGGTCCTCAGATTTCAACCTCAGCACTGCCTGGATTTGATAAAAACACAGATTCTGGGGCCCCAGCACCAACCCACAGGATCAGCAGCTCCGCAGAGGAACCTGGGAGCTGGCCCCTCGCCAGGGACGTGGCCCCTCGCCAGGTGTTCCAGCAGTTGCTCCTTTGCTCCCTCAAGGCCTCTGCTCTGTCCACCTCCTCCGTCTATTCCCAAATGCCCACGTCATTCTTGACACCCCTTTACCTCCCTCTTCTCCATGACACATCCCACAAGCTGACATGAGGTTACTGTGTCTTCATTGCTCTGTGGGACTTGTGTGCGTCATGCACATTTCCATGGCTCAGATCACAGAGGCCCCTTGACAAAAATGCATTTAAAAATTCCAGTCTCATGTTAGTAAATGATGGACAGAAGCCATGTGGCGGCCAGAATGCGGGTCCCCATCTTGGCCCATGGTGTCACATCTGTGAATATGTCACAGTATATGCCAAAAGGACTGGACAGATGGAATTAAGTTTACTGATCAGTGACCTTAATACAGGAGGGGTTGTGGGGTTGCAATGTGTACCCCCAAAGTTTATGACTACCCAGAACCTCAGAATGTGACTAGATTTGGAACTAGTGTCTTTGCAAATGTAGGTAATTAAGAATGATTTTGAGGTGAAATCAACTTGGGATTGAGGTAGGCCCTAAATCTAAGGACTGGCATCCTCATGAGAAGACACAGACAAGAACAAGTAGGTGACGTGAACATGGGGCAGAGACTGGAGTGGTGCCGCCCGAAGCCGTGGAATGCCAGGAGCCCACAGAAGCCGGAAGAGGCAAAGGATGGCCTTCCCTTGGAGCTTGCAGAGAGAGCACATGGCCCTGCCGACACCGCGGTTTTGGACTCTGGCTTCCAGAGCTGTGAGAAAATAAATTTCTGTTGTTTTTTTTTTTTTTTTTTTTGAGACAGAGTCTCGCTCTGTTGCCCGGGCTAGAGTGAGTGCCGTGGCGTCTGCCTAGCTCACAGCAACCTCAAACTCCTGGGCTTAAGCGATCTTACTGCCTCAGCCTCCCAAGTAGCTGGGACTATAGGCATGCGCCATCACGCCCAGCTAATTTTTTTTTTATATATGTATTTTAGTTGGCCAGATAATTTCTTTCTATTTTTAAGTAGAGACGGGGTCTCGCTCTTGCTCAGGCTGGTCTCGAACTCCTGACCTCGAGCAATCCACCCGCCTCGGCCTCCCAGAGTGCTAGGATTACAGGCGTGAGCCACCGCACCCAGCCCATTTCTGTTGTTTTAAACCACCAAGTTTGTAGAAATTTGTTGTAGCATCCTGTAGGAAACTAACTCATGACAGTTACTCTGAAATACCCAAGTTGGCCCAATGAGTCATCTGAACCTTTAAAAACAGAGAAAGAAGAATTCACAGAGGTTCAAAGCATGAAAGCAAGGACTTAACCAGCCGTTGCTGACTTGAAGACCAAGAGGGCAAGGTGAGAAGTGTGACAAAGAAATGGATTCTGCCAACATCCCGATGAGCGGAAGCAGCAGCTCTTCCCCAGAACCTGCAGGAAGGAGCGAAGCCCTGGCCACACACTGACGTCCTGTGAGAGGTCAGGTGAGTGACCCAGTGGCATGCACCTGGACGTCTGACCCATGGACACTGTGAGATCATGAGTGTGGTTTTAAGCCACTAAGTTTGTGGCAATTTGCTTTGCAGAAATAGAAAACTAACATAAGCTACTTGGTGGACATTAGCTGACTGGAACTCCCTTAACGTTAGACAGAAGTGTCTTCATATGTGGGACCCTACTTTCCACTCTTATTTTCATCCTATTTGGTGAATTTTGGTACATCCACTCCATTTAGTATTTCATAACAGATAAACGGGCCAGAAGAAATACTCCCAATAAATTGGTCTGAAAACTACCACCAGACAGAGATACTTTGTAAAGTTTGACCCAAAGTTTTCCACTAAATTATGCCTGTAATTAATAACATCACACTCCACAAGCATTTACTGAGGGGAGTTTTTTGTATGGACATTGTGTCATGTGACTTAGACATAGTCGCTGAGCTCTAGGAACCGAGGCTGTGGCCAGCTACAGCGCACTTGCCCTGAAGCGTAAGGCTGTGACTGGTGATCTGAAGGTCTGTTTGGTCAGCTGGAGCCGTGCTGGTAACTTACCCTAGAAACAGTTCCTGCAGTAAAAGGGGCTAATGGTAGTTTATTGCCCATTGCATCTAGGGGATTTGTAAACTTACATTGCATTTGTATCACATTTTATACATCATTAACCCTTCCATTAAATAATGTTAGTTCATTTTCCTGGAAAAATATAGACTGGATTGAAATGAAAAAGAAGACTCCGAAACAGATGAATATGACACATCCCCAAGATAAAATATTTTATACCCATAAAAATCATGGTTTTTTCTTTCAACAGAATAAACTTCATAATATATAAAGAGTAGGCTCCTAGTTGTATAATGATTATTTCATAAAAGAAAAATATGTATTTAAGGCATAGAAAAATTATTAGAATCGATCATCTGAAAGATACCAATAAAAATTCCTGCAGTTGCTACTCATGGACAGCAGACTCTAAGTGGTTATGACTTTTACTGGGGAGTAGTGCACTTCCAAATTTTTATATAATAAATATGCATTGATTTTGGTAGTCAGAAAAAAAAACTTTGACGTAAAAGTTTTGAAACTGTCCTTAAATAAGGGGGCACAAGGCAAGAAGTATGGTAAAGGCCTAGCTAAAAATAATGATAATAATTAGTCTCTGTTCCACTGTTTGCTTGTCTATAATTGCCACTCCGGAGCCACACAGCTGGTGGTTGTAAACATTCTTAACTTCTCCCCATAGCTGGTGTCCATAGAGATTCTTAACTTTCTCCATAGGTAACATCACCTTTTTGAAACCTAAAGGTAGTTTTTAAGATATCTTCCAGGCCGGCATTCCAGTGGATCGGTTGGCTCACCCAGACCCAAGGCCCAAACCAAGAAACCCACTCAACTAGAACTGTGAGCCCAGGGACTGGAACAACACAAGAAGATTATTTCTACACTCCTGTAATTTTGCCCCAATTAACAAACCTAATTGCCTAATCCCTTGCCTGCCAAACTACCCTTAAAAACCCTGTCTCCCAAATTCCTGGGGAGGCAGATTTGAGAAATTTCTCCCGTCTCCCCACTTAGCGCTATGTGGAATAAAGACTCTTTCTCTGCCTTGTAAATGCTGCTGATCAGCCTGTTGGCTTCCTCTTGGGCCGCAGGCACGTGAACCTGGCTGGGTGGCAACAATTTGAGGGCTCACCCGCGTTCTGCAGCCTCTCGCCAGTGGAGTGGAGTCACCTAGCAGCCCCACAGTTCTTTTGCACTGAGGGCCTTCTCTGGCTCCGTCCCTACTGGTGGGACATTGTCGACCCATGGTGCTTGGACCTGTTTACAGCAGAGAAACAGTTCTAGAACTTAAGGATGTCCTGGTGAGTATTCAAAGTGTGCACAGTACCCCCTTCCTTCTCCAGATTCTTGGCCTCTCTGGAGGCATTTTGGTTCTTTTGTGAGTCTTGTTTGGCTTTCCCTTTGCTATAGGAAAAGTCTTGCCTTGGGGAAACTTCTCCCCAGTTGGACGGAAAATAGAAAGTCTGTCTAGAAGAATACTCTTAAATTAAAATAAGTACTTTGTTAAAAATTAATGGCCGAAAATGGATCCTTTAAAGCAATTTTTTTTATTTATTATAGCTTATTATGGGGGTACAACAGTTCTGGTTAAATATATTGCCCATGCCCTTCCCAACCCCCCGAGTCTGAGCTTCAAGCGTGTCCATTCCCCAGACAGTGCGCATCGCACTCATCATGTAGATATACACCCATCCCCTCCCCCCACCTCTGTCCGATACCCAATTGGTGTCATTGCCAAATGTGCACCCAGGTGATGATCAGGGATACCCAATTGGTGTCATTGCCAAATGTGCACCCAGGTGATGATCAGGGAAACCAATTTAAATTAAAGCAATTTAAAATAGATTTTGAGAGGTTTCTTATTCCGAGCTGTGCCGTCTGCGCATCCACTCTGACCACGTGGTGGCGCAGGCCTGTCTGCGCTTGTTCTGCTTCAGCTGCCTCATCTGCGGATTGTTCTTGGCTCAGTTGAATATTAAATATTTGCTCTGTTAAATATTTTCAGAAGTGGGTTCCAAAAGGGCGCTCCCAGAGACCCCCCAGGAGCACCGAGTGGACAAGCGAGGTACCTGCCAGGCTGTGCCTATCACTGGGGCTCGTGGGCAAGTTCCCTGTCGGATTCTGAAGCTCCACAGATTTGTGTTTTGTGCTCTCTGAGTTTGAGCAAATTTTTGATACTGACTGGTTAGAAAATTGCAATAGAAATTACACTGGGTCTGGGATCAGATTGGATCTGATAATTAGCTGGCTTGGATCCAGTTAGGGGCCTCAGATGTCTGAGTGGGTAAGGCATAAACTGCTAGTAAATGGCAATATTTATTACAGGGGGTATAAACTCTAGCTTTCAAGAATTTGCAGAGATTTCTGTGTGACACTTTTGCAGTGGCGTCATGGCTCTTCTGTGTCTGCTGCCCCCTGAAGGACCACGCCTGGCTGGCATTGCGAGTGTGGGTGGCAGCCGAGGGGGCCACCCCAGAGCCCTGCATCACTGAGGGCAGCTTGGGAAGCCCACTCTATCTGAGGGTCCAGGCAGCCAGTGGGGGGTCCTCACGTCTGATGCACAGACAGAGGAGTGTGGGGTGGGACTGGCTGCACAGATGCCGCCACCACCAGCCTCAGGCCACACCGCTGGGACCTGGGACCACACAGCCCCGTGGGCGCTCAAGGACTCGGCCTTGCAAAGTGACCCCTCCCCAAGGTAGTTTTTGTTCTCTCCCCAATACCTCAGCCTTTCAGACGGTGCAGCCTAAAGAACAGACTTGACCAACTTCTGCACAGGACCCCGGCGACTCCCCACCATCACCAGCAGCCCACTCTCCAACAGGACCCCGCAGAGCCCACGCCTTCCAGCCCCACGAAACCTGGGCCGCTACAAATGCCGTCGCCCTCCCCTGCCGTGCTCCGGCTGACATCGTGGGCGTCAAGCTTCCTTCCTCCTCCCTGGGCAGTGCTCCTGGCCCCGCTCTTCGGCTTTCTGTGTGGACAGCAACCAGGCCAGGCCGGACCCCCTTGGGTTTGGTGACAGAGCAGACGCAGGCCCTGAGGTGAGTGTGGAGAGCTGGCAGGTGCTGCCAGCTCGGTCTTTGCTTCCAGCCGGGGCAGAAGCACCCCCGGGCGTGAGACGTGTTTATCGATAAAGGAGCAATATTGATAAAAATGAGTTCTGTGCGTATTGCACACATGCTTCCTTGGAGAAGCCAAATTTTCCTTTTTCTTTCCTCAAAAACCAACAAACATGAGAACAGATGGTTTATACTTATTTGAAAAGGGCCACCTGTGGCAGCCTGTTTGCAGCTCAGGGTGGGCGGGGTCAGCAGCCCCGCTGTGCCTGGAGGGTTTCTGCGAAGGTTTTGTTCTTGGGCCTCGATTAACTCCCAGGCTCTCATTTCTTCCTCCGCCCCTCACAGCCTGTGTCATGGCTTGAGCACATAAACTTGCCTTTGTTTGAATTCTATTGAAAATATTCATTCTTGTGCCTGGGTTTGCAGAAATTCCATCAAAACCAGATTGTAAGCATGCCCTGGAACGTCCTGGAGGCGGCGCTCAGCCTGGGTAAGTTCCACGGGAAACAGTGAACACACTGATTGCCACACTAAAAAAAAAAAAAAGAAAAGAAAATTTCCCTGGGGCCCTGGAGTTTTGTTAAAACAACACGATCCTTTCTAATTTGTTATTTGTTATTGTTTTGTGTGCGTGAGTTATATGCAATGCAATCCACATTGTTAGAATTAAATTGTCAATATTACTTGTAGCAATAAGAACATCAACAAGTAAGATTCTCGTGAACCAACTGCAGGGTTTAGCTTCTCGAAGCCCTGGGCTCGAAACTAGCCTGAGTTAAATACAGTCATTGTGTTAAACGGATAAAGTAGAGGGTGAGAGGCAGCTGCAGACTTCAGACCTTCTAGCGGGAACCTGAGGCCAGGCGACTGTCCCCCAGCGTGACTGGACGCTCCCTGCAGCTCCAGCGCCTGGGAAAGCCTGTTTCCCCCACCTCAGGCAGCGGGTTTGCTCCTCACAGCTCTGGTTGGCGCCCCATGGCACACGCCTTCCCAGGGGATCGCGTCCTGGCCAGGCTGAGCTGAGGACTCACTGGGGTGTCTGTCCCCTGAGCTCCAGTGGCTCCCAACAGCCCACCCTGGGTGCTCAGGCCGTGTGGCCCCACCCCTGAGTGGGGGTTGGGCCTGGCAACTGCCGCCCAACGAACAGAACACAGAGGCGGTGCTGGGACGCCGCCTCCCAGAGTGAGGAGCGCACAGAAGACCGACCCGCGCTGCCCTGCTGGAGCGCTCTGGCCCTCCTGCCCGCTCGCCCGCTCTGCTGGGCCACTGCCCTGCTGCCACTAGCCCTCAGAGAGCCCATGGGGCTCGGTGTGAAGGACAAGGTGGCTCCCGGCTGGCAGCCCGTGAGGAACTGCACTGGCCCCCACCTTACGGGGACTCGGGGCAACGCCCCAGCCCGCAGATGAGACTGTGGCCCACCAGCACGCGGTGGAAGCCTCGTGAGGGACCCTGTGCAGAAGGCCCCGCTCAGCGGAGCTGGGCTCTGACCACACAAACTGGTGGGTAAAATACAGGTGTAGTTTTAAGCTGCTACATTTTGGGGTAGTTTTACCACAACTAACTAATACATCAACTTTGTCCTGGAAATCTATTCTTCGATGTCCAAACACCCTAACATCAACGTGTGCCTGACTGGTCAGGAGAACCTGGCCGGGCTGTTCTCCCTCTCGAAGGGGGCGCGGGCCCCACGCCAGCCTGCCCGTCCTCAACTCAGCCCCGCCTGCCACTAAGTGGGGTTTGAGACCCTGATGTTCCTCCCATCTCGCTGTATCTGTCCCTGTGAACTCATCATCCACATCTGGAACGGCAGCAGCAGGCTCCAGGCCGCCTTGCTGTCCCTGGTCTGTCCTCCAGGCCGGGTACCGCCCTGGGAGAAGGGGGGCCGAGGTGAGATCAGAGCTCACCCTGCCTGGCTCCCTTCTCCCTGGAGGGGACGGACAGGGCATTTGCAGGGGCCTGGAGCTGCTCCAGCCTGGCCGCTGGCCCCCGTGACATCCTCTGAGACTGCAGCCCAGGGGCTGACCCGTGGCAGAGACCTCATGTGCCACGAGGAGGGGCATGGTTGTTACTTCCAAAAAAAGGCTTCCTGCGGTGGGAGAAATCCCACCTTCCCCTGTCCCATGTGACCGACGCCTGCCAAACCCGCTCTCCCTCAGTGCTTGTTCGTAGATAACCTGTCCCTGGAGACTAGGAATTTTCATTGCTAGAATTTCCATTTGGTGCTTTTCAAAATCCACCTATTCTTTCTTCATAATGTCCTATTCTCGCCTAGTAGGTTCTATTTCTTTTTCTCTTTGAACATTTTAAATCTATTAATTTAAAAACCTCTCTTGTGTTTTCTGCAGGTCTTGGAACATGAATTCAGCTCCTGGCTGGACCTGCTGGCCCTCTGGTGGCATTTCTTTTCTTCCTGTGATTTGTCCATTTTGCCTATGATCTCATTTCTGGCAAGGGCTGGCCTAGGAGCCACCTGCCTGGGACAGGTGAGGACATGAGGGCGGGGCTGGGGACAGGTACTCAGGTAGAGGTGGAAGATCAGCAGATGCCCAATGAAGACGAGGCTGCAGGTGTCACGCAGGAATGTGGAAATGAGGATGCATAACATGACACACGTGTGGACCACGAAGGAGAAGAAGGGCGGGAACTGCAGCCACGTGTCGGTGCCCCTGAGAGCTCTGCAGACAGAGGCCCCGACTGTCCAGCCCCTGCTGACGCAGCAGCCCTCGGATCAGCCTGGGGGGTGCCGCCCCACCCGGCGTGCCTGCCTCTCCCAGGCCCGGCCCCTCCTGACCACGGCTGCTGTCACAATCCCCACTCTGGGGCTCAGGAGGGAAACTGAGTGCCCAGGTTACGAGCCTGCCCCCCGCCGGCCCCCAACACCCATGCCCCACACAGGCCCACCTGCCTCCCTGGGCCCCTCCATTCTCAACCAGCCTCAGGACAGGGGGCCACAGGCCTCATCTGGGGGCATCTCTAGGATGGCTC
This sequence comes from Varecia variegata, assembly GCA_028533085.1. NCBI lineage: Eukaryota > Metazoa > Chordata > Mammalia > Primates > Lemuridae > Varecia > Varecia variegata. Next base: position 1,255,620 of record CM052445.1, read on the forward strand.
TCGGGACCCTGGGGTGGCCAAGATTCAAAGCCACACCACTCCCAAAAACCAGGTGTGAGAAACACACTGGGGGGGTGTGCAGGGCGGAGCAGTGGGGGGCTGAACCCCGACATCTGCATCCCACAGTGGGTCGGCCGGGGCTCCGTGGGGCTGGGCTGGACCCAATGTCACGATGGGTCCAGCTCAAGGGAGCGAAACAGAGAGACTTAGCTTTTCTCAGGGACCTGGTGGGCATGAAGCCCTGTGGAATCTTCCAGAACAGTAAACGCAGGAAATCGCCTCAGTCCACAGTCAGGAACTTGCATAGAGCCAGTCACACTCCCGTGCAGAACTGGTGAGTTGCCAGGGGAGAAGCCACGGCCAACAGCTCTGCCGTCCCTCCCTCCCTCCTCGCATCCTACCAGAGAGGCAGGTGATGCGGAGACTGGGGAGGCGACTCCTTAGCGCCAGGCGGGTGGCGCTGGGCTCCAGGGCCGGGCACCCAGTGGAGCCCCCTCAGAAAGTGCTTCAGGAGCATCTGAGCAGCCCTGGGGGTCACAGTTGGCTCTTCCCAGCGGGCCAAGGAGCTGAAGGGCCTTCCACACAGGTGCAGCAAAGCTCGCTCTTGAAAGAGCATTGCGCCATGTTGGCTCTGGGAATGTTCTAGAATGAGTGATGTGCGGGCTGGGCTCTGACGCCCTGCAGAAGCCGTGCCTGGGGCTGGGACAGGTCGGAGACGAGGCGGCTGCTCCTCAGATGCTCCGAGGTCAGTATCCTGTGGCCGTCACGACAGATGGCCACACCTTGGGGGGCTTCAGCAACAGCATCCCCTCACATCTGGAGGCCAAGTCTGACAAGCAGGTGTCTCAGGACCATGCTCCCTCCAGAGGCTCGAAGGAAGGCTCCTTCCTGCCTCTTCCAGCTCCTGGGGCTCCAGGTGTCCCTTGCCTTGTGGCCGCATCACTCCAGTCTCTGCCTCCATCTCCGCATGGCTTCTCCGTGTCTGTTTCCTCTTCTGTCTCCTATGAGGGCACTTGTCATTGGATTTGGGTCCTCACAAATAACCCAGGATGATCTCCTCATCTCAAGATCCTTAATCACATTTGCAAAGACACTTTTTCCCATAAGGTGACTGTTACAGGTCCGGGGTTAGGACGTGGACACCGCTCTGGAGGCCACATTCAGCCCGACACACCTCTCCCTCTGCTGCTGCAGACATCTGCTCCCCAGGCCCGGGCACCTGCACACGCTTAGCAGAGAGCTCCAGGGAGCTGCCCCTGGGAGCCCACGCCCTGCACCGCTGGCCCCTTCTGCTCGCCCCTCTCCTGCAGGGGGCAGCCGCCTTCCCTGCGCCCGGGGCCTGGGCAGGACAGGGCCATCGAAGCCTGCAAGGGGCACCCAGCCAGGAGCACAGGCCTTGCCGGCTCCGGCCCCCACCCTCTCGCTGGTGCGAGCTGGGCTGACGCCTCCCAGACTCCACACTCTCGCCCCTGAAGGTGGCTGGAGCGTGGGGCTGGAGGCCGAGTGTGGACACAGCAGCCCCAGAGCACGGTGGCAGCAAACCTGTCAAGTCCGGGTCCGCGCAGAGCTGGTCTGGGTCCGTGTAGAACTGCACGAAGACGTACAGCAGGATGGCTGGGACGCAGACCAGGCCGACCGAGGCCGAGGTCACCGAGCTGCAGAAGAACCTGAGGGAGAGGCAGAGGCTGGGGCTGGGGCACACGAGCCAGCCGAGGACAGACAGGCCAGGCGCCAGCCAGCCACCCATGAAGAGAGGGGCCTGAGCACTCCCGCCACCCTCCGGCCCGCCCTGCTCCGTACCCCACGTCTGACCATTTCTTTCCGTCCTTTAGGCAGATGCCCCTGACTGGCGATGACTGTTGGTCACATCTACAGTTTTGATGGCCTCGCAGCTTACACAGTGCTGCCTGCAGACAGGACTTCATTTAATCCCCACAAGGAGGCTGTGAGGAGGGGAGCCAGCCCTTTTTCACAAGTAGGGAAACTGAGGCCAACCCGGCCAGCTGGGCGTGGCTGGCCCCAGGGTCAGAGCTGCGCCTGCACTGCCCACCTTCCGCTTTGTTCAGACCAAAGAGGAATCCTCCCGGCTGAGGAACCAGACCCTGCCGTGACAAGCCAGCATCCAGCCCCCAGGAGGCGGCAGGGCTGGGGCAGCCTGAGCAGGAGGATCTGCCCCACCTCTGGCCACCTGGGGCTGCCGCTCTCCAGGGGAGGAGGAGGGGCCACCCAGCTCCCTCCCTGCTCCCTCCCAGTCGTGCAGTTCCGCCTGGACACTCGTTCTCTCCTGCGTCTCATCTCGGGCTGTCCCGGGCAGCATGCTGGGTAGGCAGAGGGAGCTGAATCTCCACAGCAGGTGCTGACACTCGGCCTGGACAGGCAGCCTGCCCTGGCCCCCCCAGCCCAGGCCCCTTTCAGATCCGGCACAGATTAGCAGGGGATCTTCATGTGCTGATGGACAACCTGGCTCGGAACACGGGGCGCCGAGAGCCCCGCAGATCCTCCGCCCTGTGTGCAGAGGAAATGCTCACCTGTGCTCCCCGGTCTGACCACCTGCTCTCAGAGGTGACACCCTTGGCACAGAGGAGGCAAATGGGCCCAGGACAGCGAGTTCAGGGGCCTCGGCCAGCCTGTGACCATTGGGCGGGGCTGGCACCTGGGTGTCCATAATGGGGTCCCGAAGGATTGACTCTGTGTGATGAGCTAGACCTGGCATGTCCAGGGCCTGCTCCACAAACACGTGTCAGAGCCAGACCAGGAGACCAGAGGGGCAAGGACGCTGAGCTCCGCCATGTGGGGGGCAGGGAGATGGTCCCAAGAGGATCCCTCCTGCCCGCGGCCCCTGCAGTCCATGGCCCCCTCGGCCCTCTCACCCACAAAACCCCCCTGCCCATGGGCCCCTCCCTCCTACATGCCCACTGTGGCCTCTGTGGGCCATCCTCGCCCCCTCCTCACCAGGAGTTCCTGGTGCCCACGCAGTTGTTCAGCCATTTGCAGTGGTGGTCAAAGCCGTCACGCAATTGTTGCAAGAGATACAATGTTTTGCTTTCAGGCTCCTGGAAGGAAGAATTGGGGAGGTGCCTGTCAGCCTTGTGTGGAGGCTGGGGCGAGATCAGAGCCCTGTCCTCAGGTCTGGGGTGCCATGGGGGACCAGCCCCATGTGGCATGGGAAGTGGGTGTCCAGCAGGGAACGGGAGGCCCTCCGAGGCCTCTCCCTGGGGCCAGGGGAGGGCAGCAGAGGCAGGGACAGTTGTGGGTGGTGACAGCAGCTACAGAAGGGGAGGAACCCCATGCCCCAGGGGTGGGGTGCCACTCTGAAGAGAGACCCCCAGCCTTCCTCTGACCCCCCCCCACCCACACACACTGGATGAAGGCCCAGGAGGAGGCCACGCGGTGCAGGGAGTTGAGGCTGCGGCCTGGGTCCCACTCTGTGCCTACTGGCCGCCCTGCAGCCTCACGCAGCCCTGCAGCCCCCGGCCCCAGGCCACCCACAGATGTGCCCAGGGCCCCAGAGACCCTGACCAGCCACCAGTTTCCCTCCTCCCTGGAGAGGGGGCAGGAGGCTCTTCTTGGAAATCCTAAGAAAGACAGCCCTCCCTGGCCCTGGACCGCAGGGGGGACTGAGAATGAAACAGGTCTGAGGGTCAGACACCCAGGTGCCAGCCCCGCCCAAGGGTCACAGGCTGGAATGCTTTGCATTCCAAGGGGGCAGTGAGGTCGCCTGTGTGGAAGCAGACACACAGCCCTTGAGCCGAGCCCAGGTCCCACCTCCGAAGCAGGAGCAGCAGCCTCCCCGGGCGGAGCCAAGAGTTTCAAGGCAGTGGGTCCCAGGGTGGCGAGGGGCCAACGCCTGCCGGGCTCTGACCCTGAGAGGCCGGCAGCCTCCGAGCCCCCACGCCCTGGAGGTGACCCCCACCCTGGGGCTCCACGTGAGGGAGACTCACACGAAGACCTTGCACAGGTGACAATATTGGTCTTCAATCACATGCTCGTGCTTAGAACAGTCAAAAGGGGGCTTTAAGTCGAGGTAGTTCTTCAATCTCACGTTGGGCTCGGCCGGATCGATGGTGACGGTGATCAAGTGGACGATCAACTGGAAGAAAAATACTCCCGCCAATCAACTGGGGGGGTCAAGGAAGAACACGGCCCTGGCCACTGGTCAGCGCCACCACAGACAGGGGCGTCGTGCACCTGGCCCGGCCCTCCTTTGGCTCATTGCTGTCCCTCCCCGTGTGCCTCCCGTAGAGGGCACATCGCCACACAGAAGGCACCACCTGCGGGGGCTCCGCTGGGCCCGGCTGGCGAGGACAATGTGGCAGAGGACGGATGCACACTCAGTGTGCTCGCCCAGCGCACGTGGCCCGACCGGCCAGGACAGGCCCTGTAGGATGCTGTGGGGCCCCTTCATCCCAGAGCTGTGAGTGCTGCGGTGGGAAGACAGGGGGGCAGGAAGGGACAGAAATCCAAAGACCCAACCCGGTCAGCCCAGGCCACGAGGGTGCTGTCTCTCTAGGGCCGCAGACGCTCAGGGTCCCTCTGACTCGTCTCAAGGGCTATCAGAATGTCTCTCTCTGGTCCCCTGCACTGTCCAGCCGGGCTCGAGTGGCCACATGCTGAAAGAGCCTTTGTCCTGGGAGCCAGGACACAGATATAAAGAAGAAAATCAGCCCTCAGACCCCCTCCCCTCCTCTCCAGCTGGGACCTACACACCTTCGCCTTGACCAGCAGAGGGGTGGAGGGTGCAGGGGCCGCAGGTCACCCTGGCCTGCCCTGGTCCAACCTCTGCAGTGTGGCCTGGGCTTGGTGCTGGGGCGGAGGGTGCTCCTTCTGTCCCCAGGGGAAGGGATGAAGGCTGCTGGCCGTGTGCCAAAGGCTCTATAGGGGTTTTAACAGAAAGGGCCACAAGCGGGGCAAGTCCTGAGCCAGGCGAGGGGACCGCTGTGAATCCTGACCAAAGCCCCTTCTCCATGTACACCTGCACACACCCCATATACACCTGTGCAGCCCCCACCTGCACACACCGCACAGGTACCTGCGCACACCCTGTCAGACTTTAGGGCCCAGGAACGGTCTGGGGCAGAATTGGCTCGGGGGCCTCACCACCCCTGGGGGTCTGCTGGAGAACCGCGCTTTTTTCACCCGGGAAGGGGCGGTGCGCCAGCGTGTCCCTCTCCGGCGTCTGTCTGCGGCTTGTTACTACGTGAACAGCGGTGTGACTTTTTTTTTTACCTTTTGTTTTCATTTTTCCTTTTTAAATTTTTTGTCCTATTTTCTATTTTTTTCCCCTCCGCTCTCACCCTTTTCCCGGGGGCCGAGTGGGCCCGGGCCCTGCCTCTGGACTGTGGGTCGAGCGGGAGTGTCTCGCGTGGCACGCCGCGGCGCGCTCCGCGGGGCGTCTCGGGGTCGCCCAGCTGTCCCTGCTCGGGGGACGGCGTGGCCCGCGGGCCGACCGTGCGGTTCCCCCCCGGGGAGGGGGAGACGCGCCAGCCTGGCCCTCTCCGTTTATGTTGCGGGTTCTTGACTTGCGACTTGCTTTACTACGTGAACAGCGCTGGCACTTTTTTTTTTTTTTTTTTTACTTTGTGTTATTTTTCCTTTTTTAAATTGTTTTCATTTTTTTCTTTTTCTTTTCTTTTTTTTTTTTTTTTTGCTTTGTTTTGTTTCTAAAACACCCGCGGTGGAAATGAGCACCTGGGCCTCGCCCCCGGGCTCGGGCCCCCGCACCCGCTGGTGTTCCCGGGTCGACCAGAAGTCCGTGGCGGACGCGGCAGACGGGCCGCGGGATGCATTTGGTCCCCTGTCTCCGTCCCCGCAAGGGGTCGCCCGCGGGTCGTTATTCTTCCTTCCCGGGCATCGGGGAACGTGCGCCAGCCATTTCCTCTCCGAGTTTGTGTCTGCAGCTTGTTGACTTGCTCTTACTTCCTCACTGCATCACCAACGGTGTGCCTTTTTTTTTTTTCGTTTTCTTTTTATTTATTTATTTTCTCTTTTCCCTTTTTTTTCCTTGCTCTTTCTCAAGCTGGTCTTAAACTCCTGGCTTCAGGAGATCCTCCTACCTCAACCTCCCAGAGTGCTAGGATTACAGGTGTGAACCACTGTGCCTGGCTGTTTTTACCTTTTGGTTTCATTCTTTCAAAGAAAGAACTGAAGTTTTTTCACTGAATTTACTAGTTGCTATTTAGTTATTTTATATATGTATAGATATCTTTGAGGGAATATGTAACACACTACACATTTTTATAAAATTATAAAAGATTATAGAATTTGTGGTTAAATCTATTAGTCATATTGTGAACCCACCCCCATTTCATCTTAAGCTTAGAAAGTTCTTCTGCAGCATTAGTAGTAATAAATTGCATTTTATACTTTCTGCCATCTTATTGCACATCTGTTTTTCCTTATGACTACCTGTTTTCCTTTTGTGATTGGATCTACTTTTATAAATAACAATCCTCTTCTGCCACCTTGTGGAACCTATTCTTTTGCATTCAACTAAAGATCACCGATATCTTTTTTGTAAGCATATTTAAATGCATTTATTTATAAGATAAAATTATAACTTTAGATACTGCTTTTCCCCTCCTTCTAAAAAAGTATATTTCTTATTATTTCACATCCAGGTCTTTTCAGTTTAGTCTTAAATTAGACACCCATGTTGCTGTGATTAAAATATTTTATATTTTATTTTGAGAATGTCTTTAGATTTTTGTTCAATATAATTTAATATGATTGTCTTGAATTCATTTTATTTATCCTGTTATATATTCCATGTCACTCTTTTTATTTTATAAACTCGTATTTTCTTAAAATATGTTTCTATAGAAATGCACACCTTTGTGAAACCACAAAAGTGAACAAGGCAGGTGACCTCCCTGCTCATTTGCATCTTATATCACAGTGGAAATGACAGAGCACAGCGAAATAAGTGTGTGTCTGAAAGGACATCCCCAGGGATAAACAGTGTGAAGAAAGAGGATAGGTTGTCGTGGCAGGCGCGGGACTTTACACGGTGTGGTCTGGGGAGGCCTTTGCAGTTGGATGAGAAATAGAACCAGGACCAGAGTGCGCTCACTGGATTTGTCAAAAAGAGATCAAAACCCAAAGCCCAAGAATAATAAAGAAAAGACACCACAAAGAAAAGTGAGAAGAGGGTTTGCATCATCTACTATTGGGCCATAGAAAAACACGTGTGGTCCATAAATATGGAATATGTACAGGAATATAATCAGACCAGGGCTCTCACATGGACTTCATGGTGAGGCAAGTAGATCAATAAAAATCTGCTTGGTATGTGGGCCCTGGAGTCCAGAGGTAAAGTCAGCTCCACGCCGTCTCTCAACAGTCTGGTCTCTTGGGCTCTCCATTGAGGTTGCATTTCCCTTCTTAGCGACTGGCCTCCTTCTTAAATCATTCTTTTTTTTTTTTTTTTTGAGACAGAATCTCGCTTTGTTGCCCGGGCTAGAGTGAGTGCCGTGGCATCAGCCTAGCTCACAGCAACCTCAAACCCCTGGGCTCAAGCAATCCTACTGCCTCAGCCTCCCGAGTAGCTGGGACTACAGGCATGTGCCACCATGCCCGGCTAATTTTTTCTATATATATTTTTAGTTGGCCAGATCATTTCTTTCTATTTTTAGTAGAGACAGGGTCTTGCTCTTGCTCAGGCTGGTCTCGAACTCCTGACCTTCAGTGATCCACCCGCCTCGGCCTCCCGGAGTGCTAGGATTACAGGCGTGAGCCACTGCGCCCGGCCCTTCTTAAATCATTCTTGCCTTTACTGTAGGGATTCTAAACTTTTTTGACTGTGTCTGAGAGCAAAAAATAGAATACCTTTTACATTGCATGTGTGCACACACAAATACACACATGCACACCCACAGAGACACAGAGTATCATTAAACGAGTTTGCATGTAGACTCACTATGCATGATGCGCTCTGACATTTTCTCCTGTGTTTTACTTATTCTATTCTATTTAATTCTTACAAACCATGGCCTGACCCCCTGATGGGTTCTAAGGTCAGAATACAGAAAAAATTCCTTTCTCATGTCCTCCACACCTGTTTTACCATTTCTTCATTTCTGTTCTTTATCTCATCATCAGAAATTCCCGGGACACTACCTTCTCCCATTCTGATCACACAATATGCATTTAATTCAGCTACTGTTGCCAACTGCACTAAGTGTGGGGTGATGGGGAAGAGGGTATAACATTAGTACACCGTACACCACTCAAGGTGCCCACAGTCTAGCGGGGAAAAATTACCTGGAATTAAATAAAATTGACACCATAGTAATCCCTACTTCTGTAGTAAGTGCATAAAGGAAGTGTCATTTAACTATGGGAATTTTTTTTTTAAATGGCTCACAAAAGAGGTGACTCGAAGGAGTCCTAAAACAATAGGTGGAGTTTTCCAGATGGAGATGGGGCGAAAAATTCCAGATAGACAAGTGGGTGAGACTCAAACAGAGGGACCTCAGTGTGTGAGGGCACTGGCTTCTGGTTGAAGCTGAAAGTCAAGTTCAATTTCAGGGAGATCTGTGTGGGTGGCCGTGGGAAGGTCTTCACAGAGAGTGGAACCTTGTATTTGAAGATGTAGGATTTCAGCTTCATTCTCCAGTGAGGAATTATGGGGTGTGGAGGGTGTTAAGTGGGAACATTAAATGATCAGCTTTAAAGATAGATTTCTCTTGATCAGTGACAATATTAAAATAGAGGGTGCCAGACTGGGGAGGCTGGGAGCCATGACGAGGAACTGAAAGGAGGCGGTAGAACTGGGAACCGAGAGGGGAGAAAGGAACAGAAACTTCTGAGAAGGAGGAGGAAAAAGATGAACCTCATCTCATCACCAATGATAACCATTTATTTGCTAACAGGACCCATTGCAAATTATTGTAAAATTTTAATTAAGTCTGTTGACCACCTCGGGAAGATGGATACTCCTATACCACCATAGAGGAAAAGATATTAACATTCATTTTTTAGCAACAGGGTTGGAACTGGAGGTCACTGTGTTAGGTGAAATAAGCTAGACACAGAAAGAAAAACGTCACATGTTCTCACTCCTGTGTGAAAGCCAACAAAGCTGGCATCGTGGGGGTGGTGAATAGAATGGTGGTTACAAGAGGCTGGAAGATCTAGTGGGGAGAGAAGGATGAAGACAGGTTGGTGAATAACTAGAAACATTCCGTTAGTAGGAATGATTGTTCCATAGCAGAGCAAGGTGACTATAGTCAACAATAACTTACTGTATATTGCAACAGAGTGAGGAGAGAAGATGTGGAATGTTTCCGACACACAGAAATGATAGATGTTGGAGTGATAAAGAGCCTGATCGTGCAGGTACGATCACTGCACATTGTGCCCACAGAATATCACATGTACCCCTTAAACATTTACAAATACTATGTATGCATAAAAATAAAATAATACAAAACACTTGCAATGGTTTTGTTGACTTTCCAAGTTCAAATGCTGGTACGTGGTACATCTGAGGTTCCAAACCTGTTTTTTCCTGATTCCAAATGTTTTGCATTTACCATCCTTTAGAAAGATCTTTTACCGTTGTTTGTTTTAGAACCCCCGCTTTTGTTGTAATTTGTATATTTCATTTGTTGAATTGTGGATTTATTTTCTTTGCTCATTTTTTTCTCTTGGGATGTTCAATCTGTAAAGTGTCTTGAGACTATAGAGATATTACTCCTTATTCTTTGTTAATTATCCTGAGCATCAAGGGCATTTAGCCAGGACTGGAATCCTGCCAGAACCACGAAAGATGCCTTCATCACCATCTCTCATGGGCCACCTGTGTGTACCAGCTCTTCCCCGCCCCATCATGTTTATTTCATTCTTCTCTCTCTGTTTATTCAGGAGTGTTTTTATGTTTTGCTAAATATAGAGCACAATGTGGTCCTATCAGAATGAAATCCCAAGCTGACGTGTCCATGGGAAGCTTACCAACGGGAACCCGCTGCTCTGCCTTCATCCTTAGGGGGCTGCATGAACAGAGGGCTTTGAGCAACACGTGAATGAGGGACTCTCAGCGTCTCGAAGATTCGGCGGCAGTGAGGAGACCACCTCATTCTCCAACGTCCCCCAACACCATCTCTCATCACTGTCACTCTTGCTCATTTGCCTCATGAAACTGTCTTCTTTTTGAGCCCTGGTTTTCTGAAAAGGCACCTTCCTCAGGGCTTGTGCATTAACCATTCCCGTGCCAGGCAGACCCTTAACCAGATAAGGGGTCTGTTCAAATGTCACTTGTCTGCTGGACCCAAAGAATAGCACCCCCATCCACTCTCTTTTATATTTGCTTTCGTTGTCTTCTAGGAACTTGTAACCGTTTACATGATCATGTCTTCATCAGCCCACATTCTTTCTCCATCAGACTGAGTTGTGAGCAAGCTGTGTTCATGACCTCGACAGTGCCGACAGAGTGTCGGCCATACAGAGTGTGGCCGACACTCTGTATAACTAAAATGCATGAAAGCATTTCTCATTCAACTGTAGAATACACAACCTCTTGGAGAAAGGTTGAGAGTGGGTCAGGAATTTTCAATCAGAAATAGTTCTTGGGGACACACCATCGAAAACAAGTTCCATACACAAAATATAGAAATTAATTTCTCACCTGCACACATAAATTGTAACATTTCAACTATGTGAGTGACGCACTCGAGTGAAAATGCTCACTGCATGAGGGGTACCAGCATCCAGCAGAAAGCCCAAAGGTCAATGTTCCGCTGTCATCAGGCCCTAGGGCTCCACGTGGGAAACACCGAGGGCGTCGTTTGGGTCGGGAGGGGCCCTGGGCCCCCTCATTCCTCGTCCCCTCACCAGTGTCCTCAGCTCCAGCCCCCCCGGCTAGCTCAGGTGACTGGGGAGGGGAGGGGATTCTTCCCAGCACTGGCCTGTGCCAGGTGTGGGCCATCTCATTCCCAGCGCCCTTCTTCTGTGATTGGGCCCACAGTCCATGTCCCTTTTTGTTGGGGGTCAGGGGCCACCCAGGGGTCCTACCTTGGATGAAGCTCCAGAAATGGGCCTACACTGCAGTCCCAGAGGCCGGCCCTGAGGGAGGAGAAAGGCTTTGCTGCGGGGACCTGGTTTGCGCAGGCAGTGTGGGACAGGGTCCCACGGCAGCAGGTTCTCTCGGGAGAGGGTGGCGGTGCCGCGTGGCTCAGTTCCCAGGCCTAGCTCTCCATGATGAGTTTGGGGGTCCCGGGATTTAGTTTTCCTTTACAATAAGAATCTGCTTAATGCCACTGAAATGTGTATGTGAAAATGGTTAAAATAGCAAATTTTATGTGATGCATATTTTACCACAGTGGAGAAAGAAAACCCTCTCCCCGACCTGGAGTGAGGGAGTTTCTGGCTTGTGGGGGAGGGTCGTGGACAGGAGGGCTGGCATCAGACATTTCAAATCTTCCTCTCAAGTGACCCAAAATGAAGCGAATTAAGGTTGTAAATGGCATTAAGTTCTGTAAATTAAAAAGAAAAGCAGGGAGAATTTTAGCATTTAACGACACACCCTGTCCACCATTCGCGACAATTACTCTGGGTTACCTGTGATTTCTGGAGTCAGCTGACTTCTCGAGTCACTTTTTGGGGGGATTATGGGGACATTGCAAAGTAACAAAAGGTGTTGCCACATCTGTTAAAGGGGCCTCGGTGGACTGTGTGTGACCTCAAGGATATGCAGGACCGTATCTGGTGGGCAATGTTCGGTGTGGGTGGGGGTCAGGACGTGCGGCCCAGCACACTCGCCTTGGCGGCAGGGAGCACAGCAGGGGCAGGAAGGCCACTCCCGCCTCCCTCGCCTTCCTCCGCTGCGGCAGGTCCTGACTCCTAGGGAGGAACTTCTGCCCTTCTGAACTAGGTCATCAGACCCTCGTCTGAGAGAGGCCTGCCCTGCACCCAAAGAAAAGGGACATCCTTGTCTCTGAAGACACAAGGACACAGAAAGGAATCTCCACAAACAGGCCCTGCCAAGTCCTCAGATCGTCACCATCCAGGGGGGCAGGCTGCAGCCGTGGGGCCACATCGGGGATCTGGAGGGCCACATGTGGCCTTGAGGCTGCAGGTTCTCCACTCCTGCCGGGAGTGACACTTTTTTACCAAACCTAGCACTTAAAAAAATACATATTTGCCTATTATTTGGGTCTTTGTTTCCTTATAAAAGCCCCCATGTCATATAAAATTTATATTAAACAAATCTATATATTTTTTCCTTGTTACTGTCTTTTTTTTATAGGGTCTTCAGCCATAAACCTAAGAAAGAGTAAAGCTATTTCTACAGTGTGTAAATCTGCATTTAGCAGAGAAAACGCGGAGCACCTTGGGCTGCCCGAGTCAAACGTCGGCCATCGAGGCAGTTTCGCTTCACGGGGGCCTCACTCTTGCCACGCCACGGGCTGTCGTCCACACGCACTGCGCGCCGCTGCCCCGCTGGCTCACACACGCTCCTCGGCCGGGGTCCCTGGGCAGGACGGAGGGTGCTGGGCGTCGTGTGGCCGTAGCAGCAGGGCGGTGGCTCCACCGCAGGCAGATGCCACAGCAGCACCGAGGGCACACACAGGACTGCGAACAACAGGCGAATACAAACCACACCAAGCAGCAGCTCCTGCCACTCAGCACCCCAGGACCCCACCAGCTACGAAGCCAGTCATTCAAAGCAGGGTTGGTGTGAAAGATTGGTTATTCAGGTTCTCATATCAGTCAGTAATTTGGTGATATTACCTGATTCACCAGGAATACAAACAACCAATAATAGACTCCTGATATTCCAGCCAGTCTCATCTTTGGAAGGGAGATACCTGCCACAGCGGGCCAGACACCCAACAGGGCTTTGGCTGCACGACATCAGCCCAGTCCGGGCTTATTGCAGAAAACTGTTTTCTTCATGGGCAGCAGCTGGTGGCAGCACCAACAGAGGATAACAACCAGGGACGAGGAGACAGAGACCCCGCGGGTACTTGCAGGGGAAGCCTTCTCCACCTGTAGCAGTAACGCTAGTTGATTCGTTCAGAGCAGGGAGTAAAGAGGTCACTCTTGGCTATTGTCAAAGGGCCATATGCCGCATATGTTCCCCGGGGGAGGAAGTGTCAGCAGTGGTTGTCAAAGTAATTTGGTATTGAGTACACCATAGTAGAGAGGCCCACCACCACGCCATGGGGCATAAATGTCTACCCAACCATTTATGGCAGGGAATTGTGGGTACAGATCCAATAGGATCAGTGAGGACCACTCTAACTGTCCAAGATATCCCCCACCCTCTGGCCCTGGAGCCCTCTGCCTACTCTCGGTGAAGGGAGGCAGAAAGGCCACATTCCATGTGACCACACCCTAATGGCAAAGTCAGGCCAGCAATGGTAACTACACGCAGCCAAAATGCTAACACGTGTCAGTGGGGAAACTGACCGCCTCACCTCAACCCGCAATCAGGGTAAGTGCTTTTCTCTGCGTCCCAGCAGAAGGTGCGGGTCAGGGTGTGGGCAGTTAGGCACTGGTGGGTTCATTTTATAGAACCTGCTTTTAGGATTCTAGGTGTCTTCTCTTGCTTGAAAATCATACTTCACTTTTTATTTGTGACCAATTCCTGTTAGTTCCAAACTGACAAGTGTATGAGGGTGAGTTCTTTTGCCCCAAAGAAAAGAGGTGATGGCTCCCTGTGCCCCAGGTAACTAACTAGAGACTCTGAAAGGTCTCAGGGCCATGGCCCAGGACAAGTGGCCTCACAGGGCATTCCTCACCAGAAGAACATTTTAGGGGCCCCCTTTTTTGGCTCTTCCAGACAGGTGTGAGTGTCTGCAGCTCCATAGCCTGAGCACTCTGCTGCCACCCGGCCATTAGAGACACCCGAGACAGGTAAGAGCAATTCACAACTCGTGGGTGACACCTAGAGGAGTGACGCTCACAAGCTGCACACGTAGACCCTGAACACATCCCCAGCCTTGATCACTTTTGAAAAGTTCCTAATTTATGGGAAAGAAAGCGTTATAATCTGAATGCTTTTTTAAGGAACAACCACCTTTAAGAACACCAGCCGGATTTACGGATAACATTGGCGGGGCATCCTCCTGTGAATACCTGGGACAGTGGGCCCACCTAGCCCAGGACGGTCACGAACAGCAAGGGCCAAAGCAGGGATCTTTTAAAAGACCTGGTGCAATTTGTGTGCACACGTGGAACAAGCTGATCTTAGGACCAGATAAGCTGAACGGAAGACTGACTTCCAGTGCCACCTACGAGCTTCCAAAAGAAATTCTGAGAAAACTGCCTCCATTGGAGAAGTGAGCAAAAGGACATCTGAAACTATTTCTGAATTTAAAAAGGCTTCAGAGACGGATCGCGATGGCTGGCTAGAGGCAGGCAGTGTGTGCCCCTCCACAGAGGGGAGCCAGGGTACGTAGATACAGTCTGCACAGATCAAACAGGAGAGGCTGCCAGGGCTCGTCAGAGGAGTGACAGAAGCACCAAGAGTAAGTGAGGAGGAGGTTGGGGCCCCGCCAGGGCCTGGCTGAGAGCCCGGGGCAGCTGCTGGAGGCGTGGGTGCCAGCGGGCTCCACCACTGCTCCTGCCATTGCACACATCACACCACTTCCCGGAGCCTGGGGACACACCCGGCCCACGGCTCCCACGGCCAGCATCCGAGTAAGCCTCCTAGGAGCCCAACAACCGATGTAGGACCCACTAACACCAGGGACCACATTTCAACATGGGATCTGGAGGCGCCAAACATCCAGCCACACCACGCTCCTCGCTTTCTGCCGGTGCCCTCGGCTCCTAAACGCCATCAGGCACAGATAGATCTTCCTGGAATTTCACCACGCACACAGTTCCTTCTCTCAAAACAGGGAAATGTATTTAAATGTGGAGAAGGAGCAAACAGAATAACTGCAGAATGAGAATGAAACTACTGACATTATAAAAATACAGAGCCGACAAATTATTTTCTAATCTGGGACTAATGAATAACAATGATGACTATTGGTCCCGATTTTTCACTGATATTGGGAAAATATATTCAGATGTTCTCATTAAAGTGGAAATAAACTTAATTAAACCTTTACCCAATATCAGACAATACCCTTTAGGTGCCCTGCTGGACTGTGCAGTCTCTTGGAGACGTAAATCTCGTTGTGTCTTTGAAGTGTTAACATTCAGGGAATTAGCTAAGCGCATTGCAGCTGAGACCAGATCTGACCCAGAGTCAGAATTAATTCACCAGGCGACCACATTTGTCTCCTCAGTGGACACTTAGCTCAGGAGAGAAAAGATGTTTTTTAAAGAGCTCTATGGTCATAAGTTAGCTTAATTAAAAGCTGATATCCAGGCTATACATTTTTTTAAATAAAAAGGGCTTTCTGCTTTTTTCCTTTTAGATTCTTTTTCTGGGAATTTTCAAAAATTGACTGAAACCCCTTTTTAATTCAGTTTAATTTAATATGTTCAGTCCCTCTGCTTATATAATTTTTCCCAAGGATAATGTAAAGTTGGCCCTTTGAATGCTTAAATTCTTTTTCTGTGCTTTGAGATATAAATTTGCTACACCTGTTTTCTCTAAAACTCAATAAGGGCTTCAGCCATGGGAAATAAAGTTTAACTTGATCCATTTACAAAGTTTGAATTCAACTGTCCTCCTAAACTAGTGATTTTTACCTGTCTCGTTGCTAAAATTTTAAAATCAAAGCTACAAAATCTTTGTATTTTTTATGTATACCTGTGTACATGTATGTTTATATATTGTCTATGTGGTAACAATTTGACTAATAAATGAGAACTCACAAGCTCAAATATTTTTCAAGTTCATGTGACTTTAGTAACCTTTGCTAAATGAAACTATTTCTAAAATTATTGGTAAATAAAATTAGAAGGTCTCCAGAATAATCAGTATTAAATATAATCCAGGCATTTTGCCTAGATCTATTGGTCAAACAGATTTAGGTTGTCCCTGCTAGATGGGGTCAGGTCAATAAAACTGTTGCTTTTGTGATATTTTTGATAACCGCTTGCCTTATCTGCAAGCTTAAAGTTGCTTACTCCCTAGGTTTTTCCTTGAAAATTACGGTAACTAAGAGTTAACATTATAATTAATATATGTAATTAAAACTACTAAGTACAAGAGAAACAATTCTGTATGCAAAATGTATAGGAAAAATAGGATGTTTTTTGAAAAAAGGTTATACATAAAATGTGGTTTTTATTAAAAGGTAAATTTTTCTAGTTTAGAGGTTATTTAAAAGTTGTTTTCAATTAAAGAAATGGTATAGATAAAACTGAATAGATTGAAAGTTGGAGAAAGAGTGGAAAAAATTGTAAGAGGTTATAAAAGGTTTGTATGGAAATCTTATCGTGTGTGGTCAAAGTTGATTGAGATTGGATAGATCTATTTATAAGGTTTATTAAAATTAGGTTTAATGTTAATAATACACTGATACAAAGGTAAGTTTTGCTTTTCTCTTTTGAACAAGAATTTTCATATAGTGTTAATAAGAGAAAATAAAAGACTTTGGTTCACCTTTTGAGTAAACTGTTAAAAAAAAAGAGGAACAAAGAGTAGATTATCTCGTGCTGTCTTTATTAGGGCTCTTGATTGTTTGGAAAACTGAGTCTCATCTTTTCCCTATCAAAGAATAGAGGCTTTTTTTTCTTTTTTGAAATCTTTGAATTATCACTTACTTTGGCTAAATGAATGACTGTTTTACAGTGACCTGTGATCCTACTTTGATCAAGTGCTTTAAATCTTTCTTCTTTTGATATCAAGTTTTTAAAACCATTGATATTTGATAAACGTTTCAAAATCAAATTCTAAAATGAAGTCTTTTTGACCTCAAACTAACTTTTGGACATTAGGGCCTAGAAGTCTATCTAGGGCCCCTGGAAGTCCAAGAGACACATAGTAGGCTTATTTGGTATGTTAAAATCATACGAGAAGCATTTTCAAAGTGGAAATGGCACTTAACTTTCTTTGACTTATATTTGTATAACTGTGTTATCAATATGTGTTCCAAAATTATATGAGATTGCTAAATTCTAATATGTCTTGGCACATGTTATCTTTCATAATTATGATTATGTTAAATGGCCACAGAGATAACCACCTTTCCTTGTCAATTATGTTTTTTTCAATCACATTTTAAACCACAGCTGTTCTGCTCTTTGTCAGCCACAGGCAATTATTGTTTTACTTTGATTCTTCTTAAAAAGCAGTTTATAATCAGCTACAGTCCAAAATTTGCCTTTTCTTCAGGCAAATTCATGGAAAAAACACTGACAAGTATTCTTAAATACAGGTTTCTGATAACCTTGGAGAGCATAACTTTGGACTAGGTAAAAACTTCCAGAACTAATTTTTTTAAAGAATCTGATGGGTTTATGAAGATTGTTAATCCATCATCAAGCAGAACAAGAATTAATTACATGGGACTGAGCGGATGGTGACTAAAATGACTTGTTATGACTTTTTGTTTAAAACATTGCTAATTCTTTCTGTTTTGTTTTTCAGAGTCAAGAAAACTTTTAAAAATCTATTTATAGCTTGCAGCAATTGAGTAACATGTACTTTTGTGAGCAAAATTAAAACATTTACCTAGGCCAGGTGCGGTGGCTCACGCCTATAATCCTAGCACTGTGGGAGGCCGAGGTGGGAGAATTGCTTGAGCTCAGGAATCTGAGACCAGCCTGAGCAAGAGTGAGACCCCCGTATCTACTAAAAATAGAAATAAATTAGCCAGACAACTAAAAATGGAAAAACTAGCCAGGTGCGTTTGCATGCACCTGTCCTCCCAGCTACTCGGGAGGCTGAGGCAGTAGGATCGCTTGAGCCCAGGAGTTTGAGGTTGCTGTGAGCTAGGCTGACGCCACGGCACTCTAGCCCAGGCAAGGGAGTGAGACTCTGTCTCAAAAAAAAGAAAATTACATACACCCTTATTAGATTCTAGGTCTGTTCATTGTTTTTGAGTTTTTATCATTTGCCTACAATTTGGACTGAATCCTGAATTCTCTCCTGGCTGCAAGTCTCCAAACTAATGTTTTGAATTTTTTGTTCCATTTTTCTGACTCAGACTCAAGGAACTTGCTCCCACCTTTTTCCTGAGGCCCCACAAGCCAAAGCTCATGTGCAAAGAGCAGATGAAAGCAATCCGTCAGATTGCCACTGCCTGCGTCTGCTTTAACTTAAGATGCTTTGCGCCTGCCATCCGCACTCTGAGGAGACCGGTCCGCCTCTGTTTGCTTCCGTCTGAGGACCCGTGTGCACCGCCGTCCCCTGCAACGAGACACAGCTGGTTCTCTGGACGGGCTTATTCCCAGCAACGGGAGACTGGTTTAGTGGGATCCTTCGCCACGATGCTGTTAACTTGATTTTTCTCTCCACAGCTTCCAGCTCAGCTTTTAGTGTGTAAAACTTCTAGGGAAGTTCAGGCAGGGGAATGCTGGGGCCCAGAAACTGACACCCCCAAGCATGGCGCCTTGACACGCTAAACTGAAAAAGAAGCTGCAAGGTAAGCTCTGCGGGGTCCTTCCTGCCCTCCCACCCGTCTCCCAACCCTGTGTGTCCCGAAGCACAGGATGAAGTTGTTCCCTGAAGTTCCTCATCTGCCCAAAGTCTGGACCTGCCAGGAAGAAAATGATCTGCTCTGGGTCCTTCCCCACGTTCCCATTGACTGAACTCATCTCCCAGGGAGAAAGGCTAACGTCCGTCAACGTCTGGGACAGGCTTTTGCCAGAAACACTCATCTGCTCCATGGGCCCAACAGACTTTGTCCCAGGCTGCTGTGCATTCTTCAGGCCCGTGGAATCCCCCTAAGAATCATTTACTCCCCCTCTAAAATTCTCCACGTTTCTCCATGCCCCTTTCCCCTGTGAGGAAGAGCACGTGACCACCTGTGCCGCACTGGGACACTGGGCAGGCACTCTGGGACTGTCCCCCGTGCACACTAATGAACCCGGGTGCTTTTCTCCTGTTAATCTGCCTTCGTCTGCAGATTTTTTAGCAAAGCTTCAGAGGGCAAAGGGGAAGTTTTCCCTTCGGCCTCACAGCCGCCCCGACGCACCTCCCTCTCCCTGTTGGCCCTCGGAGGTGCGGAGCCTCCGGAGGGGACAGGACTCTGTCAGGGGAGCTTGGATCCCAGCGTGTGCTGCTGCTCCTGGGTCGTGCGGCCCGACCCCCACCACCCGAGCGCCCTGTCCCTGGCTCAGAAGAGCGGCTGCGTGTCCAGGAGCAGACACGAGTCTCGTCCCTCTGTGACTCCAGCAAGGCGGGTCATCGGCCCGGAGATGGCAACACGCAGACACCTGCGAAGAGGTGTGTGCCCAGAGCACCGGCTGCCCACAGAGCTGCCCGCCTCGGCGTCCTTCCTCCCGTGTCTCCTGCTGGGTCCCCTGTCGGTGCCACGGCCCAGCCAGTTCCAGGAGTTCCCACAGCTCACAGCAGCTAGGGCTGCATACAGCCCACCGGCCACACTGTCTCTGTGCTGACATTGTTTCATTTCCAGAATTTCTCTCTTTTCCACAATGTTCCTTTTCTCGCCCTGGGGACCCCATCCCCCCTTGCTCTGTCTCCACACTTAAATGTGCTCACACAACCGTCGCGGGCAAACTTCACTGTCACCGCTGGGTTCTTGGGTGTGTCTTTTGAGGTGTCTGCTGACTCCCACGTCACTGCTCTCATCTCCAAGCTCGTTTTCAGTGGTATTCTCCTGTGCCCATCTGCACACCCTGGTGCTGTGCCTGTGCTTGTCTCTACCCCAGGGGGCTGTTTGTCCCACAGAGCAGTCCTGTGCCAGGTTCTGGCCTCCTGTGGCCTCGGGCTTCCAGTTTCTCACACTGATTCTTGTCCAGCCACAGCCCTGAGCAAGGAGCTGACTCGGCCACAGGGCTATCCCCGTCTGCGGCCGGATGGGGGTTTTTATAATAATTCAAGTTCAGAGAAGGAGCAGCCCCTCCTGGGTCCAGACTTTTCTCAGGCCCAGGTCCCCCACATAAGCGGAGCTCCTGAGGTGTCCACAGGGGTGGGGCCCGTGGGGTCACTGTCCTCTCCACAGAAAGGAGTTGGGACCGGAACAGCGTCACTGCCGGGATGCCCGCCAGGCAAAGTCGGGCTCTGTGTGTTGGTCTGGTGACTGAAAAGCTAGGCCGGCAAGGCTGAGAGCTGGGGCTGGGGACAGGGAAGGCCACGCCATCCACTTGGGGCTGCAGCTCTAAGTGAATCCACAGCCTGGAGAGATGGTGGAAGGGCGTGGAAAGGGAGCAACCAAGATAGCTGCTGCAGATGTCGCCCAACTCACGGTCACACCTCTGGGACCAGGAGCCGTCTGTGGGCTGCATCTGCCAGCCAGGCTGCTGCCCGGCCCAGCTCCATGCTCTGAGGGTGCAGACACAGGGGAGGCTGGAGGGACAACAGGACGAGAGACAGAAGTGACCATGCAGCTGTGTCTGCCCTGAGCTCAGCAGCAGCCAGCCTGGGGGCGTTGGTCTCAAGCCTGACTGTTCAACACTGCATAAAATGCCACCTGTCCTGACAGGAGGCTCTGGGCACCCTCTCGGATCCTTTTGTCTCCACTGGGTTTCTGGCTCCCAGTTCAGTCTCTGTGTGAGGTGTAACCCTCCCTTCTAGACTGTGAGTCCCCCTGGACCCCGGGACCTTTGCACCTGAGCCCGGAGCCTTCCTTGTCCTACCCTAGTCCCTGAGCTGCTAAAAATGGCAACACCGTGGGTGGTGGAGGGGCAGGTGGGCACCTGGGCTGGGACACCCCGAGACACCACAGAGTCCCTCTTCCCAGCAGGGAGGACCCCTGCCAGGGACCTGGGAGTGGGGCCAAGGTGGGGCCGGGGGAGGGTTTTCTCCTGTTTACGCGCAGCAGGGAGAGCGGGGAGATCTAGGAGCGCAGCGCGTGCCTGGGCCTGTGCGTCAGGGTCCGCAGCATCAGCTCCTCTTGTCTAACCGGCCTCTCGAGACAAGCAAGAACGGACACCTGTGCTCTTGAAAAACTGAGGGAAAATTTGTGAGCAAAAAAGACATGGTGGGGCCCAAGCGGTGGCCATGACATGCACAGATGCCCTTCCCAGCAGGCTGGGGAACCGTGTCCCCCATACCCCCACAGGTCCCTGAGTCCCCAAGGTGGGACCTTCCTGTGAAACCCCAAAGCAGATGCCAGCTCCCTGCGCTGATCATTCCTGCCCTGAGCTCTATCTGGACTCCTTCCAAAGAGCTAGTGCTGGGCTGAGGGGCCAGCTCCTCTCCGGACCACCCTCCTTCTGCCTCAGATGGGCAGCTGTGAAGCCAGCCCCACAGCAGAGGGACCAGGTGTGGGGACCTGTCCCCAGCTGCGCCGAGAGGTCAGAAAATAGGTGAAGTAACAGGAGAACTTCATTCTAAAGAAACATTCTATGTAACTATCCCTGGTATTAGGGAAGGAAAAAAACAGGATGAGGCGAAAGACTATGAAATATTGTAAGAATTAATTGTTCAATTTAATTGTTCCAAATTATTAAACACGACAATTGCATAATGATATAATTGGCTGTTGTTGTGCATTAATGTGTCAACGCAAACCCCAGGAACACTGTGTCTTCATTAGTTAATCATGAGGTCAGTCCCTGGAGGGAGCTCGTTGGCATCTTGCCAAGTGTGGGGTGGGTGGTGGGGCCTCAGGAGTGTCAGAGTGGCCAAGGTCATGGCCAAGGCCCCAGGGCTGGCTCCGGGAAGAGTGAGCTGAAAACTCTCGGGGGTCACCTCTTCTCATTCCACATCTGTCCTTTCCAGGTAGCTCCCAGCATCTTCCCTCGTGAGTGGCAGGACGACAGACTGACCCCAAAGGAGGCAGGTGGCCCAGATGGAGAGAAGCCGGAACCTGGGCCCTGGACAGCTGGGCCCCGTGGAGTTGTAGCTCCTGCCCCCGCACCACGTGTCCCCTGCTGCTCCCTCCTCTAGGTCCTGCCTCCCCCCGACCCCCGCCCTGCCCATGGGGAGCGCACTGCCCTCCAAGACCTGCCCCAGAGCTTATTGGCCACAAAGCTCTTCCGGACCCTTCCCTGGCCTCCCCTCCTCGGCCTCCACCATGCATCTGAGTCCCACCTTCGTCATTTGTGCCCTTCCAGGCTGAGCTCTGCAAAGGGGGGTGCGTATCTCACACACCTTGGTGTCTGTCATACTCACACAGACACGCACTCACACACATACCCGAGCACCCCACTTCGCAGGTGCAGGCTGTCAGGTGACCCCTCAGTGCTTTGCGAATGTAGTTGGTGGTAGGGACACAGCCTCTAACCTGGAGATCCCATAGGCTCATCCGGAGGCCACACCAGCCCCGGGAGAGCCACGCAGAAGACAGTACAGGACCAGTGCCCAGCCTCGGGGACAAACTAGGATGGAGGGAGGAGCTCCGGCCAGAGCCCTTAGGGATGGAGCCCTTAGGGACGCTTGCAGGCAGGGCTGGGACTGACTGAACCCTTGGGGTGCGGAATGTGGATGTGGGATAGGGCAGGGAGAAAGGGGCCTTTCCAGCTTGATAGGAGTCTGGGGCGAGAGCTTTGGGTGAGAATGACAGGCAACATTGGCCAAAAGGAGTTCGGGTGGCGGCTGCTTAGGGAGAGGAAACCCCAGCAGGAGGGGTGGAGAGTGTTCTGGACTGTGCCTGCTGCCCAGGCCCTCAGCACTTCCAGTGGGAGCTGCCATTACCCTAGGGGTGCTCATCTCCAAGCTGAAGGCCGCAGAGGGGGGACCAGCTGCTGCTGGGGGCTGTCCCGGTGGCCCCAGTGGGCGTGGCTGAGGGAAGTGCTCCACAGACTGCACTGGCTCTGCCTTTCCGGCTGATGCGGCCTTCTCAGAACTGTCCGTCACCACGCAGAGGTGGGTGACACCAGTCACTTTCAGTAGCAGCATGTCCCTGGGTCAGGACAGAAGGAAGGTCGCCCCCATTCCAAGGCCCCAAGGGTACTGTCCCACTGCCCCGGGGCCTCCAGCTCTCTCTGTGGCCTCTGGAGCTGACACTGATGACCCTGAGTGTCCTGGAAATCCCATCCCCACCATCAAACACCAAAACACAGCCCACAGATGTGCCCATCTGTCCCTACTCATTCATAGACACACAGTTCAGGGTGGACCACGGCCCAGAAGTGAGCTGTGAGGAGCCCTGGTCCCCGGGAGAGAGGCTGGGGCCCCCGGTGGTCACACCTCCATGAGGGCCCCTCCCGTGGGGCTCTAGGGTCATCCTGGAAAGAGCCAAGGTAGGGGCTCGATCGCTGGAGTGGGAGACACACCACCCAGACCTGAGCCCAGGGCCACCTTTCCTGGGTCCCAACCCCCATCAGCCCAGTCAGACACTTGGTGCACCCAGAGACCACCCTGCATCACACAGAGGGGACCCGGCATGGGAGCAGCTGGTCCAGGCCACCAGAACCACTCAGTGCTGGGCCCCGACTGGACCCTGGGCCTCCTGGATCACGGGCCAGTGACATGACAGCAAGAGCCCAGGTACAGAGGTCCCCGGTGGTGGGGGGGAAGCTCAGGGGCTCCAGGATTGAGGGCCCTGGATCGGGAGGAAAGTGGCTCCAAGGAGGTCGGAGCAGGAAGGGGGTCATGGAGTCTCAGACTCCATGTGCAGAACAGCCAGGATGTTGTTCAAATGCAGCCTCTGCCCCCGGGGCCTGGGCATCTGCACTTCTAACAAGCCCAGGACACCCACAGTCACTGGACTTCGGACCTCACTTTGAGTCACAGGACATAGGTCCTGGTAGGGAAAGTGAATTTCATTTTAAGGTCAATGAATAGCTGTTGGGAGGATTTACCAGGACAATAATCTGGTGTGGGGCACACAGGTTTGGGAGAGCTGGAGGTGGGGCATGGATTCTTTTTGTTCCTGAGTTTGAGCCGCCTAGTAGACACCCAAACCCAGTGCAAGGTGGGCAGCTGTGCCTACGAGCCTGAAGGTCAGGGTGACGCTGGGGCTGGACAGGAGAGCTGCAGGGAGCCTCTGAGTCTGCTCCGAGCCAGTGCCCAGCAGCGTGGACAGCGTCGGCCGACACGGCTGCCAGGCAGGCACTCCCACTCCCTAGTGCAGACGGCCCGACTTACGATGGCTCCACTTGCGGTCGGTTGCCTTTAGGATGCATTTATTGGGGAGTTGACATTAAACGCGTTTTCGACTTACAGTGGGTTTATCAGGACATAGCCCCGTCGGAAGTCAAGGAACCTCTGCACTTTCTCAGTGCCAAGCCTGGGCTCAGAGCTTTAGGTACCTGGTCTTGGTGGAGCCCATGAAGCCGTCGGTCGGGCGGCACCATTTTGTGTTTCAGAGACTGAGGATGGAGAAACAATGGCCGATTATCGTTCCTAAGCGCAGGTTCATGTTCTGACTCGTGGACAACAAAACTGATGTTCACAGCCACCACGGCAGAGCAACACCTAGCAGCACATTCACCACTGAACATTCTGGGATCTACGAGCGGTTAGTAATGACAGCCCAGCACCCACCTGCAGAATCCCAGGTAAAGGGGAGACCAGGCCACTGATGGCGTCTTTGACTCGTCAGAGCCAGGGAGTTCGATCCAGGCTCCTCAGAAACCCAGGGCTCTCCCTGCGCCAGTGTCCACGGGTTCAGCAAGGATTTGAGTTCACTTTCACTTTCTAAGTACAATTTCTTACCTATTTCTAAAATTAAAAATTAAGAAAATACATTGAAAAATATAATAGCTTGGAACAAACACCATGTTCACTAAATAAATAAATAAATAAATACAGCAGCCAACGTGTAAATACACTGGAGACCACCAAAATTTTACCTTCAGTTGCTAGGTTAATGTGTTCTTACGCAGACTCCCAAATCCCCTGCCCTGTTAAAACATCCTGAAATTGCAAAGCAAGACATTTTTAAACTTTCGGCATTTGTAACAGTTGATCTATAGGAACCTGATTTTTCTCAACCATGTGCTCAGAATGCCGTCGCTCGGTGGCGTGTTGTGTGCACGTGCCAGCAAGCACTGCGGGTGCCTCTGTTTAGCATGTCTGTATTTCTCAGAGGAGTCTTAGTGTTCCTTTTGACTACTTTATAATAATTTAATGAATTTGATCTTATGAAATAATGTATACTACTAAAAGGCGGCTTTTTTCCTATTTCATGTACTCCTCCTTGTAGGATTTCATTGGCAGTAAGATCCCCCGCTGGCAAGAGAGCCTCTGAGAGCTGGTGGGTGGCACGGTGGCTCAGCGAGGCCCCGGCCCTGCCGGTCCCCCTGGGAAGTCCTGGCCTCTGCCAGGTTTCTAAGGAGGCCTGTCATCCACCTTGTGTGGGCGGCAGCGCTGGGGAAACCACCTGGGCATTTCTGCATTTGGAGGCGCTCTCAACCCTGGCCCGTCCTGTCCCTGGCACAGAAGAGGACAGACAGCAGAACTCAGGAGGGCCTCGGGCCATCGCCCTGCCGGTCACTCCTTCCTCCTGCATTCTCCTCCACCCTGCATTCCTCCCTTCCAGTCTGTTGACACAATAACACTGAGTTGTTAGGTGACAGTCCACCATGTCAGCGCTGATGGCCGAGGACAGCCCAGCCTCCACAGATGGGGCTCCACCGTCACACGCTGGCCCACCGAGGACGGCCTCACCGCCCAGCCAGCCCCCGACCCCCCAGCACCTTTGCTGCAAGGGAGGATCAGAGACTCAGGGCAAGGATGTCCCCTTCACCACTGTTTCGACTGGTGCCTGCCTTGAGATGTCCCAGTGATAAGTCCCTGTTGCCAAGTGTTCCTGCCTTGGGAAAGGGCTCACACGCCATGGCAGCCCCTGTGACAGACAGAGACATAACTGGGCTGCGCTGCCAGGACACCTGATGCTCCAACCTGGGCGACGCGAGACACAGGAGGCATTCCCATGTCACAGGCACCTGGGGCCAGGCCTGGGGGTTCTGCGGCTCCAGGGCCTCTCCCACAGGGAAGAGCCACCGTGGGAAGGGCACAGGGCTCCCGCCAGCTCTGCCCAAGGTGCTACAGTCTCTGCATCTGAGCTGCCTGTCGGTAGAGCAGGGGGATTGGTGACACCTGCTTTGAGGGCTGCAGCTGGAATCAGGAATCCTGCGCATGAAGGTGAAGCTCTTGATGGCGCACGCGGCGGGCTCGTGAGCTGACTGTTTGCATTCCGAGGTGGTTCTCAGATCCTAGAAGGTGAGGGATCACTCCTTAATTTGAAAAGCGAGGACAATACAGCCAGGCAGAGACACAGGGGAACTGCAGACAGCCGCTGAGGTGGCCCTGAGTCCTCCCCAGGTTTGCGCCGGCCTGTGAGTGTCCACCCTTCGTGTGGATGCAACAGGCCCAGGGAAGCCGCAGACACAGGCTGGCGCCACTGCCCGCTCCACACACCTGAGCTGTCCCACCAGAGGGCAGAGGACTAGAACTAGGCCAACTCCATCCGCCCCGGGAGCTGAAAAGGAAAACGTAGACTTGGGCAAAAGCATCTGTGCTAGCACACAGCAACGCATTTACAGAATTCAGAATAAACAACATGTGCAAAGGTGTTCACAGCCAAACACATTCCTGGATGAGGTTGGCCCTTCCTTGTCTACGTGTGGATTGCCTACCTATTGATTAGCATATTTTTTAATTTTAAAATTGTATTCAAATGTTATTGTATAATATTACTCTCTACCTAAACTTCTTTACACAGAATTAAAATTACATAATTTCAAAATGCCCACTATTCGTACCTTAATATGCCCTTTTGTTTCTCTTCAGTGGCCAAGCACAGATGCTAAATATTGAGGTCAGCCTGCACGTATCTTGTGTTCTGCTGTTCTGACGCATATTTTCTCTGTAACAACCTTTCCCCACATGTAAACAGGAGAATGTCAGTTTTCACTTTGATTTTGTAATTAAATAGTATCAGACTGTAGCAATAGGCTATCCTTTGTGTAAACATTCTCTTCTCTCTTTGATTTTTCTAATGTTTACTTTTGTGAATAGTGCTACGATGAATAACTTTACAAAGATTAGATGTTTTTCTCTTCAATTATCTTATTGTAATGTGTTTCTCTGGGTGGCATTGTTATGTTAAAGAGTTCCAATGGATGTTTGGCTTTAGTTACATTTCCAGGTTGCTTCCCAAAATGATTGTGCCAAATATGTCTGACCCTTGAACCTAGACTGAGTTCTCCACCCCGAGGCCAAACACAGCTGAGATGCCGTTCTGAACAGGCTAGGCGAGCAGGCAACCCAGCCCCTGGGCCCTCTTCCCTCTGCAAACACCTCTGCACCAAACGCTTAATGTGCACTCAGTTTATTCTGTTTTTCTGTGTGTATCTTCCCAACTTAGCTCTTGGATGTAAGGAGGAAGATAAAATCAGTAAGTGTCTGTAATACACAGGGCAGTTTCAGATACACAAACTGTACAAGAACATCATTCCTGTCCCCATTTCTTGTTTTTTTTTTTTTTTTTTACAGAGTCTCGCTTTGTTGCCCGGGCTAGAGTGAATGCCGTGGCGTCAGCCTAGCTCACAGCAAACTCCAACTCCTGGGCTCAAGCGATCCTCCTGCCTCAGCCTCCCAAGTAGCTGGGACTACAGGCATGTGCCACCATGCCCGGCTAATTTTTTCTATGTATATTTTTAGTTGGCCAGATAATTTCTTTCTATTTTTAGTAGAGACGGCGTCTCGCTCTTGCTCAGGCTGGTCTCGAACTCCTGAGCTCAAACAATCCGCCCGCCTCGGCCTCCCAAGTGCTAGGATTACAGGCGTG
This sequence comes from Varecia variegata, assembly GCA_028533085.1. Lineage (NCBI taxonomy): Eukaryota > Metazoa > Chordata > Mammalia > Primates > Lemuridae > Varecia > Varecia variegata. Next base: position 1,283,336 of record CM052445.1, read on the forward strand.
AGCCACCGCACCTGGTCTAGGTAAATGTTTTAATTTTGCTCACAAAAGAACACCTGGACACGGGCTGGAACGAGGGGCCGTGGGCAGGGAATTAAAGACGACAGGAGGCCCACAGCCAGCACATGGCACCAGAAGGACAGTCAGGCTGACCACACGCCACTGTTACCGCAAGTGTTACAGCAGGTGGTTCCGAGGACAAACCGAGTGGCACACGGAGAGTCAGAGAATCAAGGTTTATTTGCCGGCTGGCTCAGAGGGGTCTCGCCATCAAATTCTGAGCCCCGTCTGCCCGATTTTTCCCACTTTTATTAGGTTGGGGTGGTCCGAAGGGTGGAGTCTCAGGTGGCTAATGCGCCAGGTAATAAATAGGTTAGTATTATGTCGATGAGGGTCTTCCGAGGGTTAGGGGTCTCAGGTGATTGATGTGCCAGGTGGGGGTCTTCCTCATCCCCGGTGCCTGCCTTGAGAAGTCCCAGTGATAAGGAAAACCCCCATCTATTACTTGGCTCATCAGCCACCTGAGACCCCCACCCCTCACAGAAGACCCGCATCAGCATAATGCTAACCCAACACCTGGCCCATCAACTAACCTACTACCTGCCCATCAGCTTAACACTAAACCTATTACCGGGCCCATCAACTAACCTATTGCCTTAGCCACCTGAGACCCCACCCCTCCGACCACCCCACCTTAATAAAAGTGGGAAAAACCAGGTAGGCAGGGCTCAGAATTTGGTGGTGAGACCCTTGATTCCCCGACTCCCCATGTGCCACTCGGGACCACCCGCTGTAACACTTGCTGTGACACCAGCCTGGAAGCGCGTCACGGGCCTGGGGCTGAAGAGAGAGGACAGGTGCCGGTTTGGAAGTCACCTCTGGAAGGCAGAGGGTGCCCAGGAGAGTGAGACCCCAGCGTGACCTTTAGTGGGAGGTTTCCAACAGTCTAGGTAGGGCAAAGGCCAGCGTGACAGGCCACCTGGGCTGCAAAGAGGACCCATCTGGGTCGTCAGGACAAAAGGTGGACACATTTGTATGCGGAACAAAGACACCAGCGGTGAAGGTGTGAGAGATAGAGGGAGGAAGCACTAGTCGTGGCGTGAGAGACCTGAGCAGAGGGGCATGGTGGGACAAAGGCCCACACTGAGGGGACTGCCACTTACGAAGAAGAATGCGCAACAAGGTAAGAGCACAGCAGGGGTGACAGGGCACCTGTAACGAGATGAGGACAGGGAAGTTGAGGGCCTCAGTGGGTCTCCTGTCTTCTCGGTGAAGTGAGTTTCCAGGGGTTTTCAGTGAGTGGGGAGGCCAGGCCAGGAAAGGTGTGATGACGATGCTGTCGTGGGGGGGGGGTCTCCCTGAGCTCCCGCTCAGGCCGCTGGGGGCACTGTACGCGCTCAGCTCTCTCTCCCCCTCCCGCTTATTCTCTCTCCCTCTCTTTGATCTGTCTTCCTCTGCAACAACCCTGCCAATAGCACGAGTCTCTATATTTAAAGGCACTGCGACCCAGAACTTGATTGGATTTTTCAATTTCAAATTTTCAGTTCCAAGAAAAGAGAAAGTGCTGGGGGGCAGTTGGGCAACTCAGCAGCACAGGCTGCCACGTGAGGCTACCTCGGCCCACGCCTCTGCCCGGCCACACGGGCTGGCAGCTCCTCCAGACCCAGGCTCAGCCCCACACGGACTGGCAAACAGACCCCAAAGGCCCCCCATCTAGTGGGAGGGACGATGGTTAATGGAACAACCACCCCAGTGAGGCTGAGGTTGCCCGGCGCTCAGAGGCGAAGGAAAGAGTGACAGGGCTGAGACCACAGGGCAGTGGGGGGGGGGGGGTGGGCTGCCCAGGGACAGGCCTGTGAGCTGAGCCCCAGAAGCTGAAGGGCGGAGGGGCCCAGGGTGGCAAGGGGGACACCAGGCCTGGCAGGTAGGCGCTGGGGGGCAGGTGTCCCCAGGCCCGCAGGCAGGCCCTTGAGCAGGACCTGAGGGAGCCTAAGGGTGAGAAGAGGCGGGGAGGTGGGGGCTGTGGGGAGTCAGCCCAGGAGGGGCTCAGGGCGGATCACAGCCCTGGGGAGCTGGGAAGAGGGGTTGTGCTTGGTGGGGAGGGGACAGACAGGAGCAGATCTGCATTTTGACAAGATCCCTCAGGCTTCATAGGAACATTGTACTCTTAGTATCTCATTCTGTTCCTTCCTTCTGAAATGAACCAGTGCAGTGTGTGTAAGAGAATAACAGCTTTGACTTTCCTAGCATTTAACCTCCAGCAGCCATGCCCTATTATTGTTCACATTATTTTCTGTCTTCTCTCACTGGAAAAAACATTCCATGATTTGTGTCTGCTCTGTTCTCTGCTACTTTCCCACACCTAGGATACCGCCTGGAGTTTGCTAAATAGAATTTACAGGAGGCCATTGGCTTGCGCTGAGCTCCTGCACTAGGTCCCACAGACCAAAGCAAAGGGAGTCACCGGTGCTGACATTCCCTGCCACCAAACCAAAGCTGAGCTGTTGCTCTGACCTTCCAAGAAGTCAGGGAAGAGAGAGACAATAGCCACATCCCCACCCAGGCCAGTTTTAACCAGCAGGAGGAAGTCCCCTCTGCTTTAACCTTTCCGGGAAAAGTAACTTTAAAATGACCAACTGCTTTTTGCTTTCTGTTTCTTCTCTCCTCAACCCTTTTTGTCTACAAACAAAACACTTATCCTCTTTTATGGAATGAAGCGTTGCCAATTCTAGAATCACAAAAAAAAGAGTGCCAATTAAGATCTTCAAACTACATTTGTTGTCATTTTCGCTTTTGACAGATTTAATAGGCACTCGATATGCATATAAAAGAGAGTGCGGTCTCCCACGGGGACTGGACGACGGAGACCTCTCTGCAGCCGGGGCGGGCTCGTGAGATGCAGGTGGGGTGGCCTGGAGAGAAAGAGGGGACCTGCATCCAAGGAGCTGGGTGTGAGAATGAGTTTTGCTACCTACTAGAATGCCACCTTTGTCGAGTTATTTAACATCTGAACTTGCAACTCCTCAAATGTGAACTGGGTGTGATAACACCTCCCCGTCACTGGGTCGCTGCAGAGGCTGAGTGCAGAGCTGTGTGCCCTGCAGGGCTCCACGCAAATATTGGTCACCTCTGCCGCGCAGGCCCTCCCAGGAGTCAAGGGCAGACAGGTGCCCTTCTGGGCGTACACTGTGGCATCGGGGACAGGAGTGAGCTGCCGGGATGGCAGGGGATGACCGGGCTATGGGCATCTCCTGCTGCCGCTGCCCAGGACACACTCTTTCCCTGAGCCACGGCAGAGTCCGGGCGTCAGACTGCGCTGTCATCTGATGTCCCGGCCAGCTGAGCGCTGGCCACATCAGAGCACGTGGCTAGAGAAAACAGCAGAACCCTGGAAGAAACTTGGCTCAAGGGCTCTGCAGACAAATGGAAGTCAAATTTAGTTTCTCCTCGTCCTTAGAATATGTTTAATCAAAAAGAAGAAAAAAGAAGGGGGCGGGGCCTTCTGGCAAAAACTGTCCCTCCGGAGGAGAAAAACCTTTCTGTGACAACTCCTCTGCATGTTGGATTTGGTGTGCACGGTGGGGCAGGGACAGGGAGGGTGGCCCTCTGGAGGGTCAGGGGCAGGGACAGGGAGGGTGGCCCTCTGGAGGGTCAGGGGCAGGGACAGGGAGGGTGACCCTCTGGAGGGTCAGGGGCAGGGACAGGGAGGGTGACCCTCTGGAGGGTCAGGGGCAGGGACAGGGAGGGTGGCCCTCTGGAGGGGCAGGGGCAGGGACAGGGAGGGTGGCCCTCTGGAGGGTCAGGGGCTTCTGGGAAGTCAATACAGATTCAGGATGAAAACGTGGGTCAACCAAACCACTCTTTCTTCCCCAGTCTCTCCGACCTCCACTTGCAAAGGTTCCAATAATGAAACGTCAGTGACTTTCACAGAAAATCGGTGAAAGGAATGGAATGACAGAAACGAGGTGAGATCAGAAGTCAGAAGTCTGGAACCCAGATCCCTGGCCTGACGCCGAGCAGCGGGTTTTCTCCCCAGCGCGCTGCGGCAGAACCGCGGTGGCGTGGCGGCGGCGCGGAGCGCGGGCTGCGGCGGGGCGACCCTCGGCGGCAGCCGCCCGGCCTTACCCAGCAGCCGGCGAGCGCGCAGCCGGCGCCCGGGCGCAGGGGCGGGCGGGCCCGCGCGGGGACTCCCCGGGCCCCGCCGCAGTTCCCGGCCTGGCCGCCAGGCGGCCGCGGCTTCCGGCCGGCGAGGACGCGCGGGAGGCGCGAGCGGAGCGCGGAGACGCGGGCGACGCGGGCGCACCGGCCGGGCGGGCCGAGCAGGGGCGGGCGGAGCGTGTGCACACCCCGCTCGGGAGTAAAGGGACTTGGAAGAGAAGCTTGGCCGGGGGAGGAGGGGCCGCATTACACAGGGCATTAAGCAAAAGGCAAAGGGAGGGTATCCGTGGTGCCACAACAGGGAGGGCCCGAGCCCCCTGGCAAGGCAGTAACTGAGGAAAGCAGCCCTAAGACTGAACCTGGTTTAGGGGAGGGGAGTAGAACTGGTTTCCTTTTAGGGAAGCGAACATCCTCGCTGCTGACAGTGGCAGCTCCCCGGGAGCACCATGCCATGCACGTAGTCGGCGTGTGGCAGAGACAGCTAGACATAGCTGCCAAAGAGCCTGCTCCCCTCCAGCATGCAGGGCCGGGGCCGGGAAGCGCGTGCCCAGGGACGCCACTGCCCCGTCTCCCAGCCTCCTTGCAGCTACATGAAGCCACGTGAGTTTGCACCGCCAAGATCGGCCCTCCTGACTGGCCCTGCAGCCTCCTGAAAGATGGCCCCTCTCTGTCTCCCTCATTCCGCAGGCTGCGTGTTGACACACAGGACGGACCAGGCACATGCCAGAGCCTCCCTGGGCCGGGTTCCTGACCTGCCATGAGGAAAACCCCTCCTTCCCGCCCTTCCCCTGCCAAGCCTGGGCTTCATGTGACAAAGCAACTGCCACCGCGTAGAGCCACTCAAACTTTGGAGTTTACCAAATACAGTAAGTAGCTTTACTTTCCCTAATGCACAGTTTTGATTAATCTGTTGAATCGATGGGAATTTAACTGAACTCTTTAGGCCTCGGAGTTTAATACTTGTTAGGTCTAGCCGGAAACAGGGTGAAGCCCCAGTCAGTCTTCCTGAGAGCCCCACAGCCTCCATATTTCGATCAAATGTGAACTTGGAAGGCTCCGGGGCCCACACCACCACCCAGGATTGCCCAGGGCAGGTGGGAGTCATCAGACAATTCCCTGTAACTTTCCTAAAGTCTGGTCTCTAAGGCTTTTTAAGAAGATTTAAGTCAGTGAAATCACATGGGACGAGGTTTTGAATTGCCAATTGCGCTTTAAAGCATTTACAGACCAAGAGCAAAGTCTTCCTAGATACTTCTGGACCCCAAGTTCTTGTGAAGAAAATGAGTCATCCACAGAACTCTGACCCTGAATTAAGCATTAAAAGTGGTTATTGAGCAGGAAACTCCTGCACAGCAAAAGGTTCCTGAGGAATCTTAGAAAGAAGCAGAAAAGATCTTTTGACCCCTGTCCACAAAATGAGTCAAGGTTTCATAGCCCTGGAGGTCCCCAAAATGGTCCAGATTAATGAGAAGTCAGAAGAGAGAATCGTCCAAGGCCATCTTTTCAAGCCAAACTTCCCACCCAGCCTTCTCTCCAGCTGTTTACCAAAAAATCGACATAGTAGGGTGTTCGTAGGGTGTTTCCACCAAAAGGAAACCATTCTTGCTTGAGTCTCTGGGGGAAGAAAAGCACTCTAGACATAGGGGAGTGGAAAGATAGCAATTATAGAAGTGAGGAAGGGTTTATGAATACCAGTAATTAAAAGGAAATTAGTATCAGGCCTAATGAAAAGCAGGAACTTTGGCTAACAGTACCCAGCACAACTGTGGTGCAAAATCAGCTCTTAATAAACATGGAGTTCCCTGTGTCACCTTTCATGTTGCTTACTGTCATGAGACTTTCAGGGATGGGTGTGTGAGGTGAAGAGACACAGAAGATGGTTGGGCAGAAAACCTGTTCCCCTAAAACTCAGGAGAATCACAGAAGCGGAGCTGGAAGAGGCCTCAGAGCTCAGCTGATTAAACCCTCACTTCAAAGATGAAGAGACCAAACACAAGGGAGGAAGTGCTGTCCCTAAGCTCCTACAGTTTGTTGGTGGGAGGTGGAGGGGGCCTGGAGCATGGATCCCCCGAGGGCTCTGTGTGAGCAGGACACAGTGAACGGGAAGCCACCACGGGCCACAACGGACAAAGCCATCTTCGAAGCCAAGCACCCCCCAGATGTTGAGGTCTCTTCCTGGGGTGCACCCCTCAGTTCCTCCAACCTCAGCTTCCCACCTGTAAAAATGGGCACGCCATTACCTCTGGTGCGGAGAAGTGGGACGGGGGCTGACTGCCAGGCCAGCGCCGGGCACAGGGGCTGTTATGAGGAAGAGGAGGAAATGTGGACAGGTGGTAGACAGACACAAACATAGCAAAGCCAGAGAAGCTGAGCAACCAACTGACATTGCAAACTGTTTATACAGCTCCAACCAGCGTCCCAATGAGTTTGTCCTGTGAATAGTTTCATCCACTGCCCAAGTGAAACTCTTGAGCCACTTGAGGAAGAAGTATTGTTTTACTCCTCTTAGCTCTGTATTTCCCCTCCTATTGAAAGGGAAATGTCAAGCTCAAGGTTCTTATGCAAAGTAGGAAGAGAATGAAGCCGGTTCTGTCTTGGGCTCCACGCCCTTTGCCAGCTCCCATTATCAGCTGAGCAGTGACTCAACATTCCTCTGGGCCTTTTACACCCACCACTGGGAGGTCCCTGAGTCAGGAGTTAAGCATCACTGACAGGTTCTTTGTGCACGGCCTGCTCTGCGCACTGTGGAAATATAAAGAAGATGGAGACAATGTCCCCATTCTTTGACACACACATACACACTCAGCAAAACCATGACCACTAAAACTTAAACACTCGGGCTCTGACTTCCTGTAGCCACATGGAGCCATGCCCTGCAGGCTCAGCCACAGTTTCCCACCCTACTCTAGTTGAGTCTCATGCCTCCTTCCCTGGGTTCCACAAGCATTTGCTGAGCAGGCACGGTGCATGCAGCAAGGAACGCATGGGCCCTGCTGGCAGAGGGCTTTTGTGGTTGGATTCAGACTTACTGAAAATCTGATGGCTGCCACGTCCAACTCTTTCACTTTTCCTTCACAATCACCCACATGTAAGTGGTTAATGTCCCCATTTTACAGCAGAGGGAAATGAGTCTTGGAGAGCTACCAAGGCCAGCAAGAGCAGAGCCAGCCTGGACCCAGGCCTCTGCATTGGAAGCCCGGGCTTCTCACATTGACTCACACATTGACTCACCTTGGATGACTCCTTCCTTGGAAAAATGACAGGGAAACAACAGGAAAGAAGACTCTAGAACTGAGGGGTTGGTGAGTGTAGAAATGTTTTATCACTGTTTTTAGTCTTAAGGGACATGAGGGAATGATGACAGGAATACTTAGTGTTTATTGGCAGCAGTTACTAGGTGCCACACACTGTAAATACTCCAAGCGTCTCATTGAATCCTTATTCTGATCAGGTAAGGCAGGTATTATTGGCCCAACTTAATACCTGGTGTAAGGTTTTAAGACTGGAGTCCACGGGAGGGGTGGCACAGTCGAAAGTTAAAGCACCCCCCTGGGTTTCGGCACCAAATGTAAGGTTTCCTGGAGTGGCCGGCGCCAGAGAAAGACGAGCAGAGTTGAAAGGGATAAGTAAAGAGGCTTTATTGGGGCGCTCCCAGGTGGGGGTAACGAGTCCCAAGAGAGGGACCCGGGTGAGGTTCACGGGACCCACGGAGTGGTACCAGAGAAGTCGCCCCGCCCACAAGTCTGGGTGGGCTTATATAGGTTTTTAGGGCTGGGGGATGGGAGTTTCTCTGGAGGGAAGGTTTCGGCGGGAAGAGTGAGGAATTTCTTTGTTTCAGCTTTAGGGCGGGTATTGAGGAATAGGAGGGGCTTCTTTTTTCATTAGGGAAGGAAGGGGTGCCTGCCACCAGCCTTACACCTGGGAAGACTGAAGTTTATAAAATAATTAACCCAAGATCTCATAGCTAGATTAGTCATGGAGCTGGGGTGCAAGGCCAAAGCTCGTGCTCTGATGACTAGAGAGTACTGCCCCCTTCTATGGGGACAGTAGAGGCCGGGGGAGGTCGCCCTCACACTTCCAAGGCTCTTGCTGTGGACTGGCATCTAGACCTGACCACATGGCTGCACATACACGGTATATATATTGATAGCATCGGAGGGTACAAAACATGATTTTTAAAATACCTCGGCTTGTAGCCCAGTCACCACTGATAAGCAGAAAAAACCAAGAGAGGACCATAGCTACAGTCATCCTATTTTATTAGTGGTGATTTCTCTTTCTGGAAATATGGTTGATTAAGATGGCCTAAAGTCCCTAGGATTGTTAAAACAGAACAACTTTTATATGCAAGACTGATCTTTAAACAGAAGGCAGTAATTCCCAGGGGCCAAGAACTAGAGGGGAACTGAAAACGGTGCCGTGTCTGAGCCGATGCTGCGGCTGCCCCCTGAGAGGGGCACTTCCAGTCCCCTGGGATCTTGCACAGAAAACAAGACCTGGAAGCCTCATGAGAAGGATATTGGAACTGAGAACACAGCCTAAAGGCGATACTTAGTCCCGAACACCTCCTCATGTGAGAGCATACACGAGAAAAAACTCACCCACCGGCACAGGCTGTTGAAAGGAAATTAACCTGCTGTAGGCCCTGGGTGAAAAGAAATTATTCCCTGATAATTCACAATCCCAGGCCTGCTCTTCAAGTGGAGGTAGAGCTTGAATTTACATTACCCTAGTATCCCCAAGCCAGGATATTCCCATAAAACTGGTTGCAAAATGGGCCTAGAAGGACTTTCACAATGAAGCCACAAGAGATTCTCACAGAGGAAACAAGCCCCGCTAAACATGAGATCACAATCAAAAATGACAAAACATACAAGGCAACTGTCAACAGTGAGTGGAATTCAGTAATCACAAGCAACAGCAATATTAGAGCCTTCAGCATGTGAGACAGTAGTGTAGAGAGTGTTAAAGTATGTTAAGTCAATTAGAATATAAAAGAACGAATCACATCTCTAAAAAGAACAAAGTACTATTTAAAAAAGAAAGGAGAGTAGATTTTAAAAGCTACCAAATAGAATTTTTAGAAATGAAACACGTGTAGTCATTTTAATTAAAGGTTCGATAAACAGGTGAAGGGCAGAGCAGACACAGCCAAAGGGCGGTTTGGTGAGATCGCGGTGTGTGTGAGGAACCCACGCGGAGAGCAATGAGGAAGACGCGCGAGGGAAGCGCGACGCGGAAACCGGGACGCGGCGGCCCTTCACGCTAACAGGTGTTTCAGGAGGAGCGAATAGGTGAGGGGCAATATTCACAGAGGTACTGGCTGAAATCTTTCAAAAATCTTCAGATTCAAGATGTTTAAGTCCAAAACAATACAAATAAAAAGAAATCCAAGATTTTTAGTAGACCAAAAAGTGAAGAAAAGACGGGCACGGGCGGGCGCCCTTCTTGCGAGCCCCCGGTCCTCTCGCGGCGCCGCTCCCGCCCCCCGCGAAGCCTCCCGGCCGTCGACGCCGGTGACGTTGCAGTGACGACAGAGACCGGCGTCGCGCGCAGCCCGCCTTCTCTTCCTGCGCTGGGCCTACCCGCCTGCCGGGTCCTCCACCCCAACTCGGGACAGACGGGGCTTATTCTGAGGTCAGTCTCCACCTGCGCCGGGTCCTCGTGCTCTGCAGCCTGGTTTCCACATTCTCGAAACAAAACATCACAACTAACTCTTTAATCGTGTTCCAGACTTTTCCAGGGAATGAGCATTGCCCAGAATCGATTCTTCCCTCCCTTTGAACTCGGGATGTGTGTCCTTCCCCCAGGCCGCAGCCCACGGGCACCCCGTGCCCTCTGACCCCACCCCAACTGCCCAGAAACACTCCTGCGCCTATTTCTTCCGTAAAATCTTCCTTAAACAGCAACAGCGTTTAAGATGCTGTGCTGGGAACTGAGAGGGTACAAGCATCTGTCCCTCCAGTAACTGACTAGTTTCTCCGGCCTTGAAGTCACTGCGGGAACACTGGGAATCAATGGCTGAATGTGTTACTCTCCGAAGGACACTTGCTTTTTGAAACATTTACTGTGATGTAGTTGACAAATGGCTTAGAAGGTTTTCAGTGAGAATCCTGAATTGTAGACATGCTAATATGCTAGCAGAAGAAAATGGCCCACTATGAAGTAAGTAAAAACAGTGATAATTCCAACGAGATCAGCCAAGAAGTCAACAACAACAAAACATGCAAATTATCCAAGAAGACAATTGTGAACATGGCTTTATATTCGCTATCCTTAACGATGAATTGCACTGTGTCGCCTTGACGTGCTATTAATAGCTAATAAATACACGAAGATATCATTACTAATAGTACTTAAAATTTGTTGTATGTTTATTTTTAATTTAATTTTATTTTGTGCATTTATAACATACTACACATAGTGCCTGCACACCATTAGTTAATGAACTAATATACATACTCAGGGTTCTGTGCTCAAAACTTTTTCACTGACGATGGTGTGAGACAGGTGTTTGGAGAGCACAGGTGCAAACCATGGAGAGTCTAACGACTTGGTTCATCAGCTCTGGAAGATGGAGATGGTTGCTCCCCTGACACTGCTCTGTGTCCACGTTCACTGGGGCTTGACAATCTGTACCAGAAGGCTTCTGCCAGCATGAAAGTGATTAAAAACAGCTTCTTGAAGGCTCAAAGTCCAGTTTTAAACAGTGAAATGCAGAACTGTGTGCTAGCCTCTCTCCTTTCCAGCTTCTGTTGAAATAACTGGGTCAGCCTCTGGGGTGGGTTGGCTGCAGGCCCACTCACACAGCCTCCTTTTCTCCTCAGACTAGGACCAGCCTTAAGGAGTTGCTGGATCTGTTGGGCTGTCTCCAAAAAGAAAAGCTTGATGCCAAGTGACCTAAAACAGAAGTCCATGTGCTGAGCAGAGCTTCTCCAAGTTCAAGTGGATGTAACCAAATAACCCCGTTCAATGGATTAACATTCTAAATCACCGTGGGGGGGCTTAAATGATGACACCGTCCCCCACTAAGCTCTACATCAAGACCCAAACAAAATAGATCTACCCTGGGGGCCGGGGTTTGCTATGATTACGGTTGGGGAGGTCAACTGGGAACATTTGCCCTAATATTTACAGACCAAAATGGACCCTGCCATGCTAAGACCACAGAACCCTGGAGTCTGGGTCAAGTGCTTTTTAACGAGAGGAGATGAAGGCGAGGAGAGGAGGGCTGCACTGTGAAGAGCTCGACAGATTCTAATCGCTGGATGAAGTGTCTGACCCTCCGCACAGGCCCTCTGATCATGGGCTTCTATGCAGGCTAAAGCATACATTAGGCTCCTAGGTTTGCAAAGCAGAATGTCCACCCCAATGCCTGCAAATTGGAATCTAAAACGTCAGAATTACTTTACAACTGATGATGGCCACGTCTATGAATACGCAAAGTTCTTGCACATTTTTGTTTATTTTAATTTGAAGTATCTTGTAGTATGTAACTACATTTTCTATTAATAGTTGATTATTGCATAAGATATTAATTTTTAAATGAACTTTATTAAAGTATAATTTACATAAAATGCACACATGTCAAGGGTACACTTGAACAAGTTTTGAAAAATGTGTTTTACTTTGTGTTTTTATAACATATGGCACATATATGCAGCCAAGACCTCAGTCACGATACAGAATGTCTCCTTGGACACTCATGGTTCCCCATCTGTATACCTAACCCCAAGCACCGCAGACTCACTGATTCTATTTGTCTTTCTTAGAATTTTTTTTTTTCCACTCACAAACTCCTGAGCGATTTCTTAGAATTTTATCCAAGTGGAATAATACAGCTACATATTCTTTTGTAGTTAATTCCTGTATACTGCTTCCACTGTATGGGATATACTGCCAATTGTATATCCATTCAGCTGTTGATGGACATTTGAGTTGCATCTAGCTGGGCTATTTTACATAAAGCTGTCCTGAACACCCCCGCACAAGCCTTTGTGTGGACACACATTTTCATTTCTCTTGACTGCATGCTGTGCCAGGAGTGGAATTATGAGGGCCCACCATAAACGTGTGCTTCACTTCACAAACAGCTGCCAAACTCTTTCCCAGACAGCAGTGCTGTTTCACATTCCCACCTGTAACACATGTCTCAGTTGCTCCACATCCTTGCTAACAGTTGGCTTGAGTCGTAAGTAATTCGGTAATTTGACTCTTTTGGGGAATTCACCCATTCCATTTAAGTCTTTGAAATTATTGAATTTTAATGTCTGTTATTATCCTTTAATGTCTCTAGGACCATACTGATTTCTTCTCTTTTATCCTTTTTTTCTCAGTTTAGCTAGAAGTTCATCTATTTTTTATCAATGTTTCAAAAAACAAAACTGGCCTTGTGTTTTATTTTCTCTATTGCTTGTCTGTTTTGTATTGCATTGATTTCTATGCCTGTTGTTTTTATTTCCTTCCTCCTTATTTTGGATTTAACATCTTCTAGTGCCTTAAATTGGAAGCTTAGATAGTTGATTTAGACCTTTTATTCCCTTTTCTAACGTAAACATTTAAAGCTAAAAACTTCCCTCTATGTACTATTTTTATGCTGTATCCCACAATAGATATGTTGTGTTTTTGTTTTTATTTTTATTTTTATTCAGTACAAAATATTTTCTGATTTTCTTTGTGATGTCTTCTTTTACTTATGGTTGTTTAAGAAGTGTGTTATTTAATTTCAAAATATTTAGGGATCTTCCAAATATCTTTCATTGTTGAATTTATAAGTGATCTCTCCAACAAATTATTGAACTCAGTAGTAGTTATAATTCATAACCAGATTCTCTTAGATTTTCCCTATAAACATTTCATCTGACTGTACAAATTTTATATAGACCAGAACCTCCAAGGTAATGTTGAATGATAGAGGTAATAACAGGGATGTTGTATGATTTTAATGAGACTCTTCTAAGATTTCACCATTCAGTATAACATTTGCTATTGGTTTTGAGGCAATACACTTTAAAAAATTAAAGAGTGTTTATCATGAGCAAAAGTGGGATATTCGAGTACATTTTGATGATTTTTCTGGCATTGAAACATCTTTGAATTTCTCAGATAAACTCTATCACTCTTTTTTTAATGAAAATACAGTTCTGGATTTATTTTTGCTTGCTTTGTTATTGTATTTTGATAGCGATTTTAACATTTGGAATGTGTTGGGCATATAGTGAGATGAGTACCAAAATATAGTTTATTCTAGAGCTAATTTTTCTTATTTAATTTACTGAATAATTCATAGGTTTTCTATTGGTGTATGTTCTAAATACTTTTTAGTCTTTCTTTTTAAATATTTCAGTTGTCTTGTGGTTTTTAACAAATGTGTGTTATTGGCCACTTCATATTTTTCTTGAAAGTAATTAGGGTGCAAATGATTTGGGGTTTTAATCCAGTGAAGGTTTTAAAGATTTTCTCTTACAGGAAAGCTTAAAAATACCTGTGTGTGGGCTAGAAATATTTTTACTCAGTGAAAAATAATTTTAGGCCAGAAGGAGCTCTGCTTATCTGTGCAAGGGCGTTTACTGCCTTCCATCACCATGAATGTATTTTAATTGACAGGAAGGAGAGCAGGTCCAAACTGGTCCACTCGGGTGGTGACCACGTCGAGTCCAGTGCGAGCCGGGCCTGGGGAGGGCAGCAGGCTCCGGTGAACAGGAGGGGCCTGGTGGGGCTCCGTTCCCTGCAGAACTTTCCACAGACAGGGCCCTGACCCTTCAGAGCAGGCAGGACTGTGGGCAACCCCAGGCCTTGGCCCAGATGTAACCTCTGTCATCAGTTTGCCTCTATCCTTCTGGCACTAGGACGCAGCCAGACACCTGTGTGTGCTTGCACGGACGGACAGCAAGGCACGAGAAGCACTGCGGGTGCAGGCGTGTGCCCGCTTCACACAGCAGCATCACTTACCCGGATGCTTTCACTCAGCAGTGGCTTGGAGAGCTTTCCACAGGAGCGTGCCGGTCCCGCTCTGTCTCTGTGACCGTGTGCCGTGGCCTGCAACACCACAGCTTATTTGACCAGTCCCTGGCCGGTGGCCATCTAGGTTGTCGCCAGTTCCCATGATTACATGGGAACAGCAATCTTTCAAGATAAAGCGCAAAGGTATTCAGTGGCCTCTGAGGCTGCCCACAATGTGTTCTCCACCTGTTTCTGAAGTCTTGCCTCCTGGTGGCTGCCCTTCCCCAAGCAGCACACTCCAGTCAGACCAGTCTAACAGGATTTTCTAGCTCCTTGGTGCCTGTCCCTCTCCCACCCAGAAGTCCCACTTTTCTTCCCACTGTTCTCAATTTAGCTTATTTTAGAGGCTGTCTCCTACCCTGCTCTTCCAGGAAGACGTCCCTCCTCCCTGGGCTTCAGCCTGTAAGGGTCTCTCCCCATGGGTCTTGTGTTCCGTACTACCCATTCGGTGTCTCTGCACTCTTGTATTACGACACTTCACGAGGCTGACAGTCCTCCTGTCTCCAACTAGAGGCTAAGTGCTTGAAGTCAGAGACGTTCTCTTGCCTCTTCACTGAGCTCCCAGCTCTTTCTCTGCAGGCATGCCTCGCTCCCAAGCCAAACCGGTCTGTCCATGGTACTCCTCCGATGACGATGTCATCCTCAACGGCTCCCTCACGAGTGGCATCACCAGCCTGCCCCAGACCAAGCAGTCACAGCAAGGAGAGCGTCCTGTAAGGTGACTCCTGCCTCAGGCCCACACAGCCCCTCCCTTCTCCATCCCTCCTCTCCCAGGGAGCCCCCTCCCCACTGCCTGTGAGCCCCTGTTAGTGACAGGTCAGTCCCAAAGTCTCAGTGGCACAACCCAGCAAGGGCTCTCCTCACTCACGTCACACCCGGTGGGGTCAGAATGGTCTCCGGGCAGTTCCTCCTCCAGCAGCTCTGCCATCCCCGGGTCTTCCCTGGCAGCGAGACTCGCACTCGCTCCCAGCCGCCTCCGCCAGGGCGACCCCCAGCCCTTCCCCTCCGCACCCTCTCCCCACCCCCACCCTGCTCGCCACAGGGCCCCAGCATCGCCGGAAGAGAGGCTGGGAGTGCGGGCGCCACAGGACATTTGAAGAGCACTTGTCTCTGCCAGGGGCTGCTGTGACAGACCCGGGGCTTTAAGGAAAGGAGGCAGCAGGACGCTAGAAAAGCGCCTTGGGAAATTGGTCCAGGAGAAAGACCCACGAAGCCTGGGACGGGCCTCTGCCCCAACACTCTGAGAACCGCGACTAGGTCGCTCTGCCCAAACTTCCACCAACGACAGGGGCATTTGGCTTCAGGATTCTTCTTTTTGAAAATTGCAGGTACTCTGAGAAGTCTAAGTGGTGTCCTCCCTCTCTCTCTCTCTCCTCTCTCTCGATTAATTCAAACAGGATTTGCCCACAAGCCCTGGATGAGGCCAGTGAGAGCTGAGGCCGTTTGTTCGCAGAGAAGGAAGAGGAAGCCGGGAGCAGGGCTCACTTTAGAACATGGGTGTGCTGGGTGCCAGGAGGGAGGACAACCGCAGAGTGGGAGCAGCAGGACATCCCTGTGCGTGCAGTGACCTCAGCCAGCTCTGGAGAGGGGGCAGCCCCTCTGCCTCCGTCACTCGGTCCTCACACCTGCCTCCTGGCCCAGCGCCTGGGCCACAGCGTTCAGGCTGGCTTCAAAGGTAGGTGGACAAGCCTGAGACAAGCGTGGCAGAGTTAATGCTTAATTAGATTAGCATAATTTAACTATTCTGTGGCTTGTATAGGATTTTCTAACCCTGCCTGGGGATCCAAACAGCAACTTTAACTATTTCTATAGAAAAAAATGATGTTCTAAGTTCCAAAGACCAAGATTACATTTTTAAAAATAAGATCTATTGCTTTTTTTCCTGATTATAAAAGTAATACATGTAATAATAAACTTTGAAAAATATAGGAAAATGTAAACAACCGAATTTAAATCATCCATAGTCTCACTTTAGAAACACAACCCATTTTGTGACCAGAACAGCACAGACTGCCAGCCACCAGCCAAAATTCATGTTTTCGGCCCCTGGAGTCCACAGCTAGAACTCATTTCTAGCCTCTGTTGCCATCGGGTGTGGCCATGGGCCAAGTCTTTGCCGGTGGATTTGAATAGGGATTGCATAACCCCTCTGTGGGCCGGCACCAGGAAATCCCCACGCCTGCCCCGCACCCACCCTTCCCCTCCAGCCCACTGGATGAAGGTGGTCTCCAGAGCAACCTTGGAAGCCACACAATGAAGACAGCAGTGCCCTGTCGGCCTGGGTCTTAGCACGACCGTGCTAAGGGGAGGCCCCGTGCCATTTGCACGTCACCTGAAGTGCTGAGTAGGGAGCGTGCTCTGCTCCTGCACTGCCCCCTCCCCGCACTGGGTCTGCCCCTTCCTACGTCAGCCTGTCCTGTGAACACGCCGAGGGTGCCCAGATTTCCCCGGTGACCCGCACACTGTCGCTGAGGCCTAGCATACACAGCAGGCCCTCGACAAGCATTTCTTGTTTGATTATTGATCGGTGGTTCCAGGTGCCCCCAGTGGAATGATTCCTGGAGGGTCCCTTCCTTTCCTCGCTGCAGAAGTTTAGTGCCGGAGCTGGGGCCTTGCCGTCCAGAGGCCCCGTTGCCAGCCTCGCTGGGAGGACTTGAGTGGACTCTGGAATTTTCCATTTCCTCTTTTCCTGCACGGGGCACAGACCACAAACCTTTCAAAACACAGTGAGGTCTGACAGAGAAAGAGCTTAATACTCACTTCACAAGTCCAGAGTGTCCAGGGGAATGTCACTTCA
Source organism: Varecia variegata (assembly GCA_028533085.1). Lineage (NCBI taxonomy): Eukaryota > Metazoa > Chordata > Mammalia > Primates > Lemuridae > Varecia > Varecia variegata. Next base: position 1,300,290 of record CM052445.1, read on the forward strand.
TCACATCTGAATTCTAATTAGTGTCGTCTAGCAGAAGCTGGCATTGGTGGGTTGATCTAGACACAACGTCCCCGTCTAAAGCCCGTGCTGGTGCCAGGCGTGTGGACGGTAGCTCGTACAACACACGGTAAGCAAATGCCCCACGAGTCAAGACAAAGAACAACAGGAGAGTGAAATTAGAGGATTGAGAACCAAGAGCAAGAAAACGCAAGAAAGAAAAATGTTTCCATTGTTTGAAAAAAGAAAAAAACAGAAACAAATATATATTAAAGAAACAATGAAAAGATGGCACCAAAAAAATGGAAGGAAAGCTAAAGTCCAGGTAAAAACCCAGAGATGTTCCGGCTTCCTGCTCTCCGCTGGCCAGGGAGGCTGGGCCGCGTGGGACTCTCTGCGGTTGCTGGAGGTCATGGGCGTCCGAGACCTGTCACCCGCTTTTGCCCAGTGAGCGGCTCGGGTGGAACTATGCTAACTATTCTGGCGTGGCCTCTGCAAACCAGTTTAGCCTCTCCTCGGGCCAGAGTGACGCAAGGTGGAGATGAAGGACACTGAAGGATGCTGGGCCCATGGCCCGGGAAGATGCACCTTCTGCCACCGAAGGAGGAGGAGGAGGAGGAGGCACCTGGCAGGGGGCTCAGGCCCAAACCCAGCCCTGCCACTGCCAGTCAGACCCTGACAGGGTCACGTGGGCCAGCAGCCGACTCAGTGGGAGAGGCCGGGCTGGCTTGGGATGGTCTTCACCCTCCCACCGCTCTCGAGTTCCCCAGAACTCCACGGGTCGCTGTCAGTGTCTGAGGACTCTGGCAAGGGCCCACGATCGAGCCCATCACCCCGCACACCCCCAAGGAGAGCTGCCGTGTGCCGTGGGAGACGCCCCCTGTGCTGTCCCAGAGCCCCGCCCTGCACCGCGCATCTCGGGGGCCCTTCCCAGCCGGCCCCTGCGCCCACCCGCCTCTGCGCGTCCCGGGGCCTGTGTGCCGACACTGTGGGAGTGAGTTCCTCGCATCACGTCAACTAGACCAGCACCAGCGATCGGCAGGCGTGAGGTGGGCAAAGTTCATCTGGCCCGATCTCCCACTTCTGTGTCCCCACCAGCCAGCCTTCCAGTCCCTCTAGAATGACCAGCTGACCCAGGCCGAAGGATGTGTTTTAGCCAAGCCTCTTAGAAATCAAAACCCCTTCAGGATCCGTAAGGAGGAAACTATAATGGAAGAATCTCAGTCCCTTTACAGACATTGGAGAGATACGGGGCCCTGCTAATCCTTCACAGACTACATGGGCACTAAACGCGGCACATGTTTTAGGCTCATCCTGCCCAAGGATATAAGTCTCCAAAGCTGACATGTTTTCCTGGCTCTAGAAACTCCTGCCAGTCTAGTAATCGTGGTGCATTAACGCTAGAAGCGCACACCGTTAACTCCTGCCCGTTGTGTAACCTACTGTCAGGCCCGTGCGTAACAGCTGACTTTGGGTGCTCCGCGTAGGGCTGCTAAATGAAACCTCAAAGACAGCAAATGCCAAGAAAACCCAAGCAGTTCTTACAGACACCTTCCACTTCCTCCCTCCCGGCTCAGCTTATTCCCAGTTGTCCCGGCACGCACGGTGAGCAGACTTGCGTTGCCCCCTTTCTGGCCCCTTCCGTGTTCTGCAGGAGACTCTACTAGAAGGGACGGTGGTGATCAACAAGGGAAGGCAGGAGGGAAACCAAGGCCCAGGCGGTCCGTGTGCTGCCTGTCAGCCTTGACGACCAGGTAGCCACCGCCCGGCAAAGCTCTGGACGCAGCAGGAGGCCCTTCCCGTGCACCCGAGCCCTGGAGCCTCGCGGCCTGCCCACCAGGAGGCAAGGGGACCGTGGCTCAGTGCCACTTGACAGAAGGACACAGACTTTCTGGTCCCTCATCCAGTGTTGTTTTCACTATACTGAGCCTCCCTTTGGCAAGTGTGTCTGACCCCAGACAACTGTGTTCCCAACTGAACAGCGGAAAGAATCCCGCTGAGAGAGGGTGATTCCTTGCACCCCGACCATTAAGTAGAAGACCACTGACATCCAGGTTGCTGGAGGAAGTCACTACCCCGCTTTGTCCTTCTCACTGCCTGTCTCTGGGGTCCAACGGGTCCCCATGAGCACAGGTCATGGGTGTCCCGTCTCCGTGGGTGCAGGATGGGGTGCGGTACCAAGACAAGAAGGCAGATGAAACCCAGATCAGAATAAATGGGCTAAATCCACCCACTGAAAACCAGAAACTATCAGTTTGTATTGTTTTGCAAATCCGCCTATAGATTACTTTCAAGAGGCACACCTTAAAAAAAGCAGCACAGAATGATGGAAAATAGATGAAGGTAAAGATCTATCAGACAAATACTAATCAAAAGAAAGCGTGTGTCACAATATCAATATCAGAAAAATAGAATTTGGGCAAAAAACTATTAATAAAGTTAGAGGGACACTATCTAATGATAAGAGGAAAAACCCATCAGGGAGACATAACAACAGGATATATAGAATTATAAAACCTCTAAACCATAAAGCAAAAACTGGCATAAACTGTAAGAAAAAAATTACAAATCCTCAATTATAATGGGAGATTTTCAGACACTTCTAAATGAGAAACTGAAGGATCCAACATATAACTGATTAATAAAATGCGAGAATGATGGAACAATGGAACTAATGAGCCTAATCCCTGGGTTCCCAGACTCCACGCTGAGGTGCCCGGGGTGCGGCAGGAGAGTTGAGGTTTTCAGGGAAACAGCCACACACAACATCTGGTCGGGCACCGTGCAAGCTTCGAGTCTGAGAGTTCACAGTTCCAACATCAGATCTCGCTACACTCTTTTCATGACTTCGTATCTTTGTGAAGCAGCTGCCGTGTTAAAGGCAAGCACCATGGGAAAATCAAGATGGATAAGAAACGGGTGGCCGCCGCCTCCAATCTGCTCCCGAGGGTTAGGAAGTTGTGCGGTGCCCACTAGACACGCACAGCCCATCCAGAAGCAATCGTGGTTATGTAAGAAGCTAAAAATACTTTTTTCTTTCAATTACTGTATATGTATTATTTTTTCCAACAGCTACAAGTTGTTAGGACATGAATGTTCATTAAGTCATTTGAATCTAACTACTTCATAAACAGAACCATTAGGTATTTCTTGTGGTCTAAGGGAGGTACAAAAATAATTACTGAGACATGAAGGGTGCAGTGAACAGAGAAAGTTTGGGAATCTTTTTTTTTTTTTTTTTTTTTTGAAACAGAGTCTCACTCTGTTGCCCGGGCTAGAGTGCTGTGGCGTCAGCCTAGCTCACAGCAACCTCAAACTCCTGGGCTCAAGCAATCCTCTTGCCTCAGCCTCCCACATAGCTGGGACTACAGGCATGCACCACCATGCCCGGCTAATTTTTTCCATGTCTTCTTAGTTGTTTGGCTAATTTCTTTCTATTTTTAGTAGAGACGGGATCTCGCTCTTGCTCAGGCTGGTCTCTAACTCCTGACCTCAAGCAATCCTGCCGCCTCGGCCTCCCAGAGTGCTAGGATTACAGGCGTGAGCCACCGCACCTGGCCAATGATGGTTTGGATGAATGAAAAAGGAAAATGTGGTATAGATACATGATGGAATACTGTTCAGCCATAAAAGGAATGAAATCAAATCATTTGCAGCAACATGGATGGAACTGGGGGTCATTATCTTCAGTGGAATGAGCCAGGTACAAAAAGACAAATATTGCATGTTCTCATTCATATGTGGGAGCTAAAAAGTTTGAACACATGGTGGGAGAGAGTGGAAAAATAGGTAGCAGAGACTGGGAAGGGGCATGGGGATGAAGAGAAGGGGGTTAAAGGAGGCAGAAGAAGTCCAAATAATTTCTGTAGCTACTCCACTCTCAGGAAAACGAAGCATGACTTCCCACTCCCCAGCGTGGGCTGCACACAGTGCCCTGCGCTTGAGCGAGGGAAGAGCCCAGCACGGATGGGGTTGGGGAGGAGAGTGGCTTTGCAGTGGAGACGCTGACAAACACGGCCTCAGCCAGGTGATCAAGACCGGTATCCTTAGTAATCAGTGGTGCTGGTGGCACAGACCCTTGCTGTGACATGACAAGGAGAGCTCCTCACCTCCGTTGTGAGGTTCTCTTCCCCACACCCATACCCCAGTCTAACAGTGAGGGAAAAAACGGACAGATTCCAACTGAGGAACGTTCTACAAAATACCTGATCAGTACCCTTGAAACTGCCAACGTCATCAAAAACAAAGAAAGTCTAAGAAACTGTCACAGCCAGAGGCGCCAAAGGCGACATCACAATTAAACGAATGTGGCAGCCTGTGTGGGACCCTGAAACAGAAAAAGGTCATCAGGGAAAACAAAGGAAATGCAAATAAAGTGTGGACTTCAGTGAATAATGGTGCTTTGACATGGGTCATCAGTTGTCCTGTAGGTGCCACACTAATGCATGACACTGCTGTAATAACAAGGGTGTGGGGAACTCTCTGGGCCATCCGCTCAGTTTCTCTCTTAAGTCTAAAACTGTTCTAAAACATAATCTAGCAATTAAAAAGCCACACAATTATTTCATGTAGATGCAAAAAATAACTAAAATCTCACAATTGTTCATTAATTATAAGATAGTAGGTTTGATTTATTGAATTTATTATTGAATAAAATAAATAAACTATTTTTTAAAAACTCTTGGCAACCGTGGAATAAAAAAAGAATTTCCCTGACCTCTTGAAGGATATCCACCAAAAACATCCAGCCTGACCGTGAAAGGTTAGAAGTCGGGGCAGGACAAGGGTGGCTGCTCTCACCGCCCTGTTCCACATTGTGCTGGAGGCTGACTCAGTGCAGTGAGATAAAGAAGCAAGAGACGCTAGGATTGGAAATAAGTGGGGAAAAATCATTATTTGCAAGTGACAAGCTTGTTTCTCAAAGAAATGGAAATGAAGCCACAGGGGAGCTGTGGATTCCAGCTAGAGGGACAGGCTCTCCCTTACAGGTCGTGTGTTTCTCAGACCATCTCCTGCTTCCTCCTCTGCTCCCTTCCGAGGGATCGGGATCGCCGTTGCTTCCCCACTGTGAGATGAGGAGGGAAACCTGAGAGTTCCGCAGGTCCTTCCTCAGTTTTCCCAGGGCTGCGCTGGGTTAGCAGTTTGTGGAGAAGGACTGAAGGAGGGTGCGTGTCGACCCGTGCGAGCAAACATGCCGCCAGCCCTGGACCCCCCAGACAGCGACCCAAACCCCCACAGCCCGATGTCCTATGGCTAGGGCTCCCCTCCCCCATGTCACACCTGCAGGAGGACAAAAGACTCCAGGGGCAGACCGGTCTCTCCCCAAAACCTTGAACCCCTAGTGGCCTCCATTCCGCCCAGACGGGGCGACACCCAATATGCCAATACTGGCCTTGCACCACCCGGCAAATAGATTTTAAAATAGAAAGTAAACTTAGGTATAAAAAAACAAAGTTCTATTTCTCACACACCCAAGCTTGTGGTCTGAGGCTCACAATAAGCATGCAGGAGTCGTGACCCTTCAAGCGCTGACAGGGCCAGCTGACAGGGCCACCACCGCAAGGGCGATGACTTCCCGAACAAAGGTGGAGGGAGGGGAGGCACAGACTTTCATGTTGACTTTATACAGTGCTATATTGCTTTTACAGTGTAAAAATATTTTTTTTACTTAAAAAAAAACTCTTATCATTCCTGGTTCTTTGCTCCCCAGATAAATGGAAGGAATAGGATAAGGAAACCGAATCCTGTGTGCAACTCACACATTTTACACATCTGGCCTTGAAGGTATAATTTTCCAACCTGTATTCAAATCCATATTTACACAGACTTTATGAGAGCACAATAAAAATTCTGTTTTAAGAATATGATGAGCTTATAAGGAAAATACAAAGTTCAGATCTAAGTAAATATATTTGGGGAGGGTTCTCTCCCTCTTTACACTGAGAGTTTCATCTAGTTTGGGAGGAGCCATGCCTCTGACCTACAGTGATGAATATTTTATTTTATTGATACCTAATAATTGTACATATTTATAGGGGTCCATTTGATACTTTGTGACATGCACAGAATGTGTAACGATCAAGTCAGGGTATTTAGGGTATCCTTCACCTTGAGTGTTTATCATTTCTTTGTGTTGAGAACATTCCAAACCTTCTCTTCTAGCTATTTTGAAATATTCAATAAAGTATTGATAGCTATAGTCACCCTACTATGCCATCTAACTCTAGAATTTATTCCTTCTCTCTGTACCCATTAACCAACCTCTCTTCATCTCCCCGCCACGACCCTTCCCAGCCTCCAGTAACCACTACTCTACCCTCCCATCCAAGTACTAACCAGGCCCGACCCTGCTTAGTTTCCAGATCGGACGCGATCAGGCACGTTCAGGGTGGTGTGGCTGTAGACCTATTCTATTCTCTACTTCTGTGCGTTCAAATTTTTGAGCTCCCACATATGAGTGAGATCATGTGATATTTGTCTTTCTGTGCCTGGCTTATGCCGGGATTTCATTCTTTTTATGGCTGATTAGTATTCCATTATATATACACAACACATTTTTCAATCCATTCATCCACTGATGATGGACACTTAGGTTAATTGCATATCTTGGTTATTGTGAATAGGGTTTCAATAAACATGGGAGTGCAGTTCTTTCTTCCATATACCAATTTCCTTTCTTTTGGATATATACCCAGCAGTGGGATTGCTGGGTCATATAGCAATTCTATTTTTAGTTTTTTGAGGAACCTTGATACTGTTCTCCATGGTGCTATATTCCTTTACATTCCCACCAACAGTGTGCAAGAGGTCCCGTTTCTCCCTATCCTTGCAAGCCTGTGCTATCTTTTGACTTCTTTTTTTTTTTTTTGAGACAGAGTCTCACTCTGTTGTCCGGGCTAGAGTGCCATGGCGTCAGCCTAACTCACAGCAACCTCAAACTCCTGGGCTCAAGTGATCCTCCTGCCTCAGCCTCTCGAGTAGCCGGGACTACAGACATGTGCCACCATGCTCGGCTAATTTTTTTCTATATATTTTTAGTTGTCCAAATCATTTCTTTCTATTTTTAGTAGAGACGGGGTTGCTCTTGCTCAGACTGGTCTCGAACTCCTGAGCTCAAACAATCCACCCACCTCGGCCTCCCAGAGTGCGCTAGGATTACAGGTATGACTTTTTAATAGTAGCCATTTTAGCTGGGATGAGATGATATCATGGTTTTGATTTGCATTTCTCTTATGATTAGTGATGTTGAGCATTTTTTCATACACCTGTTGGCCATTTACATGTCTTCTTTTGAGAACTGTCCATTCAGATTATTTGCCCATTTTGTAATCAGATTTTTTTTTTTTTTTTTTTTTTTTTGCTGTTGTTTGAGTACCTTAGACAGTCTGGTTATTAACCCTTTGTTGATGGATACTTTGCAAATATTTTCTCCCATTCCATGGGTTGTCTCTTCACTCTGTTGATTGTTTTCCTTTGCCACGCAGAAGCTTTTTGTGTCAATGTAATCTCATTTGTCTATTTTCTGGAACAATGAATTTTGTACCTCATTACTTACAAACTCATTTTTTCTGGGAGGAATTTTCCAAGACTTTCAAACTTATCTCCATGTCTCCAGAGTTAATTAGCTGAGTTTTCCGGGTTTCCAAGAAAAGCACGCTGCAGAGGCCACGTGAGTCGTCTACCTCCAGCCCGCTCCTGTCCTGTTTTGCCATCGTCAGTGCTGTCACGCACTTGGACCATGGGCACTGAAATTCCTGCGTGGCTGTGAGATAGGAAGTGAGCTTGCTCAGCTCTAATTGCCAGTTCCTGGGAATCCCTTTCTCCCACATTTTCCTGGGGCCCTGCCAGTCCAGTCGCCCAGCCCTCCATGCCTCCGTGCCCCTACCCGCCAGCTGCCCTCAGCTCCCGCTCGCCGGTTCCAGCACTTCCTAGGTGAGCAGCAGTAAAATGGAGTCATCTCCTACAAAGTTTTTAAAGAGCCTGTGCTATTCTTAGCGTGTGGCGAAGGGAGGGGGCTGGGCACATAGTTCTCTGACATTGGAAAGGAAGTCTTCTTGCTCCTGTCAGCTCTCATAAAGCTTTTTGTGGAACTTTATAGAGAACATTCAACAAATCCTCCCCTTTTGCACAGTCAGGAAAATGAAGTGCAGGCCATGGAGGTAACTCCGGGTTGCAGATCTGGCTTTGGTCTTTGTGTTGTCACTCACTTGCTCTGTGGCACCGTGGAAGCCACTCGGCCCCTCTGAATCTTCATTTGCCGACGCACACTGTAGCAGTTGTTCCTTCAGAGGCGGCCAGAGAAACAGAACCAAGCAAGGAGCCGGCTGTCGCAGCTGCGGGGCTGGCCAGGCGGCCCGAAGGCCACCGGGATTGGCAGGCAGGAGCTGGGGCGCGAGGCTGCCGTCACAGGTGGAATGTTTTCTCGCTGGGGACGCCTCAGCTCCGCTTTCACCTGTTTGGCTCAGGCCCACCCTGACGCAATCCCCCTCCCTCGGAGTCAGCTGACAGGAACCCTAGTCACGTCTTCAAAATAACCCCACAGCAACCTTGGGGACAGTCTGGCTGAATAGCCGGTGACAGCAGCCTGGCCCAGGGGCACCTCGCACTGCCTCAGGCAGCAGCGTTTGTCCCCGCCAAGCCCCAGACCTGGGAAACGCTGACCCCTGCGTCACATACTAGGAGGTTTCAAACCGGCTGTCTTTTAGAAACTTGAACAATTAGATGGAAAAAAAAAAAAACTCAGGGAATATTAAATTCTAAACTGCTAACTTTATTCAGATGCTCTCGTATGTTAGCGTACATACGTGTAACTCCACATAGTTGTCATCAGTGTGCACAGAACTCGATTTCCACTGTTTCCCCTAACTTGATTTCATTTAGGCATGCACTTGGACTGATATTTTCTACATATTTGTTACTTTCCTCAATTATTTCATAGCATTTATTCGTGTTACTATGCTATAGTTTTAAGTCATAGCCCCCTTTTTTTGGTTATTTGCACAGTTCTAAATGTTTGCGATTTTAAAAGCATTATTGTGAACATATTTACACAAAGAACTTTTTTTTTGTTTTTTTGTTTTTGTTTTTTCAGAGAGACAGGGCTCACTCTGTCACCCAGGCTGGAGGATGGAGCACAGTGGAAGGATGACAGCTCACTGCAACCTTCAACTCCTGGGCTCAAGCGATCCTCCTTCCTCAGCCTCCCGAGTAGGTGGGACTACAGGTATGCACCACTATGCCCAGCTACTTTTTTTTTTGTGAAGACAAGGTCTCACTATGTTGCCCAGGCTGATCTTGAACTCCTGGGCTCAAGGTATCCTCCCACCTTGGCTTCCCAAAGTGCAGGGATTATAGGGATGACCCACCATGCGCAGCCTACAAATAACTTTTAACTTTTGAGTCATTGTGTTGAAGTATAATCGGTCCCAAAGGTGGAATTACTAAACCAAAAGATGTGAAGAAGCTGTTAGTCACTATTATATGTATATATCACTGATTGCTTTACAGAGGGATGGGGCCAATTCCTAAATATACAAGAGCACTTGTTATCTTCAAGCCCTGCTATCACTGGGATGGCTTTTTTCCTAAAATTTATATCATTAGTGTATGTTGATCTTAAGAGATACAGCCCCTTAATCATCAGAAAGTATCTTCTCCCAAACACAGTCATGTGCCACATGATGTTCCAGTCAACGGCGGTCTCTTAAGATTATGGTGGAACTGAAAGATTCCTATTGGCCAGTGACGTAGCTGTCACAACTCCACAGCACAGCACATTAGTGGTGTTTGTGGTGGCACCGATGTAAACCTACTGCATTGCCAATCATTTGAAAATTAAAAAAAAAAATTAAATAGAAAATAGCTCATAGAATAAGGATATAAAGAAAGACAATATTTTTGTACAGCTATACAATGTGTGTTTTGCTATGTGTTATTGCAAGCATCAAAAAGTTAAATAAAAGTTTATAATGTAAAAAAGTTACAGTAAGCTAAGGTTAATTTATTATTGAAGAAAAAATATTTTTTATAAATTTAGTGTAGCCTGAGTGCCCAGTGTTTATGAAGTCTCCAGCAGTGAGAGGTCACGTCCTGGGCCTTCACACGCACTCTCCGCTCACTCGCCGACTCGCCCAGCGCAGCCTCAGCCCTGCAAGCTCCGTTCATGGTAAGTGTGCCGTGCCGGTGAACTACTTTTTATCTTTTATACTGTATTTTTGCTGTACCTTTGCTATCTTTAGATATGTGTAGACACACAAATACTTGCCCTTGTGTTACAATTACCTACAGTATTCAGTACAGGGACCTGCCGCACAGGTCTGTAGCTTGGGGGTGATAGGCTATACCACACGGCCTAGGTGTGCAGCACGTCTGTGTGAATACACTCTGGTGCTCGCATGGCAGCGAAACCACCTAAGACGCATCTCTCAGACTGTATCCCTGTCCTCAGATGCATGACTGTAATGATGTTCTCTCTGGGTTCCCTCCTGTGCAAACCCTGAAACGTGGCCACCACTCACCGTACACTGCTGCCTAACTAGCATCTCTTTAGCCAGAGCATAAGCTACTTGAGATTATAAACCATTCTCACTACTTCTTCACGGACTCCAAAGCATCAAGCCCATCGCAGGCACTGCACCTACAACAGACCCTTGGACAATGCAATGGTCGGGGCGCCAATCCCCTGTGCAGTCAAAAACCTGAGTGTAAATTTTGACTCCCCAAAAGCTTAACTAGTGATAGCCTATTGGTGACCACCAGCCTTCAGGATAACATGAACTGTTGATTAACACGTAGTTAGTATATGTACGATATACTATATTATTACAATACAGTAAACTAGACAAAAGGAACTGTTATTTAAAAAATTATGAGGAAGAGAAAAGACGTTTTCAGTACTGTACTGTGTCAATACCATAAGTTTACGTCATCTGTTGACAAGATGAAGCATGTGTCTGAAATGGCACCAACTGCAGCACAGACCTCACTCTCCAGCACACTCCAAGCAGGTCAGCTTTTTCTTGTAATGTCGTGGTTTTTCTCCGCTTCTTGGGAACACTTCCAGCGTCACTAGTAGCACTTCGTGTGGGTCCCATGGTGCTATTCAAGGTTTACGGTGTTGCACTCAAAACTTTGAAAAATACACGAGAACCATGGGAGATCCCTTTTTACTGTGATATGGAATTTACTGGAGGCAAGCTATTTATGCAGAGATGATTAATGTCACAGGGCGTTTTAAGTGAATACAACTCTTGGCTCACCGCGATAGCAACAGGAGGTGGCCGCGGAATGCGTACAGTGGTACAGTATGTACCACAGTGAATTTTATGCAGTCATCATTTCAAACTGCATCTTTATTTTGTTTGCATTCCTCTTGACTACAGTGGCCTCATGCACAGTCTGTAGGTGTCTGTGTGTGTGTGATAAATTTTAACTTGTATATATTTTATAGGAGTAAATGATAAAACAAACTAGTACCTACACGTATTTTAAGTATTCATGACATGTCTAACTTTTTCTTAATTTCTTGATATTTCTAGGCTATGCAGTTCATCTGTAAGTTTTTTCAAATTGTCACAAATCTTCAAAAATTTTCCAATATATTTATTTTAAAAACTTACTCTGTCAGTGGATCCCCACAGTTCAAACCCATGTTGTTCGAGGGCCGGCTGTGTATGTGCCTGCTGAGCCCTGGGTGAGGGAGGGGAAGGATCTCGGTCTCCAGGCACGTATGTAGTAACCGGTCGCAGGGTTCCTGAAGCAGCCTCATCTGTGAAAGACTCTACAGGCTTGGAAAGGAAGGAAGTGTTTTCATAATTTATGGGTTAGACTCTGCATATGCTAATGATGTACTTACTGTTGTTAATTATACTTTGACTAATTAACCACTTCCTCCTGATTTAACATGACCTTATAAAAGCCAAGTCTCATTTTCCAAATCAAAAACTCAGTGGTCTGGCCGGGCGCGGTGGCTCACGCCTGTAATCCTAGCACTCTGGGAGGCCGAGGCGGGTGGATCGCTCGAGGTCAGGAGTTTGAGACCAGCCTGAGCAAGAGCGAGACCCCATCTCTACTAAAAATAGAAAGAAATTATCTGGCCAACTAAAATATATATATAGAAAAAATTAGCCGGGCATGGTGGCGCATGCCTGTAGTCCCAGCTACCCGGGAGGCTGAGGCAGTAGGATCGCTTAAGCCCAGGAGTTTGAGGTTGCTGTGAG
>CM052445.1:1312604-1331947 GCA_028533085.1 Varecia variegata
GAATCTAACTCCACTTGGCCGAGACCAGAGAGGCCAGGAAAACAAGGGCATTTAGGCACTTGTTTGAATCTTTCCTGTTCCTAAACCTCCAAACCTAGGTGATCCTACAAGCTGCAGACTTGATGTCTCTGCTCATCACATCCACGAGGGAGTTGCTGAATGCCCTGTTTCCTTTTATTTTGTAGAAAGAGTTTACATGCTGCATTTAAAAACTGACTTTATAACCAATATGAAATTTAGCAGAAGTAACCTGACCTCTTTGAGTTTGTGGGAAAACTAAGAATTCAAATCCCGTCATTGCAGCCTCTCAAGTAGGTCAGGGCTAGAGCTCCTAGTGATTCTCCCGCCGGGACCCGACCGTCCACCGTCTCCCTGTCTCTGTCACCCAGGCGCCCGACATGCATAAACTGCTTCGGAACAAACCATGGGGAAGTCTGGTTTAGGAAAAGGGAGTGGTCTTAGGATAACACCGGGCTTTCATCCGTAGCTTTTTCACGTAAACCCCAGCCTAAAAGGCAAGGGATCTTACAGGTCTCCTTCAGGTGCGTCTCACCTCCAGCGTCTCTGGGGGTGTGACTGGCTGTACGGCCCACCCTCACTCCTGCAGCCCCCTTTTTCTGTGAACAAGGGAGGCCCTTTGTCAGGGGGGCTATGAGACATTTGCCCCTTAGTCCACAGGTTAGGAGATACAAGAGCAAATCACCCCATTTTAATTAAATGCAAGAAAGCTACCAAAGTACTCATAAAGGCAAGGTAATGTGAGAATTCTCAGACCAGCAAGTGTAGAGTCAAAAGGCATCTCAACGAGCACCTGGTCCAGGGCCTCGACCTTCAGACACACCCCCGGGAGGCTCCTGGGGACGGGGCAAACCCTCAGCCCCCCGCAGACCACTGAAGCCAGCCTCTCGGGGGTCCAGGCGTCCCGATGGTTCACCAGCCCACCGGTTCTTACGGATCACCAGAGCGGCTTCATCAACGTTAACTTCCAGAACCCGTCCCAGAATTATTTGGGTGTGGGGTCCCGGAATCTGTATTTTGAAAGCTCCAAGGAGATTCTGTTGTCAGTCGGGTTTGGGAGCCATCGAGCCACTCGACTCCAACACTGTCTGAGGCCACAGAAAGAGAAGTTGCCGCAGCAAACTCAGAGCAAACAAGAAAGTCGGGACTAGAATTCAGGTCAATGGTTTCTCAATTCAGTATCTCAATTCAGTGTATGAAGAAATGACTAAATATCTCTCTCAGGATGGAAAGAAGTATGTTTTAGTTTTCACAAAAAATTAAAACCATGTTTTTTGTATTTTATCGAGAACCCCCACATCTAGAAATAAACTCCAGCTCCAAAATGAGTGTTTTCAGTTGCTTGTAAGGAAAACTTTCCTAATTGCAGAAGTCCATCACTGAAATCAACGGTAATAAGGGAGAATTGTGAGATCTCTTAAAATATTTTGAAAACAATCCTTCTCTTCTCCGAGAGCATTGAGATGTGGAGACCACTACACGCCAGTCACCGCGGCCGTGTCTTTGAGAGTCTCACAGAAAGTATGAGTTGTGGCCTCAAGGACCATATGTGTCACTAGGGACACAAGCAAATGAAGTGAAGCAGTCAGGGCATGGCAGGGCCAAGACTAGGCTGCCTCAGCCCTTAGGGGAAGCCAGAGAGGGAGCTGAGCTGTTGCTCACAGAATGCCCCACGGATGACGGAAAGGTTGAACATGGTTTTCAAATTCCATCCCGCCTTAGGGGAAGGGAAATAGTCATGATTTGTTTTTTCTTTTAGATCTTTCTAGTTCATTGTTTCCTTATGCAGATTATTGTTGGAGTGTTTTGTTGTTTCGGTTTTGAGTTTGGGTTTGCTTAGGGTTTGTTGTTCGCCCACTTGTCCTTCGGCTGGTCAGAAATGAAGCAGCTGGCATGCGGTTGCGCAGGCTGGGAGTGGTCTATACATTCTTGGTGCCTGAGTGATGCCAGGTGGGCCGGGTGGGTGATGATCTCATCCCTGTATCCTCAGCCCTACTGTTGTCATAGAATCTGCTCCCCCTGCTGGTCACCTCAACAACTGACAAGTGGCTTGGAGAAAGCATTGAAGCCCCACGGTGCTCGGCTCAGACCCAAGAATCTGGTCTCTGCACAGTGGTAAGAATTTTCTGCCTGCAGTGATATTTGATTTAGAGGAAAAAAAAAAAAAGAAAGACTCTCACACTCATTCAAATTGACCATCTTAGACAAATCCAGCTCAGGGAGGGATTAACACACTGAAAAGCAAAAATCGGAATGTGTTTATTTTCGTGGTTGGCCTAGCAACGAACAGACCAGTGGTGCTTAGGCAATGTCCCCAGATGTGCCCACAGATGAGCAGGAAGGGACTCACACCTTAGGCATCTGGAGGGAGGAGGGCGGCCGGAGTCAGTAAACAAAAATACCACTCTGCCAGGTAAAGGTGGGTTTCAGCCAAACAAGAATGTATAACTTTTTAGTGTGTGTCCCATGCAATACTTCAGACATATTAAAAAATTATTCATTACCTTGATGTGACCCTCCAACAGGGAGCCCTGTGTTTTATTGGGTAACCCTAAAAGGGAAGAAAGAGAAACTAGGATGAGAAGGGTTAGACGGAGGCTGAGAAGGCTCTTGGATGCAAACTGCTCAAACGTGCCTGTGCCTGGAAGCTGGTGACAGCTGAGCCATTAGACCTGAGAGGACAGCCAGCCCCACGACACCCCTAAGTCTTCCATGCCAGGTGCTATTGCAAGAGCCCAGACCTAGAAGAACCTATTCTCGGCCATCCTCGCAGGGCTAAGTTGAATCCCACCACCTTGTCTTTTTACCCAAACACTTTATTAAGAAGACACTTTGAAGAACCACTTTAGTATCTTACCGTCTTTGAAGGCTTCAGTTTCAATCCCACGGTACAGTGCTGTTCCCTGCAGTTGTACCTTCTCCCCCCGTGGCTGCAGACAGGCCCCCGCCTCCGTCTCTAAGGCAGCTGGCCCTGCTTTTCGGACTCTGCCTGTTTCCCGGGCTGTAATCCCGATAGTCGCAAGTTAATTAGCATGTGTTGCACTTCAGCAGCCAATGGCTTTATTTCCTAGGGGGACAGTGGCGGTCACAATAAGCTCACCCATAGATGTACCGCGTGTTTTCTCTTGCACAGACATGGAGAGGGTGTCCTGTGGTTAAGCTGGGCTGTTCCCACGTCCAGCCTCCCCCTGCACCCAGAGCCGCCTCAGCCGCAGGACTGGCGCCACACCGCCTGCGGACGCCGGGGAAGATTCAGGACCTCAGCCGCACACCGCCTCTCAGGCCGGCTTCCCGGGAGAATTTGCAGCCAAGCAGCTGCCAGTTTTCTCTTGGTTCTCCCTTGACAGCACAGTTTCTCATCCCCTTGTTTTTTATTTTCTTGGGTTTGCATATGAATCACCTAAGGTCTCCTGGTGTCTTTTTAACTTGCCGAGCAGTGGGGTGGCCTTTCTGGGTCATCAAGAACTAAGTCAGGTGCTAGTATGCGTGAGACCAGGGATGTGGGCTATTTTCCTTCTCTTTTGTTCTCACTTGCTTCAAGAGTGAATTTTTGTTATTTTGAAATGCTGATTCCAGGATAGATATGTCCACAGACTTAGACCAACTTACTTCATGCTGACTTCAGTTGTTGGGTTATCACAGACAATTATATAAAGCACACCAGGGCCAGACACAGCTGTAATCCCAGCACTTTCAGAGACCAAGGCAGGAGGATTGTTTGGGGCCAGGAGTTTGTGACCAGCCTGGGCAAAATAGCAAGACCCCTCATCTCTAAAAAAATTTAAAAATTAGCCAGGCATGGTGCAGTGTGTCTGTAGTCCCAGCTACTCAGGAGGCTGATGCAGGAAGATCACCTGAGTCCAGGCGTTTGAGGTTACAGTGAGCTATGATTGCACCACAGCCTGGGCAGCAGAATGAGACCCTGTCTCTAAAACAATTAAAAAATAAAAAATAATAAAGTACATCAGAAAGAAAAAAAGAGGCAGGAGGATAATGAAGTAATCTGGCTGGACACTGACCCCAAAAGGATAATAAGGTCATTCTTCTACTGCACCCATAAACCTAGCCTGGCCCCTACAAGGGAAAGGTCGGTCTAAAAATTTGGGAGGATGAACACAGCTCTACTCACATCCCTGGAAAAAGAGCCATGATCTCAAACTTTACTTTTTGATTATAATATTATTAACTTAGACTGCCATTTAAGAATGACATACCCCCACTGAGGTGGGAGGATCACTTGAGCCCAAGAGTTCAAGATCAGCCTGGGCAATATAGTGAGACCTCCATCTCTAAAAAAAAAATTTTTTTTTAAGTAGCCTGGTGTGGTGGTCCCAGCTACTTGGGAAACTGAGATGGGAGGATCACTTGAGCCCAGGAGTTTGAGGCTGCCGTGAGCTATGATTGTGCTACTGCACTCCAGCCTGGGTGACAGAGCAAGACCCTGCCTCTAAAAAAAAGATAAAAGAATGACAGCCCCATCATTATTAGATCGAAGCTAATCTTTGTGGACAGGGCAGCATGGTCTCTTACGACATTCTTTCATTCCATAGTTCCCGTCTCCCCACACAACCCAGAACAGCTCAGTTCACCCTAGAAATGCTGAATAAATATACATTTATTGGGGGCATGGCGAGGGGAGAAGTTGTATAAACTTCTCTAACTTAGACTGGGTGACTGTCATTTTCCCCTTCCCTGGTTTCATCTCAAAGACTCTTGATAGAGCAAATAAATTGTATCTGAAATGGTCTCAGGGCAGCTGGGTGCTCAAGTGCGCGCGGCGGGAGCAGCCGCAGACTTCAGGGGTCTGCCGGGGGGCGGGCGCCCGCATGGGGCGCGGGGCGCTGGCTCAGGCGGGAGCAGCGACGAGCCAAGCAACCTCACGCGGGCAGGAGCGCGCCTGTTTTTTGCTACAGCCCCTTTCACATTGCGCCAAATGTTGTTTCCATTATGCTGCTCTCGTTCTCAAGGCTCCGAGGCACAGGCTGGAGCGCAGCGCCGCTCTCTGATGGAGCTGTCCGCTGGGCCACCGTGTCCCTCCCCATGCCCCGCCTGGCCGCTGTGCGGGGGCCGGTCCCCTCCCCTCCTCCTCAGTCACTGGAGCCCCGTCCAGAAGCAGGGAGCTCATCCCTCCCTCCGCCCTCTGGACCCTCGGGTCTGACCCGCCAACCCGGCGCTGGCCTGTGGCTGGCTGGACGCGTCTTCCAACCTAGGGGCGGTGTGTCCGGTCTCCCCAACCAGGCTGGCGGCACTTCCAGAGGACAGGCCTGGCGCGGTGCTGCGCACATGTCACAAGCCTCCAACCCATAGTGCAGGAGTAAACAAGTATCAGCGTCTGCTGTTGGCCCCGACTCTGCGAAGGGGGTCGCCAGTGACCAAGACTGCAGCTTCTCACTCGTCAGAAGAGGCAAATTCCTGCCAAGTTAAGCATATTTGTGTGAATAATACCCCTTTTGTTATGTATATTTTATGCATATATGTGTTGTATGTATGTTACATGTGTTACAACTTCCATGACAAAGGTGATGATTCATGTGGGGAAAACTTGTTTTCATCCTAAGTCAGGAAACTTCAGAATACAGTCAGTTTTTTCAATCACCTATTAAAAAGAAAATGGTCATGTTCTAGAAAAGCATCTTGTTATGGGGGTGGGGGCAACCTGAGACGTGGGACAGAGGATGCGGAGTTGCAGGTGTGTAGGATGAGGACGTCTAGACACCTGAGGTAGAACATGAGGACTAGAGTGACAACTGTGCTGTGTACGGGGAAGGTGTTGAGAGAGCGGATTCCGGTGCTCTCGCCACACACACACACACACACACACACACACGCATGCACACACACACACACACACGCACGGATGACTACAGGAGGGGAGAGGACGGATGCGTTAAATAGCTTGACTGCAGTCACTACTCCACTATGTGTAAGTGTATCAAAACACCTTGTTGTGTACCCTAAACATATACAATAAAAAAGCCTCTTATTACCCAACCTAAGTTACGGAGAGCAAACACTGTCGGAGCCTGAAGCACCGGGTCGGAGCTGCATCGGGGAGCGGTGCGGGGGAGAGCGTGCGCCTGCTTCCGAGGCCACTGCCGATTGCCGTCCTGGGCGGCAGAGCCCCCGCAGGATCGTCACCTGAGCGGACATGCTAATTAATTTCTGAAAAGCAGGTTTCTTTCCTGTAGGATGTCCATATGCAATCTCGGGATTCCCATACATGAAGAAATGAGGAAACAGCGTGGAAGGGTGCTTGGCTGAAGTTTTGTTTTGTTTTTTCATTCGGACTCCAACTGCGGGCTGCCCCCCATGGGGAGAGCGGCGAGCGGCGCTGGCCTAGTCATGCCCGGCTCCCCGCGTGCGCGCAGGTGTGTGGGGAGGGCGCCAGGTGGGGACCGCCGGCGTGTGTAGGAGAGGAAACCAGGGAAGGGAGAGGCCTGGTGGGCAGCAGAGGCACGGGCTGGGCGGGATGAGAAGCAGGAAGTCAAGTTTCCTCTTCCCATTGGCACCTGGATCCTCTTCCCTGTACTTCAGGATCCTCACAGTCACACCTGTGAGCACGCAGCCGGGACAGCCCTGCGCACAGCAGGGGCCGCTCAGGGTACAGAGGGGAATCCACGAACAGTCGCTTTCCGCCTCTCTCCCCACCTTTCTTGGAGTGTGCAAAGGAACAGGAAAAAATCTGAATAACTAATCCTAAGTGATAAAGCTGTGCCAGCTTCCCCGGAGAAATCTCTTTCTTTTAAACTCTGAAGGCACTTGGAGCCTACGCCAGTTAGTGCTAGATCGTATTTCCCCTTGGGTCATTCACTATTGTTTCTTCGTTAATTGTGCCTCTCCAAGGCATGGCACAATGCAGTGCCACTTCTCCCCACCACCCCAATGTCTAGTCTAGCTTCAGATCCATGAAGTGTACGATGGATTAAAATGAGCCGGGAATAGTGCCATGTGTCGTGACAGCCTGTCCCAGATACACAGGCTTCGTCAGTAAGGGCAGGTAGAGAGGACAACCTTGGCATGGACAGGCCTCTTTTGCAAACCAGGAAAACTTCAAGCAGAAGCTGCTACTAGAGTCCGTGGGCTGAGGAGTGTCCGGGTTGCAGCTCAGCCTCCTCGGCCAACCCAGGAGAGGCCACGCGGCCTGGGCAGGGTTCAGGGTGCACTGCCCAGCGCAGCCTGGGTGACTTAGCCCACCCCTTCCCCCACCTCTGACTCTCGTGTCCCCTCAGCCAAGTCACTAGGAACCTGGGTTTGCTCTTGAAGCTTGAACTGGGCTTGAGCCCAGAGACACCCCTCTGGGCACCCTGCTTCTCTGTTCCATCTCTGTCCAAACAACTGGACCAGCGCTGGGACCTCTGATGGTGAGCAGCAGCCACCTGTGCCCGAGAAGCCCCTTAGCTCAGACTCCCCACAGTGCAACATCAGTGTCATACAAATCCTGTATTTCCTCACCCTGTCTGCACACCTTTCCTTTGACGAGCATGGGAGAGGGGGGCGGGCAGGACACAACACAGAGCTCCCCACAAGTCCACTGCTGCTTGGGTTTGGACTAGAATTTAATGTTCCCTCCAACTCTAAAGACTCCCTGGTGTGTCCACACTGGATGTCACCAGGGGCCTTCCCATCCTTTGTCATTCAGTTAACAAGTGACTCATTAGTGTTGTCCCTGCTCCACAGGGGCAGGACCCCAGGCTTTTGCAAAGGAAGGAAGGAAGAAGGGGAGAGGACTCCTACGTGAGCGCTCTGGGGACAGAGGTCTCCAACCCAGCCCGCCACCAGCCTGGCTGCGCGCACCCGGCAGCCGGGCCGGTTCCTCCCTCTGATCTCGCCCTGGCGTCCGTCCTCCCCACTCTGGCCTCCAAAATTGTCTGAGAACCCCAAGTTTTTATCTGCACCCTGCAAAGTAATTCAGTTACTCTTCAGAGTCCCTCTCGGTTATGTCCAAATTCGCCCCGAGGCTCGCATTTCCTAAATCCTTTTTCCCGGAACAAATCGGCCTTTTCTGGCCAGGACGCCTTCTCGGAGCGCAGTTGCTCCTGAGAACTGCACTCTCCCCCTCTCCGCTTACGTATTTTAAATAAATTCCTTTATTGGTAAGCAGATTACATGTCAAAAAGAACATGCTGCGTGGGTTTTCAGGGGAGTCCCGGCGGGGCGTCGGCAGCTGGAGCGTGCGGGACGCGGGCGCGGGGCGGAGCGCACCTGGGCGGGCTGCGGGTGGTGGCGCCGCGGGCGCGAGCGCCCAGGACGGCGGGGACCCCGGAGCCCCCCCGCCCCCGCATTGCGCTCCCCCGGGCCAACCAGGTCCCCAACACCCGCCCTGCAGGTCCGCAGCCCCCTGCCCGGCCGGCGAGCCCGAGGATTTCCTGTCCCCGGCGTCCCCCGGCACGCGGCGCGGCGGGTGCGTGGGCGGGGCGGGCGGCATATAAGGCGCGAGCCTCCTCCCCGAGCAGTGGCTGGATCGGCTGCGGAGGTGCGCGCAGGGCCCGCGCCGCTGCCCAGATCCCCGCGCCGACACCGCTCACCCCACTGCCGCCCCCACGCCGGACCCCGCACCGGACCCCCACGCCGAACCCCGCACTGGGCTCCGCGGTCGCCGCTGCCCGCACCCCGCGCCCTCCAGCCCGCAGCATGCGCCAGGTGCGTGCAGCCCCCGCGCCCGTGCAGCGCAGTGGACGCCACGCGGGGACCTAGGGTTCGGGACCGGGGCGCACGGGCGGGGAGCAAGGGAAAGAAAGGCGAGAAGAACGAATGTCATGGCCCGGGGAAAGGGGGCCGCCGATACTCTGGGTTCCCTCTGGCCCCGGCGGGGCTTCTCCCCCAGCCGCCAGCACCCGTGCGGCGCTCCAGCGCTGGCTGCCTGGAGGGCCCGATCCAGAGGTGCGCGGAGGGGCCCCAGGGGTCCTGGGCCAGCCCCGCTGCACTTGCGGGCTCTGTTTCCGATTCGGAGGCCGGGTGCACGGCTGCCTGTGGTCTGAGAAGCCCCCAGGAAGCCCCTCGTGCTCGGGACTCAAGGTCCTGAGCTCAGTGGGCTCCTCCTCCCCCAGATACGGGACTCGCAGCTGCTGCCCTGTGGGAACAAGGTACCAGGGAAACCCTGCAGCTCCTTGGAGGACCTGTCCCGAGTTGGGGGTGGTAACTGCCCCCGCTTCGGGACAGGGTCACCCCGAGGAGATGCTGGCAGACCGGTGCCCACCCAGCCTCCCCTCTACACTGGAGACTAAGGACTGCGGGGAGCTGGGGAGAGTCTCTCTAGGGATGCCAGGGGAGGAGGGGGCTCCTTCCCCCACGCGGCTCCCCCAGGGAGGCGCTCAGCACCTCCTCACAAAACCTCTGCTTCTGTTTCAGAAAACACTAGAAGTTTACTCTGTGGAGCTCAATGGAACCAAAGACATCGAGAAAACAGAAGAGGGGGATGGCAAGGAGAAGTACAGGGGCCTGAAGAACAAAGGCCCGGACCCCAAAAAGCACCAGCAGAAAGAGGAGTTTAAGAAAGAACTCGACCTGGTCAGTAGCCTTAAGCCCTTCCCCCTAACAGCTTGCCCCTAGAACCTGCCTCTTGCAAAAGAAAAATCAGTCTCAAGGATTTGAAATCCCCTAGAGATTTGTTTCCTTGTTTAAAAAAAAAAGGTGGTGTGATAGGATCTGCCCAGAGGTCAGGGCCTCTCTCTGCAGGCGTCCTGCATTCTGGTCTCAGGCAGTCCCAGGTAGACCTCAGAGAAGTCTATGGCTCCAGGTCCCACAGGCAGGGCCCACACTCCTTCCCAGCTACCTCAGCGACTCAAACAGCCTCTCGCCAGTTTTTAGTTGAGAAGTTCTGAGCCAGAACTTCCCAGGAGGGAAAGCAAAGCTGCTAGACCATGCTAGCTTTCAGGTAGGAAACCCCATGAAAAAGAAGAGTTTCAGTGGTGAGAATGTGGGACCTGGAGTCAGAGGACCTTAGGCTCAATCGAAGTCCCTCCCGCTTCTCCACTGACTGAGCTGAAACCGGGAGCAAATGACCTCACTTCACCGAAGCTCCATTTTCTTTAAGTAAAATGGGAAATAAATACTTTACAGAGGTCTGTGAAGGGAAGAAATGAGATGAGGATTTTGTGATTCAGGTGCTTTGCGCAAGTGCAATATCATTATTATTATTATTATTAAGGAAGAACTTTGGAGTTATTAACGCGGCTGCTTTAATAAAGAGCTGCCTTGGATCTGAAGCGTGACAGATTCATCTGAGGAACGCCAAAGGGGCAACGCTGAGCGGAGCGTGGCTGGATTGCCCCTACGGTCCACTGCAGACTTCAAAGCTCTGAGATTGCAGAGCCTCAGCAGCTGGACTGACAGCGACAGCTCATTTGGGCTGGAGAGCCATGTGTCAAATATCCGGGAACTTGGTACGCTGACTGACATCATGTTAGCAGCTTGGAATTTGGTTCTGGTGAGAAATCAGCAAATGCTACAAACCAGAGCTTTTTATTTATCTTTCCTGGAGAGCTTGTTAATTCAGCAGCACGCCTCTGGGCATGCGTTTATATCTGTGCTGCTAGACATTTAAGAATACAGCCTCGAAATTGGACTGATAGGAATTCAAATCCCAAAGTTCAGTTTCCTATTTTGAAATATAGGACTTAAAAAGGGGGCCTAGCTCTTAGGTTGTTAAGAGGATTACGTGAGATAAAGCGGGAAAGACTTAGCACAGCGCCAGGTAGTCATGATTTCCTGTGTATCTCTGGCATTTAAGATTGATGACGTATCTATTCTTCCTTGAGATCGCTACTTATGCTGTGAATATATCTCCATTCCCCCATATGCCTGTTGATTAGGATGACAATTTCCCTTCTTTGAGCACTTGGTGAAGATGTGTAATGTAGGAAATAATTTCCATAGTATCAGCCAAGTGTTCCCCTGCTTCCTTGCTGAGAAAGGAACAGCTTTCTTCCCCTTTTTTGTCAACCTTTCTGCAGGAGTCCTGTAATTTGGGACAGCGTAGTTACTTTTGAATCCCACGCTCTTGGCAAATTATAGCCCTGATGACAACTGAAGCATCCTTGGCTTTTGAATAAACACCCTGGCAACCACCAAGGTCCAGTAGCCAGTGCTGCCCTGTGCTCCTTCAGTGATGGCCAGCAGGGGGCACCCAGACACCCTCCGCAGCCTCCCTTATCCTCTCATCCCCAGGCCCAGGCAGAAGGGACAGGCAAGGTCCTCTGCCTCAAGGTACAGCCCCGTAAGCTTGGGGCCCATCCTTGCAAACAACAGCCCTGGCCACCCACGGCTGTGTCCGCCTGGAACAGCGCACCGTGCTGTGCTCTGCGTGGAGCTGAGCCCCGGATCGCGGGCGGTACCGTGTTCGGCTGATACGGAAGACGACGAACGAGCAAAGCAGAATCTAGCCAAAGGGCTAGAGCAAAGTAACAATAACAGTAATGAATTATCCTTTATTGGAAATTCTAATCTTTTATTGCAACATGGAACTTTTTCTTGAGTATACTTAAGAAACGATGGTTTGGGCACCAGAGTATGAATCTTTGTTTCAGACAGTCAGGGCTTAAAGAATTCTGAGTCCTGGATTTTCGGGGTGGTGGGTAGGAAGACTTACTCCTGGGTTTCCTTCCACAGTGACAGGCTTCTAGTCCTTTAGCCCCGTGGTTCTCAAAGGGAGAATAGGGAGGATCCCCCATCCCCGCCCTGGGGACATTTAGCGATGTCTGGAAACATTTTTCATTATCCAACTCAGGGGAGGGTGTTAGTGAGTGGCACTTAGTGGGTTGAGACCCTACAACAAAGAATTATTGGCCCAAGATGTGGGTAGCGCCAAGGCTGAGAAACCCCGTTTCAGTCTAATGATTCTTTGGCAAAATTAACATGTGTGGGCCATGCTGGTATTTGTTCATTTGGCAGGTTTTAATCTGCAGGATTTCTCTAGCCATTGAACTCCCTGAGTCTCACGTACTTGAATAAGGGAAGGCATGCTCCTGTCTGCCAGAGACCACCCGGGGAGGGAGGAGGAGTTGTCCAAACATAGGAAGTGGGTCTGGTTTGGCTTTGCCCACCATGGCTGGCCAGCCAGCCCCAGAACTGAGGCTTGAATGAAGCATCCAATGTGCAGGGCCTAGAGGACGAGTGTGCTGGGACTCGTGTGTGCGGGAGATCGCACTGAAGTGAGGTGCATCGCTTTGTCCATAAAATCTAAAGACAGCTTCTGGGTGGTAGGTGGCAAGTGCAGTCTGAACTCAGCATGGTGGCGACCCAGCAGGACGAGGCTGTCCCGCAGCAGTGCCTTCCCTCTGCACAGCTGCCTGGCACAAGGAGCTCTTTCTCTCCTTCCTCCACACCTCCTGGCCCCGTCCATCCTGACGCTACCACGCCCAGCTTTTATGGGCTGGCCAGAGCTTGGAGTTTGAGTCTTTTGGAATTATATAATTCACTCTGTTCTTCTTCCTTTCGTGAACTTCAGGATGACCACAAACTCAGCCACAAGGAATTGGAAAGGAAATATGGTACAGACATCGTTACGGTGAGTCAGCAGGGAACCGGGGTAGGGAGGACAGGCCCCTGGCTGTGCAGAGGGGAAGGCTGTGTGCTCGGGTGTGTGGAAAAGGAGAGGTGTCATTAGCATGAGCGGCCGACAGCAGCAGCTTGGAGATCGCCGTCATCTGCGTCTGGGCACTGGATGCACATCTGCTCGGGTGGACAGAAACACCTGCTCTGTGGTCCCCCCTGGTCTGGCAGTGAGAGGGACAACGGAGGACAGGCGACCCCTGGCCCTGAGGAGGAGGCTGCTGGATAGGAGAGGCAGATGTTCAGGGACGTGTCGTAGTACCCACCCTAGCCTGCCTGGGTGGCCAGTGAGAAGCTGAAACGATCCTCTGAGAGAGCAGTGGATTCTGGCCAGACTCTCCGTAAAGGGTAGTTTCTGGGGGAAAATCCCTGTGAGAGTGCAGGAGTGCTAAGGCTGCGCGGGGCGCATCCCTGTGGAGCCGGATGCAGGCCCACCAGGGCAGGGGCAGCTCAGGTGGGCCTCAGAGCGTGGGTGGGATTTATACCTGCTAAGATGAACAAGAACTTAGGGTGGATCTGTAGAAAAGAACCAGACTTAAGGATGAAAAACGAGCCCACACGCTCGCCATGCAGAGGTTCCAGAATAGCTCCTATTTCCTGGAGGGTCACTGCATTGTCCTTAATCCTGGTGACCAGCGTCTCTATTTCAAATCCTCCTTAGCCAAGTTACTCCTGTCTCTGGATAAATCTCGGAGAAACTACAGTTCCTCCGCAGAGCACAGTGTGGTGGCTCAGGAGCCGGTCCTCCGTTGGACCTGGCGCTGCCTCGAACCTGCCAGGGGTCCTGGGCAGGCTGTGTGACCTCTTTACGCCTCAAACTCCACATATGTGAATGAGGGTAATAATGGTTGCCTCCTCAGAGGTTTGTTCAGAAAGATAAATGAGTAAATATATGGGGCACTGCCTGGCCGATATCAGCCATTAAATATTCCCTCAACAAGATGAGTCACCGTCCACATTCCCCAAGACCTTCTGTGGGCACAATTTTAGGTTATTAAGTATGAATTTTGTCCGATTCCTTAAGTACTAAGTTTGACAGTTGGTATCTCTGACATTTCACTTTGACACGTCTTGTTTTATTGTGAAGGGGCATCCCCATTCCTCAAACACATAGTTTGGCTTGTGATTATCTTTCAAAAAAATTTTTAGAGCAATTTTTGTGAAACCAGAATTCAAAAATTCGTGTTGGTTTCGAATATGAGCTCCGTCCTGGAATCAATGCTGCGCACATCTTGAAATACCAACGAAGGGCTTGGGAAGGACGTGGCTGATGAACGCACAGCACATGGATGGTTTGAGAAACTCCGTTCTGGTGATTTTAATCTTGAAAATGAGCCACGTGGGCAATCTGAGACCAAGGTGGATAAAGATGAGCTGAAAGCTGTAGTGGGAGTGAATCCACCTCAACCTATGTGTGAATTAGCAGCAAGGTTTGACGTTACCATTCCAACAATATTGGACCATTTGAAACAAATCAGCAAGGTAAAGAGAAGCTGGATAGATGGGTTCTGCATGAATTGAAGAGAAGTTGTCTCGAAGCTTGCCTTTCTTTGCTGTCAGGACACAAAGAAGAACCATTTCTACACCGTATTGTTACGTGTGATGAAAAGTGGATTCTTTTTGACAATCACAAGGGTTCAGCACATGGATGGATAAAGATGGAGTGCTGAAACACAGTCCAAAACCGAATAGTCATCAAAAAAAGCTAATGGTGTCTGTTTGGTGGTTCAGCGCTGGTATTATCCACTACGGCTTCGTGAAACCTGGTCAATCCATTGCAGCGGATATCTCCTGCAACCAATTAGATGAAATGATGAGGACGCTTGCGATTAAGCAGCTGAGATGGGTCAATAGAGACAGGCCAATCTTCTTGCAAGACAACACTCGACCACACGTCACACAAACAATGCTGCTCAAACTACAGAGGCTGGATTTGGAAACTCTGTCATCCACCGTATTCAGCAGACCTTGCACCAACTGACTACCACGTCTTCCAGGCTTTGGACCACTTCTTGGAGGGAAAAATATTCAATTCTCAACAAGCTGTGGAAAACGCCTTTTGCAATTTCATTGCCACTGGCTCTCCAGGCTTCCTCGCTGCTGGCATAAACAAGCTACCGTTAAGATGGCAACACTGTATCTGTAGTTTAGGCGCATACTTTGATTAATAGTACTGCTTCTTGTTTGAGATAGAATAAACTACACTTTGGATCGGAAATCGGACATTTCATATTTAATGACCTAACACCCACCTAACCACAAGCTACAAAACTGTGAAGCCGGCCCCCGAGGGAGGAGGAACGTCTAACTCATGCTGTCCTTCTGAGTCTGCTTTTGCTTGGCTTCCTCAGGGTCTCTCCAGCTCCAGAGCTGCCCAGCTGCTGGCTCGGGACGGGCCCAACGCCCTCACCCCTCCCAAGCAGACGCCGGAGATTATCAAGTTCCTCAGGCAGATGGTGGGGGGCTTCTCCATCCTCCTGTGGATAGGAGCCGTCCTGTGCTACATCGCCTATGGGATTCTGTACTCCAGCGACACCTCTTCCTCCCTAGACAACGTAAGGCCCCGGCGTCCCCCCCTGGTTGCTCAGTTGGTCCCGGGGCAGGACAGAGCCGTGGAGTCAGGCCTCGTGGGCACAGCTCGGGGCTGGAAGTGGGATTCTACCACGGGTCAGTCGCCGCCTGGGTGCGGGGTGACCAGCAGTTTTCCTAGCTATAAAACAGCAGTGGTATCTGACTCTCTGATGTCCCAGAGGCAGTGCGAACATGAATTTGAAAAAGAGAGAGAGAGAAAACACCTTCAGTTCCTAAGGGGGAAAAAACCCAGCTCCATGGGAAGTATTTCTCGGCTCTGTGTCCTCACAGCTAGTCTCTCCCTTTAACACAGAGTGTCTGTGCCTGCTGAGACCTGAATGGGCCACAGGAAGCTGAGGGAAAGCCACCAGAGGCAGAGCGGGAAGGCGGAAGCAGATGGGTGGCGCAGGGGCTGGATGGGGGCAGGGAGTGACCCGGGGGCAAGAGGGGTCTGCCGGAGGGATGGGCGGGCCCGAGGCTGGACTGTGGGGGTGCCTGCACAGCTCTGTAAACTCCCTGCACATCAGCGAGTCGTGCAGGTAACAGGGCCCGTAAACGACACCAGGACACAGCTGCCCGTGTCTCATCCCCCACGGAGAGCTCCAGCTCCAGGCCCCGGCTCATTCCTGATACCTGTTTCTCTGACCCTGCCCCTCCTCCCCACCCAGGTGTACTTGGGCTCCGTACTTATCCTGGTCGTCATTTTAACGGGGATCTTTGCTTATTACCAAGAGGCAAAAAGCACCAACATCATGTCCAGCTTCAGTAAGATGATCCCGCAGGTGAGTCGCGGGTGAGGAAGCCTGCGCTGAGGGGACAGCGGGCCGCGGCCTTGGGGCCCTGCTCAGCCCAGGCTTCATGTCCAAGGAAGTGTGGGCAGGCCAGCTCCGCTCTCTGAGCCCCCATTCCACACAGGGGTTGGAGGCGATCGCATGAGGCTCAATCCAGGAAGGTGCCCATCATTGTATGGCATCTGTGCCTGCTCTCAGCATTTGGGGACAATCGTCAGGTGGCTCTGGGAGGGACCTGTAGGATTCAGGGTATCGGTTCCCTGGCAGCCGAGGAGACTGTCTGTGATTGCAGCCCTTTTTGCTGCCTGCCGTTCCTGATCCCGGGGCATGTTGCCCCAAAATGCTTTCAGTGGGGAACCCAGTGCTCCCCTGTCCCCCAGGAGCCCCTGTCAGGTGTGCAGGACAGGACAACCCCACTGTCCCTGGCCTGAGAGCTGCCGCTGGAGGGAAAGGTCCTGGGTGGAGGCGATGACTCTGCAGAGCCACGCAGCCTGAGCTTGCCTGTCCAGGCTTCCTGGACCTGTGCAGGAGCATTCAAGCCTGCGGCGCCCAGTGCTCTTCCCGGACGCCCAGCCAGGATGGCAGCTTTTCACGGTCTTCCTTCCCACGCGGCCGGGGCTCTCCCTTTGCCAGAGAGGCACCACGGCAGCCTTTTCCGGTTGCAAGAACATCTTTGTGAGCTCAAGAAAAACTAGTCTTAGAGGCTTGGGCCCGGGGTGAAGCAGTCTTCCGTTTCGTTTTTGCCACTCTGACCTCGAGGTTCCACTGCCCCGAGCTGGGGCTGGGTGTGGCACAGGTGGGGCAGGAGGTGGCATCCTTCCAGGCTCTGAGGTGTCTGTCACATTCTCCTCTGCAGCAAGCCCTTGTCATCCGAGATTCCGAGAAGAAGATAATCCCCGCAGAGCAGCTTGTGGTGGGGGACATCGTGGAGGTTAAGGGAGGAGACCAGATCCCCGCGGACATCAGGGTGCTGTTTTCTCAGGGGTGCAAGGTGAGCATCAGGGCGCCCACCCTGGGGACCCTGTGGGAGCTGGCTGGCGCTCTGTTGTCTTTCCTGGTCTCGGCATAAGAGTCAGGGAACCAGATGCCTGATTCTGAACCCTTTTAAAAATTTCTTCTAGGTAGATAATTCGTGTCTCACGGGGGAATCTGAGCCCCAGTCCCGCTCTTCTGAGTTCACCCATGAAAACCCCCTGGAAACAAAGAACATCTGCTTCTATTCTACAACCTGCCTGGAAGGTAAGGCCGGCTGTTGCTCAGGCCACATGCCCACCCACAGGCCTTCTCCCTCCCCGGACCTCGTGTCTTTGTCTCTTTGCCACGCCTTGCTACAAAGCTTGTCCCAGAGGAACCACTGGAGTTGAAGGGCCTGGAAGACGGATGCCACAGGCCAATTGATCACGCAAGGCCCGGGATGGCTGTAGCAGGCTCTGATGCCCCCACAGCTGAGGACTCCTGGAATGAAAGCTCTGCTTCCCCTGTAGGCACCGTCACCGGCATGGTCATCAGCACGGGTGACCGCACCATCATCGGCCACATTGCCTCCTTGGCGTTGGGAGTTGGAAACGAGAAGACGCCCATTGCCATTGAGATCGAGCACTTTGTTCACATTGTGGCAGGGGTGGCCGTCGCCATCGGTGTCATATTCTTCATCATCGCAGTGTGCATGCAGTACTACATCATCGATGCCATCATTTTCCTCATCAGCATCATCGTGGCCAACGTGCCTGAGGGCCTGCTGGCCACTGTCACCGTGAGTCCGTGCTGTTGGGCAGCCTTAGCCGACCCTGTGGACATGTAGCTGCCACAGGGGAGGGTGGGGAGGGTCCCACATGCACACGACCCGTCACCCGCCTCCAGGGTAACACACCCTCCCGGCAGGGACAGCCAGGGAACATTCTGAATAGACCCTCTCTGAGAGGGTCAAAAGGAATTGTGACATTTTTAATATTTGAATCCATTGTCCTTGAAAATGTTGTATTTTCAGATCTGTCTGCAAGCCACAAATGTCACTTTGCCCCATTAAGATCTAGATAAGACAGACTCTACCACTTACAGATTTTCTGGAAGCCTGATACCTTCCCCACATTTCCTTGGCAATTCCTACAACTTAGGAATTTAGGCTCACTGTTACATTTTTGGCTCACTTTGCTTCCCTCTCTCAGACAAAAAAAAAAATTCCTCCCTTTTCTCCTGCAGAGGAATCCAGCCCTTTCTGTCCCTGCCCCCAGACTCCGCGCGCCTGTGCCTGTGTGAGGCATCTTAGATAAGACCCCCCCAGTCTCTGCCGGGGAGGCCCGAGGCCCGGGGGTAGGAGGAGAGGATTCCTATTTCCAGTTTTGTAGCTGCCTGATCCCTGGCCTGGTGGCTCCTGACCAAAGGCAAGAGAAGTTTTTGAATTCCAGGTCTCTTCTGACTCCAGGAGATAGTAATTTGGGGAAATTAGCATCAAAGGAAGCCTTTGAGACCTGGGGGTTTAAAAGAAACTTTAAAATATAGAGCTCTTAAAAGGAAATGCATGTGCTTCTTGGCTCCCCAAAGCAACAAGTGCGTCCTTTGAGACAACCTCTTTGGCGGGCACGGCCGGGCCTCTCTTGTGTGTTCACGCAGGGGCAACGGTGGGAGCCGCGGCGCACCGGCTGCAGTGCTGGGCCTGCGTCGCTGCCCGCGGGCCCCTCGGGATCATTTTCTTCAAGGAATGAAGGGACAAGAAAAGTGTCTCATATTTAATTTTTTAAAAAAGGATTGTGGCATAGAGGGCAGCCAGCGGGCAGCCAGCCCTTGCTCCTGAGGCTAGTTGAGCTCCCTCCTAAAACGGCCGCAGCTGAGCTGAGCTAGCTCTGCTACGGAGCCTGCGTCCACAGTGAGGTTTCCCCCAAGCTTCCCTGTCTCTGTCTCCCCCACCCGTCAGGTGACGCTGTCGCTGACCGCCAAGCGGATGGCCAAGAAGAACTGCCTGGTGAAGAACCTGGAGGCGGTGGAGACCCTGGGGTCCACCTCCATCATCTGCTCCGACAAGACCGGGACCCTGACCCAGAACAGGATGACCGTGGCCCATCTGTGGTTCGACAACCAGATCTTCGTGGCGGACACCAGTGAAGACCATTCCAGTAGGGCTCCTGGAGCGCTCCCGCGGGGCTGGGCTGGGTGTGCGCAGGTCTGCAGGCTCAGAGCTGCGGGACAGACCGTGACCGTGGGCGGCGGCGGCGGGCCCACAGCAGCTGCTGCTCTCTGTCTTCCAGACCAAGCCTTTGACCAAAGCTCCCAGACTTGGGCCTCCTTATCCAAGATAATAACGTTGTGTAACCGGGCCGAGTTCAAGCCAGGACAGGAAAGTGTCCCCATCATGAAGGTAATGCTTCCGCGGTGCGTGGCGCTGGGTCGTAACACATGGACTCCCATACAAGAAAAAAA
>CM052445.1:1332447-1353063 GCA_028533085.1 Varecia variegata
CACCAGTGAAGGCTGTGGGGAGGTGGGGTGCGGGGGTCTCAGAACTGAGGGGGTCTGCTGGGCTGGGGCAGCCCGGGGTGCTGGGTCTGCTGGAGCACAGTGGGAAGCCGTGGAGGAGGTTTAGTGGGGAGGGCGAGGTCAGCTCTGCACGGTCAATAGTCCCTCGAACCTTGCGGTTACGCGCAGATGACACTGGTGCTCGGAGAAGATCCCAGTGAACTTTCCTGCCTACGTAGCACATTGCACGTAGTAGACTCTGCAAATCTGAACCGAACAACAGCACAGAATTGTGACCTCTGTGTTTGGCGTAAGGGAATTCTAGGACCCAAAACAGAGGAGCAGGCAGCATCTCTCTCCCTTGTACCCAAACGGCACCACTCACCTGTGCCGGCAAGGGAAAGGCTCTGGCTTGTCATTCCTCCTGTTATATGACACCAGGAAATGGTCTTTTTTTTTCGTTTTACCCAGTTTGCTATCTTGAAATGGAGACCGAAGTGTCCCGAGTGCTCATAACCCGTTACCTCGCTAGGGTCGTGGCTGTCGAGGGCGTTGGGCTCCAGCCCACGTCCTGCCTAGAACAGCGCCTCACCCCAGGGTCCGGCCCCGGGCCTCACCGGGTTTCTCTTGGGCCTCCCCAGGGATGCCAAGGCCGCCGTGGTGACCGGCCAGGAGCTGAAGGACATGAGCCCGGAGCAGCTGGACCAGCTCCTAGCCAGCTACCCGGAAATCGTCTTTGCCCGCACGTCCCCGCAGCAGAAGCTGATCATCGTGGAGGGCTGTCAGAGGCAGGTGGGTGGGCCGCGGCACCCAGAGGACTCCTGGCCCGGACCGAGGTCTGCGCCTCGGCTCAGGCTGCGACGCCCTCACACCTGTCCAGGGAGAGTTCTGTGCCCGTCCTGGTCACCTGCCCGCTCCCCGCAGGGCTCGGCCAGCTCCCTGCGTCTGATCACGGCAGCCGGGGCTTCTGTCAGGGAAGCACTGGCCCCCGTGGCAGGCGTGAGGAGAGACAGATTTTAAAATGGAGACGTAAAACAAGAAACCCGCAGACATAAGATACAAAACGCCTGTCTGCTGCCACACACTGGGGTTTTCTCGCTTGAGCACGTCTTGTTCGCGGCTGCTTGTTCTTGCTTTGGGGACGTTGTCCTTATCTTTCCCCGAGACGGGGCCTTCGCTCATCTCAGGGCTGCGGGAGGCCGCGGTGCTCTTGCCGACCCGGGACCCCGGGGCCCACTCACTCCGCCTCCTCCCGGGTGCCCCCAGGACGCGGTCGTGGCCGTGACCGGGGACGGCGTTAACGACTCTCCTGCCCTGAAGAAGGCAGACATCGGCATCGCCATGGGCATCGCGGGCTCCGACGCAGCCAAGAACGCTGCCGACATGGTCTTGCTGGATGACAACTTCGCGTCCATCGTCACGGGGGTGGAGGAAGGTGAGTGGGATCGGAGGGGTGGTCTTCCCGCGGCCCGGGTGGCCGGGGAGGCTGGCGGCCAGCCCTGTGAGGAGACACGTCTTCGCCTAGGCCGCCTGATCTTTGACAACCTGAAGAAGACCATCGCGTACACCCTGACCAAGAACATCGCCGAGCTCTGCCCCTTCCTCATCTACATCATCGCCGGGCTGCCCCTGCCCATCGGCACCATCACCCTCCTGTTCATCGACCTGGGCACAGACATCGTAAGTGGCTCCGGGCGCAGGGCTGGCACCCCAGGGCGGGTCGAGTGCAGGGGCGTCCCCTCACGGGCCGGGAGATGGACTGAGTTGGTGCTTCTCAGGCTTCAGCCCGAGGGGGCCTGTGGCTCCGCGGTCCCAACAGGCTCCCAGGTGGCCCCGGTCCTGCCGGGCCACAGGCCACACTTCCACGCACAGGACGAGAGACACCTGTCAGGTGCTCGGCGAGTAAAACCACTTCACCCCATGCAGAGCTCTTCAAGACCTGACTCTTTACCCTCCAGAAAAAGAAATATGCCCCGGGTCAGTTTCAGCCCACATGCCTCCTACTTCTTTGGGGAAGGTGAAGCTGTCACCCAAATTGTGCCTGTGCCGCTGGGGGCCCAGTGGCTACGGTGACACCCCCACGGCCGCCCTTGTGAAGTAGCAGAATCAGATGTGGACACCCCTCTCCTGAACACAGTAAGAAGTCGTGGCCACTGAGACTTTATAAAGCTTTGCCCTGTAATAACGTCACCTAAACTGTCCTCTTTTCCAGTACGCATCCATTTAAAGACAGCCCCGTGGAAGTTACCCCTGTGGCTCTGGCTTCCGGGCTCAGGGGCAAAGCAGGAGAGAGCAGGCCCACCCACAGCCGGAAAGCGGCCGCGGGCTGCCTCCTTCCCCCT
This sequence comes from Varecia variegata, assembly GCA_028533085.1. Taxonomy (NCBI): domain Eukaryota; kingdom Metazoa; phylum Chordata; class Mammalia; order Primates; family Lemuridae; genus Varecia; species Varecia variegata. Next base: position 1,334,787 of record CM052445.1, read on the forward strand.
CTGGCCTTGCTTGGCCCCCGGCTGATCCCTACGTGGCAGGGAGATCGGAGCCGTCACCACCTTGGGGGCATTGAGGTCCCCACGGTTGATAGGTCATTTCCCAAGCCCTTTACATTTGCTCACGGTCCAGGCATCACCTGGGCACTTGTCACAAATGCAAATTCTGCGCTCTGTGCACCTGCAGTCCCAGCTACACTGGAGGCCGAGGCGGGAGGATCATGGGAATTTGAATCCAGCCTGGGCAACATAGAGAGACTTTGTATCTAAGAGAAAAATTTTAATTAAATAAAACTAAACAAAAAATATTATCCCAGATTTCCAGGGCAGGAATCATGGAAATGGTTGCAACTTCATTGTCTTTAAATGAAGAGAAAGAAAGAAATGCAGATTCTGTGGCCCCAGCCCAGGCCTCCGGCATGGGGCAGTCTGGGGGTCAGGCACAGCCCTCTGTCATTTCACAGCCCCCAGGTGGGGCTGGGAGAGACCCGCTGTTGTGCCACATTGCTTTGGGAGCCGGTGGCACCTGAAGGGGAGGGGGTGGCACCAGAAATCCTCCTTGTGGGGGAAAGTGTCTTATACTCAGCATTGTTTGGGACTGCCAGCACATGGTGGTGCTGCAAACATTGACTTTCAAAGCTGCTGTTCTTAAATTCCGTGCAGACAGTGCACCCCTACTGCCTGCAGCTGGACGGACCAGGTGCCTGTCCCCCCGGCACCATCCAGCAGTCGCCCCACCCAGCCCAGCCTGCGTCCTTCTGTGGGTAGAGCAGAGCGTTCTTGGGTGAGCGTCACCCTCCTCTCCCCTTCCAGATTCCCTCCGTTGCCTTGGCCTACGAGAAAGCCGAGAGTGACATCATGAACAGGAAGCCTCGCCACAAGAAGAGGGACAGACTGGTGAACATGCCCCTTGCCGTGTACTCCTACCTGCACATCGGTACGCTGAGGGCACGGCTCGCCTGTCACAGCAGGGCCCACCCGAGAATTCAGTGGAGCTGTAGGCGCAGTCAGGAGTGTGGTTTTGCTGTGGGGCGTGGGGTGAGGGAAGGAGCTGGGGTGGAACCGGGCAGTCCTCTGCAGCCGTCACCGAAGCTGCATCCCCGTCTCACTGTCCCAGGCCTCATGCAAGCCCTGGGAGCCTTCCTTGTGTATTTCACCGTCTACGCGCAGCAGGGCTTTCTGCCCCTCGCTCTCATTAACCTGCGGGTGCAATGGGAAAATGACTACGTGAATGACTTGGAAGACAGCTACGGCCAGGAGTGGGTGAGTGACCAGAGCCCTGCGGCAGCGTCCGCCTGTTCTCCCACCGCCCTGCTACCCTGGAAGTGTGAGTAGCAGTGTGACTCACCCAGAGCCTGCATGTCCCCGAACGGCCTTGATGAGACAGAGACGGTGAACGCATGTCCCCGAACGCCCCGTTGTGACACTGGTTTGGCTTTTGCCGGGACAAGGGATGCAGCCTCCTCTCCCCAACTATACCACAGAGCTCACGTTTTTACATTAGCTTTGCTGTTGGTATGGACGACTGACCGGCCCAACCACGTGCCAAATAAATTAACATCTTTCCCTAGTCACCTGGTGCAAGGAAAAAAATGTTTCTTTCCAAATGCTGGGAGGTGGTCCGCTCTGAACCTGGGTGAGGTGGGGAACTGTGCATCCATACAGAACTGCACTGAATCCTCCTGGACGTTTTCCTCTGGGTCTCATGGTCGCTTCCTTCTCTGCCCATGACCAGACTCGGTACCAGAGGCAACACCTGGAATGGGCCGGCTACACGGCTTTCTTCGTTGGCATCCTTGTCCAGCAAATAGCAGATCTGATCATCAGGAAGACCCGGAGGAACTCCATCTTCCAGCAGGGTCTCTTCAGGTACTGCCCACGCGCACTCGCGGCTCAGCCCCAGCCTGCCGTGCCGGGGTGACTCTTGGCTGGGGGTCGCAGGACCCAGCTCTGGCCGCGCCTGTAACGTGCGAGGCCTTGACGCCACCAGCGGTGAGGTCAGAATCCGTTTGCTTTTGTGTGTGTTGCAGAAATAAAGTCATCTGGGTTGGGATCTTCTCGCAGATCATCGTCGGGCTGCTCGTCTGCTATGGCCTCGGAAGTGTCACAGCCCTGAGTTTCGCCGTGCTCAGGTGAGTTCCCCTTCAGCAGCCTCGAGGGCAGAGCCAGCCAGGTTCTGAGCTGTCACAGCCTCAGAAAACATGGGGATATTCCCAGGGGTTCTTCTCCCAAAGTCTCTGGAGAGAGATCAGCCTGATTTCACGCTCTGTGAGCCCGAGGCTGTGACCTGACAGTGTCCTACGAGAGGAAATGACTTTCCAGTCCTCGCCAGAGCTCTGCACCCGCATCCCCCAGGGCCCTTCAAAGGCAGAGGTCACAGTCCAGGACAAATGAGGAGCTTTCAAGTTTGATGTTGTGGGACCCAGTGGATCTGTTGTCTTTCCAGGATGGCAGGGAAAATGGGCAGGAAGCCCCTGCCCGTTGGCCAGGTTGGGCTGTCCCTTTGGACGAGCCAGGACTCACCTCCCTCCCTTCTGCTCCCAGGGCCCAGTACTGGTTTGTGGCCGTGCCACACGCCATCCTGATTTGGGTGTACGACGAGGGGCGGAAACTCTTCATCAGGCTCTACCCTGGAAGTGAGTAGCAGTGTGATTTCTGAGGCTGTCTTCACCTACTTCAGTGGACTGTCCGTTTCTCATTACTTGTTTCTGCCTCTGCAGGCTGGTGGGATAAGAACATGTACTACTGAGACCACCTTCCTTCCCGGTGCTGCCGGCGGCACACCAGGGATGCTCTTGTTTGTCCTCTGGGCACTCGCCAGGAGATCCCTCTGCAGCCCCAACGTCGGCAGAATGCATACAAGCAAGCGTTCGTGCAGAAAGCCACGTGAACGACACTCACTGAGGTTTTGTACTTTAAAGCTGAGATTCAACTATTTATATGTGATTTTCATCTCTATCCCATCTCCTAATTTTAGATATGTGAATTTCAAGGTCTTGGTCTAGGGAAGGACGTGTTTATATGCACATAAAACTCCCTGATGTTAAATGGTCTTGTACCCCAGGCATCCGCTGGGGTCTGCCTCACGCCCCAGACGGATTGCTTAGGCCGCCTTCCTGCAACCTATTAAAGGCCAGTGACCTCCCCAAGATTCTTGTGAATCCCCTAGGACGTATATTTTTGTAGTGGCCTTGCTCAGGAAAGGCTAACTCAGCCAAAGATTTGCAGGAGATGGAAGTGGTGGCAGGTTTACGTCGCAGCCACACGGAGACCTCAGTTCTGACTCAGGGACATCCTTGCTGAAGGCTCTCGCCACCTGGCCATGACTGTTTCCCTGACCGTGTCACCTCCTTGACACCTTTCATCACCTCTCCAGCCCTTTTGTCCCCCACCCCTGTGGCCTTCCACCCCTGCCACCAGATCTGAGCTCCAAGTCCATTTTGCAGACCCTAACTCAAAATGCTCAGCTGACGTGAAGGGGCGTCGCCAGCATCCAACCCCAGGGGCGTCGCCAGCATCCAACCCCAGCGGAGAGCCGTTGTGGTTTCGGTTCTCAATATTTATTTCTTGTAAAGCAGGTGCCAGGCGCTCTCCAGCGGTAATGTCATGTCAGCCTTGTTCACGTCCACAGGCCTGGGGAGGCCTCGTTTTTAAGTAAAAGACATTTTATAAAACCAGGTCTTACTGTGGTGTTCTCATTGATTCAAGTTTTTCTAGAATGCAGAGCCCAGGACACACAAAAAATGAGATGCAGTTTCCTTTTTTTTCTCCTCCTGTTTGCCCTTATCTGTGGAAGGTCTGGAGATGTGGGGTTTCACTTCTGCACCCCTCCCTCACAGCCCGAGCTCCAGCCTGGGCCTCTGCAGTGCCCCAGTTTCTCGGTGGCGACCCTGCGGGAGGGCCTGTCACCCGCCAGGGCTGCTGCAGGGAACGGAGCTTCCATGCAGTTTGGTCACTGCACCTCCAGCACCAGGCAGAACCTGGAAATGGCGGGGGTCGAACTTTCTTCACCCGGAGGCCCAGCCCACGGCCCCTCCTCCAGCTCACGCAGGGGCCATCAGCTGCTGAGGACTCTGAACGGGCATCTCTGGGACAGGAAAAGGGATAGTCACCGTGCTCTCGGGGGCACATGTGGGAACAGGAAAGAGGGAAGGGGCCGTCCTTGTCGATTTACATACACAGATTCTAACATCCAGTGTGCATTGTGTGTGGCTATTTAAGCCAAATTCACGTTGCTGTCCTCAAGGTTTGTGATGTCTATGTTCAGCGGCAGTTATCACAGGACTAATCTCCTATCAGTAGTTCCGGAGAACTGGGAAGCCTTGCCAGGGTGGTTGGGCAGTGTGGAAACGGCCTTCTCACTCCAGTGCTGACAAGGCGCAGACGCTTTCCAGACACCAGCTGAGAGTAACCCGTCCTCGCTCTTCCCCGCCAGGCCAGGCGGGGGCTCCGGCCGCGGCTTGGCAGCACCTGGACGGGCGTCTGTCGGCGCGGCACAAAGCTGTAAGGTTTAACCTGGGGTTGGGTTAGGGTGGAAAGGAGTTAGATTTGAAACAGAAGTCTCTTCGCAGCAGGAGCTGTGTGTGAAGGAAGTTTCATGTTTGTACGTACCTATTCTTGCAAAAGGTTGACACTCAAATATTTGTCAATTGAACTAAAACCAAATTTAAGAAATCCCAGAAATGAAACTAGTGTACCAAGTAGCTTTATTAAGCCGTCGACAGAGAAAGACAATAAAATCCCATATCAGAGGGTTTTTCTGGAAGCACTGCTTCATTGACCCACTAAAGCCTGGACACTTTTAAGAAAAAATGATGAAGTTAATTTAAATCTGATAGGGGAGGCGGAATATCTCAGATTATAAAGATAAGGCTGGATTCACAGAGTCTTTGCTTTTTAAAACAGTCTGCTTTCTGATTATAATGTTGCGGCTCATTTAGGAAAACTCAGAATAAGCAAGAGTAAAAAGAAAATGAAAATCGCCCAGAATCTCACTACCTAGTCATATACATAAATGAAAGAGTAGTTATTTCTTTGGGGTTTTTCTACATATGTATTTATTTTCAGGCAAAATTGAAGTAAAGTTTTCAGTTCTGCCTGTTGACCCAAATAAATAGCTGAGGCAAAAATCTCAATCCATGAAGGTATATTAAGCTGCGATTTTGAGGGTGCCCCACGAACTGCAGACAAGCTGTGGTGGTTTTTCCGAAGGGGAGGTTGGAACCTTCAGCATTTTAAAGGCAAGAGACAGAAGGGAAATGTGGGCAGGGGAGCTGACGAGGCAAGTAATGGTTACATTCTTGTGAGGCCAAGAAATGTATATTTTACGTGAAATAAGGGAGTGAAGGAAGCATCAATTATGGAGCTGTCCCTGGGTGGGTGGAAGGATGTCTGATTCTGTCTTGTCTCCAGTGCGTTACCTGTCAGGTAAACTTGTAATTCCTATGAGTGTGGAATCCAGCAGGCTTTCGTTTTAGGTGTTAGATGCAGGCACAATTTGCATGTCCTTGCTCATGGGATGTTAGCAGGAAATCCCTCTGACGACTGATCTGTGGGGCCCGTTCAACACAGGAGCCCGAGGCCTTTACCTTCTCTTTTGCATAAGGAGTTGAGGAGCCGGCCCTGAGACTTTGCCTTTCTTTGCACGCGCCTTTTCCTTTAACACTGAAGACGTCAATGACTGCACAGTATTCCATGTTGACAGCGCTTTAGCTCTACTCCCACCCGGTCATTTATTTCCTACTGTTCATCTTTCTTTAAAAGGCTGCATCTTGTCCTTAAATCTTGTACCACATCTCTGACTATTTTATAATAGAGGCTCTCTTTGGGCTCTCAAAATGGAATTAAGAGGCTTTTTAGGGCTCTGATACACACTGCCAACTTCACCCTTAGATACACCGTATCAATTTACATTCCCACCAGCAATGATAAAGAGAATATTTATCTTTCCTGTCATTAGGACATGAAGGCTCTGTCAACCACAAAAGATTTTTATCGTTCAGCAAAGAGGTAGGAAGTGCTCCTGCAGGGCCTGAGAACTCAGCCCGGGGTAAGACAGATCATGGGGCCGCAGACCAGTAGGAGGGCAGAAGCAAGTATTATAAATGGTGATAAGGGTCTGGAAAGACATGATGAAACTTACACGGTCAGTTATAGGGTGGGGGTGGGGAGCCTGTTTCAGTAGTTGGTCAGGAGAGTCCTGAATGAGAAGGACCAGAGACAGTTCCAGGCAGAGGGAACAGTATGTGCAAAAGCTGCGGAGTCAGTGTGGCCTGGAGGCAGCAGATGGCAAGAATCCCACCCTACAGGGGCTCAGAGACCAAAATGAGGTTGGATTTAATTCAAAAACAAGCTATTGAAGATGATCAACAAGGCAGTGACCTGATCCAGTTGACAAGTTAAGATCACTTTGGCTTCTGCGGAGAGGATGACAGGCCGGGCAGTTCACTGGCCAGGACAGCTGTGACAGGCTAGGCTGGTGTGCCTGAGCGAGACCGGTGTGTGGCTGTGTGTGTGTGTGTGTGCATGTGTCTATGTGAGTGTGTCTGTGTGTGTGCCCGTGTCTATGTGTGTGTGCATGTCTCTGTGTGTGTGCATGTCTCTGTGTGTATGTGTGTGCCTGTGTCTATGTGTGTCTGTGTGTGTCTGTGTGTGTGCCCGTGTCTCTCTGTGTCTGTGTGTGTCTGTGTGTGTGTGCGTGTCTCTGTGTGTCTGTGTGTGTGTGCGTGTCTCTGTGTGTCTGTGTGTGTCTGTGTGTACGTGTGTGTACCTTTAACTGGATAACAGACTTCAATGGAGGAGTTGTATAAGGGAGGTCCCTGTAGGTGATTGCAGACAAACATGTTCAACTCCATCCCCAGCCACCCTGCCTGCCCATGTCACCATCAGGATGGGGAAGGAGGTATCGCCTGTCACACTGGAACAAAGTGCACGGCTCAAGGAACAGATGCTGCACGGGTCAAGGGTCTGGAGATCGTTCGTTCTGCCTTTGTCATTCCACCAGTGGTGTCTAATGTCTCTTGAAAGGACAGTGACAATAGCTGGTATTTCCTAAGCACGTGTGAGGTTCTGGGCCCTGTGGCCACCCCCTAAGAGCGTGACCTCACTAACGCTAGAACTGCCCCTTCAGCAGTGGCGCCAGCCTTGCTTTGCGGTAGGAAGCGAGTCCTGGAGGCCGAGTGACTTCCCGAGCACTGTCCGTCCGGCCCGCCACTGAGAGGCCAGGCTTGAGAACCCACGACGCAGGAGACTTTGCCCTTCCGCCCGCTGTGCATTTCTTGTCTACACATACGCAAATGACCCTGTCCTGGGGTGTGGCGGGAGCGGGACGTCTTCCCTCCCCTGGAAAAGCCAGTTTTGCTCCCTTTGTGCAGCCACCCCACATTCCTTGACTCCAGGTAAACGTGCGCTCCTTTGACCCAGTTATAACAACTGCCCAGCTCCCTCCTTTCAATAGCCAGCTTTAAAAATCTTTAACACTTGTTCACTCTTATGTCTGCATGAAAAGATTGTCCTTTCACTGTGGACAGAGGAAGAAAACCAGGATTCGCTCCTTGCTCAGGGCACTCAGCCCCTCCACAGGGCCCCTCTGGCCCCAGCTCCTGACCCCGCCCCAGGCAGGTCTTCTGCCTGCATTTTGGCCTCTGGCTGCTGTTTCTTCCACTTCAGACCAGTTCTCTCGGCAAGCTCCCGCCTCCCCGGCCCCATTCCTGCTTCTCAAGCCTCCCCTCGGACATGCCAGACCCAGCTCAGGGCACTTTATCTTCTTGGTCCAGAGGCTCTAAGATAAACTGGAAATTTAGGGTAAAAGCCTGATTAATTTTAAAGGGATAGAAGCTCCCCTCAACAGAGTTGCTGTGCAGGTAGATTGAGATGCAGTGGAGTGCAGCATTTTAGCACTAGAGTTTATTTCTGGGGATTTTTTTAAACGTATTATCTTTACAAAATGGGATTTCTTCCCCCTGCTTTCATTGTTTCAGCAAGTTAAGCACCCGCTAGGGACACAGCACCACGGCCTCAGAAGGGAGAACAATTCCGAAGGAAGACAAGACATGTTTGCAAATAAGCTCTCATCCCAGGGCCGGCCTTACCCAGGCGGGAGAGGCGCACACTGTGTGGGTGTTTGGGGAGACCACCGGCACCCCACTCGGCCTTGAGGAGGTGGGATTTCAGTGGCAGAGGTGAGGGAAAGGCAGGGGCAGGTGCTAGAGCTGTGCCCAGGTGGGTCACAGCCACGTCCCTGTGAGCCAGCTCCCTCCAAGGCAAAGGCACTGCAGGGCAGACCCCCCTACTGGGTCGGACATTCCACCTGGTCATCCCTGGAGGGGCAGCAGTATCTGGTGACCAAACCCCCTAGAGCCAGAAATAAGATTGCCCGTGGGGAGAATCTAATCAGCACAGCCAGGCCAGAGCAGAGATCTGCAGACAGTCAGCTCACCCAGGATCCCGGGGTGCTAAAGACCGTGTCAGTCGGGAAGGGCCCTGCCCAGCAGACAAAGAAAAGGGCCAGGCCCTGTGGCCGGTTGGTGTGTCCACCCAAAACCTGCCGGGGAGGGTCCTGGTCCCGCTGGGTCGTGCAGATGGCATTCCTAGCAGGCCTGGGCTGAACGTGGGGATGGCCAGGTCAGGCCCACAACGGGGACACAAAGCCACATCTGCTTACTCTAATTCCACTCTTGCCTGTCACCCTCTGACTTCTAACACAACCACAGGAAGAGGACTGGCGGGGAAGGTGAGGACCTTGGCTGTTAAGCGACGCTGTAAGCGAACAGGTCGGCATCAGGGCTGCACGGCCGTGCCTCTGTGACTGTGCCCAGGGGTGGTGGAGTCAGCCAGAGTGGGCGGCCCGGCAGACCCCAGCTCTGTGCCTGGGCTGGGGAAGCAGGGCTGGCGCAGGCCCTGGCCTGGCCGTGGGGCACACGGGAGCTGAGTCAGGCCAGGTCGGCGGCCGGGAGGGACGCAAAGCTCCAGCTCCTGGGGGTGTGAGGTGGGCCCAGAGGAGGGCACTCAGCAGGTGCTCAGCAGGTCAGGGGGACGTCCCAGGTCCTCACACTGGCCCCACAGCCCTGCCTGAGCTTCTCCTGGTGCCCGGCCCACCCTTCCCTGATCTGCCGACCCCCACAAACACCCCCGCACCTTCACCCCACACTCCCCGTCCCCCTTCCCTTTTCTCCCCAGCTTTCTCACCGTCCCACGGCTGGGGCTTTCCGCGCCGTCTCATGGCCCAGCCCCATCAACAAGCCCTGGCACCAGCTCCAGGGGACGGGATCCCTGCCCTGGGTCCCCACACCAGCCCCAGACCCTGACCCTGGGGGACCCGGGTGGAGCGGAACAGACTGTCAACGAGGAAACGCCTCCGGAAAGAGGCCTGGAAACAGAACCCTGCAAAGACCTGCACTGGGGAGGCAGGAGCAAAGGGGACTGAGCCCAGACCTGGGGACAGCTGGTTCTGGGGGGAAAAGCGTCCTGGGCTGTGGAGTCAGAGAGCGAGGTGGGAATATTCTCTGCTGTTTGTTTACTTCTGTCGTCTTCACTTTTTCATCCCTAGAACAGGGATAACAAGACCTGCACACGGATGGGGGGTGGGGGGCTGGGCACCGAGGTCCTGGCACCCAACAGCTTCCGGCTCCCGCCCCTGCGTTTGCACATCCGCTGATGCACATCTATCTTGTTTCCTAATTTCTTCATTCACGCTCACATACGTATAAAAATGATTTTGATAGATGGCGTCATCTTGTGCTGTCGTATCACACTCCTCACACGTGGGCATTTTCTGTTCCTTTGTGGCTGGCTCCCCCACCCCCAAGCTGCATCACCGTCCCCGTTGACCTATGTTAACAACGTGGTGTGTGTCACCTTCACTTTCTCCCGTGTTCATGTGATCACACCGAAATAAAGATTCCAAGGGTAGCAATAACGCAGCATGAATTTGAAAGCCCTGAGAATGGAGTAAAAGTCAGTTCTGCAAATACGTAGGAAGCGGCTTGACAAATGCATGTGAGACCCTGGCTTTTGCATTCACCTGACTTTGGCCTCTGGGAAAATCCTGCCATTGGCACCCCAGGGTAGCAGCCTGCGCACGCTCTCGCCCAAGGAGACAGAGAGCAGATCTATTCAACGGCTGGACTTGCAGGGACAGTGTCCTCCAGCTCTTTTATCTTCCTCGTGGAGCTTAGTCTAGTTTTAGGCAAATAAAAGGCTCCCGACACTCATCCACGGAGCAACAAATCAGGAGTCAGCCAGGCCCAGGCTCGGGGGATGCACTGGTACGTGTCACTCATGGCAATCACAGTCTGTACTTTGAGCACACAGAGAAGAGACTTCTGCATTTGCAAAGTCATCTCCCTAAGTGCACGTGCTCCCCTATCCTGGAGCTCTGACCCCCGTCTTCCCTGGGACTGCTCTCACCAGGTCTGGCTGCCCTTCCTCAGTCCTCATCACCCACACCTGGCCTCTTGGCAGCATTTTACACCAGATTCTACAAATCCCCTTCTCCCTGGTTTGTTTCCCTGGCTCTGCACCTCGCCGGGTAGTGGGGGAGAGGGCCATGTCAATGTGATGTCCCTGACCATCTGGGCACATCACTGGGAGTCAGAATGGCAGAAGGAAAGCAGCTTCTAACAGGAGCCCTGGAGCCCGACCACTTGGGTTTGTCAAACTACCAACCCAAGAACACCAGGAACACAGTTGTAGCCAAAGTTAGGTTTAGTTAACCTGCTGCTTCAAGGAGAGAGAGCGTATCCGGGAAACCATGGGGCTCCCAGGGAGGTGGGGTGCAGAGGGCGTATCATGGGACCTGGCCGGTGCTGGGAGGGCCTCTGGAAGCAGGAGCTAGGGCGGGATTGGAGGCCACTGGGAACTGAGGGCAAACTGATGTCCTGGTGACTCATTAATGTTATCTAGGAGGCAGGAGGATTAGAGGAGCCAAAGCTGTCATGGGTAAAGAAAACCACATGAGCAAGAGGAGAGAGAGATTTTGTTTTTCTAGTTGCAGAATATCCTTGTCTCATTTCAGGTTCAGATATGATTACAGACAAGTCATATTTCCCTCCTGTCCCCCCCGGCCAAGAGTGGACACGTCCAAGTTTTGTTTACAGTCTATGAAAACTGCTCATGTTCAGTCGAGAACCCGCGGCCCGGCTGTCCGCTGAGTGGGTCCAGTGATCACCGTCCGAGTATTAGCTGTGACCTTGTGCAAGGCCCTTTCTCTGTGTGCTGCAGTTTCCTCGTCTGCAACACGGTGGTAATAGTATGATCTTACCTAACAGATTGTTGGGAGACTTGAAGAGTTAATACACGTGAAGTGCTGAGTGCAGTGCAGCCCACACGATCAGCACTCGCTGATTGTGAGCTGTTGCTGTCAACACCGCTCCCACTGTGATCATCACACCTTTCCATTCACTTCGTGGTGCCTTTCCCGAAGGAAGATACTTCCGAGCAGGCCGCGTGCACACACACACACGCACACCCGTGCACACATGGTGAGAACATAGGTGGGACTTTTCTCAATTCTTTCTCAAGAAGCAACCAAGAGAGCAGATCTAGGCCTAAAACAAGAAGGCCATTAAACCGCCTTGACAAGGAGGTTACATTACAGATAAACAGCAAAACCTGAGGCCGGGCACGGTGGCTCAGGCCTGTAATCCTGGCACTCTGGGAGGCCGAGGCGGGAGGATTGCTCGAGGTCAGGAGTTCGAGACCAGCCTGAGCAAGAGCAAGACCCCACCTCTACTAAAAAGAGAAAAAATTTAACTGGGCGTGGTGGTGCGTACCTGTCCTCCCAGGAGGCTGCAGCAGGAGGATCCCTTGAGCCCAGGAGTTTGATGTTGCAGTGAGCTATGATGAAACCACTGCACTCTACCTAGGGCAGCAGAGCCAGACTGTGTCTCAGAAAAAAAAAAAAAGACAAATCTGAAACAAGGGGAAGAATGCCAGGGAAGCTTTTCTGGACCCAGAAATCCTCCAATAACCTTTACTGTACAGTATCAGTTTTCCCAAATTAAATATCATCTGAGTCTGATAAGAATAGTAAGTACTAATGCAAATCACTGTAGACTGTTAGTTGACTAAAAATGTCCTAAGATCTTCTGTATTAGGACGGTGACCATAAACTTTGTCACTGAAACTGGGACACTTCTGCAAATAAAATGAGGCGCTATTAATAATTATGCAGAGATAAGGCACATAAGCCAATTTGTCCTGGGCCGAGGGGCATGTATGGTCACCTAGCACGTTAGGAAGTGTGAGCTGGCAGCAAAATCACAGGTGGGGCCCAGGACTCCCCACCCAGACCTGCTCACGGACAACTCACTGAATCACTCTGTACTTCGGTTCCCTCGAACGGGAGCTGCTGGTGGTAATAAGCACCCTTCGTGTCATAAGGAAGACTCCAGGAGAAAAGAGACATAAAAGAAACTGGACAAGCTCACATTCTCTTGATAGCACCAGTTGAAGCCATATCTCATCTAGGGCGGGGGGATTGCAAGTTTCTAACATTGGTGAACATTGTCTACACAGGTTCTGAGAATCTGGCCTCTGAATGAATTCCTGAAGAAAGGATTTACGCTCAGAACAGCAACCTTTGCCCTTCGCAGCTTCCGGGGTTGGAGAGGGACAGAGGTGTTGCATTTTCTCCTGGAAACTTGCCTCCTCTGACCACCACTTGTTGAAACAGCTTCTAGAGGGCAAGTCTAGCACGTTGCTTCAATCTTCAGATACTGAAACCCAGTGGACAGACTATCTCCAGGATGGCTGGCTCTCAATATGTGTCCTGTCTATGTCCAAAAAGTGTAATATTTTACCACCTAAAAATGAAAGATTTAGGGCAACAGGGCAAATCTGTACCGTCTTGCCCTGGTGACAAGTCTGGAGTCTCCAGAAGCTGGCAGCCATTCCATTGACATGTCGATCCAGCTACTTCTCATGAGCAGCAATTGGCTATTTCACCCACTGCATCATCGGAGAGAAGGTATTGGAAGCACTCCGTATGCACAGAATGGACACCCACAAAACTCGGTGCAGATGTCAAGACTATTGATTGATGCCGCATGGATGCCCCAAGAGGATGTGAAAGGTTTGTTACTCACATACTGAGACTTTCTGGGCGAGAGCAGGGTGGCTCGCAAGCAGGTCCACAAATGAGAGAGCAGGGAAAGGAGACTGCCTGGGGCTTTCCTTGTGGTGGGGTGTGGGGCCGCTGGAGGGGTCTGAAAGAGAGAGCACCCGGGCTTCCTTATCACCTTGCCCCGCGCGGAGGAAGGGGAAAGGGAGCAGCGATGGTTCACAGTTGTCAGCATCAGACGTCCAAACTGCAGGGCCCGACTCCGTCACACGGGGCACATCTGAGCACGTCAGCTCTGTGGGACAGGGAGGGCAGGTGTAAAGGGACAGCGGTCACACGACCCACACAGCTACAGAGCCCCCAGTGTGCCCAGAACTGTGCCTGGCACTTACTGTGGGCCTTATTTGGTGCTTATTGTTTTCCAGATGCAGTTCTAATCACTTTTATCTGTGTTACCTCTTTTAATCCTTGAAACAACCTTAAGAGGTGGCTACTACACAGTCGGCCCTCTGTATCCATGAATTCTACATCTGTAGAGTGAACCAACCTCGGACAGAAAACATTTGGGGGAATGTGTGTGGTTGCATTTGTACTGAACTTGCACAGACTTTTCTTTATTGTCATTATTCCCTAAACAACACAGTATAACAACTATTTACATAGCACTTACATTGTAGCAGGTATTATAAGTAATCTAGAGATTATTTAAAGTACACAGGAGGATGTGCATAGAGATGGGGTCTTGCTATATTGCCCAGGCTGGCCTCAAACTCCTGGACTCAAAGGATCCGCCCACATCAGCCTACCAGGTAGCTGGGATGATAGGTACATGTCATCCCACCTGGTGCTATGCCATTTTATATCAGGGATGTAAGCATCTATGGATTTTGGTATCTGCAGGGGTCTTGAAACCAATTCCCCAAGGATACCGAGGGACAACTGTATTAGCGTCCCATTGTGCGGACGAGCACACTGAAGTGCAGAGGCTCAGTTGCCCAGGCATGTGTAATTAGCTTTAAGTAGCAAAGCCAGGAATCAATTCCAATCAGTCTGACTCCACAGTCTGTGCTCTTAGCCACCATGTGATACTGTCTCTCATTAATGGGGGCTCAATCAATGCCTGTGAGGTCCAAAGATGTTTATCTTGTCTCTTCTACTTGAAAAGCTCACAGTCTCCAAGAATACTTTCCATAGTGCTTTGTATGTATCAGCATTAAAAAATAAAATCTCAAATAAAACCCTGAATGGTGTTACACAATTTTCAAAATTCCATTTAGTTTTACAGCATCCGTGGAAATTAAATGAGCCAGCAGGTGTACTGCTACAGTGGAAAGGAAAACCCAGGCTCTGAGAAGTCAGCTGTGGATCACGAAGCACCGTGGCCGGTCCCCTCCACGACGCCTCCTTGCTTCCCCAGGACCAACCTCTGAAAGGTAACAGCAGATTCAACTGAAGGGCAGAGCCAGTGAGACAGTGGCAGGGCGGACAGCGGGTTTCCACGGCTGCCTGTGCAGCCTGGCTGCGGGCCGCCAGCAGAGTCCGGCAGCAGGCTGCGAGGCTGCCGTGGTGCTGGGCGTCTCCACAAGCGTCCACCGCCCGGCCACAGTGCAGACGCTTCCCACTCATTAACAGCTCTGGAATTGGGGGAGGTCAAATGTCACTTAAGAACAACACCGATGCCTCACACTTGTTGACAGTCGATGTTTACGAAGACTTTTCACATTTAACCCTCATGATAACCCTGAGAGATGATCTGGGCAGTTCACGGATGAAGAGCGTGAATCTTGGACAGACCAGTTTGCCTCATGTCACACAGGTAATCAGTGACAGACCTGCGCCTAGCCACCTCCTGCTGCGGAGTATTTTCATGACCCCACTGAACACTTTGTTTGAGATTCTTTCAAGGCAGAGACTAAACCAGAGACTGAGCAGGTTGGGAGCAGACGGACTTCCATCTGTGTTC
Source organism: Varecia variegata (assembly GCA_028533085.1). Classification (NCBI taxonomy): domain Eukaryota; kingdom Metazoa; phylum Chordata; class Mammalia; order Primates; family Lemuridae; genus Varecia; species Varecia variegata. The sequence continues at coordinate 1,349,807 of CM052445.1, forward strand.
CTGTGCCCACTGGCTCCCTCGGTGGGTGCCGTGGGAGCACCCTGAGCAGCTCTTCCAGGCAGGGGCTACTGTCATCTCCACTGAGAGGCGAGGAAACAGGCTCAGAGTATCATCAAAAATGAATGGAGGAAGGGTGAGTGAGGGCTGGAGTGCCGGAGTCCTCAGGAGCGTGGGAGGGGACAGTGAGTGGACCCTGACACCCTGCTGCCCTGCAGGAAGGCTCACAGGCCCTGCAGGGCACTTCCCCAACTTCTAGTTAGAACTAACTTCCCAGAGCTCAATGGGCTGTCTCTCTCTCTTTCTGGCTTGCTTGTTCGTTCTTTCTTTCTCTCTCTCTCTCTTCCTTCCTTTCTCTCTCTCTCTCTCTCTCTTTCTTTCTTTCAATTGGAGACAGAGCCTCACTCTGTTGCCCTGGCTAAAGTGCAGTGGCATCATCATAGCTCACTGTAGCCTCAAACTCCCGGGCTCGAGCAATCCTCCTGCCTCAGCCTCCCATGTAGCTGGGACTACAGGTGTGCACCACCATGCCCGGCTAATTTTTATTTTTATTTTCTGTAGAGATGGGGCCTTGCTCTTGCTCAGGCTGGTCTTGAAGTCTTGAGCTCAAGTGATCCTCCTGCCTCGGCTTCCCAGAGTGCTGGGATCACAGGTGTGAGCCAGCACACCCAGCCTCAATGGGCTATTTCTAAAGAAAAGACACTGCAGCCCCCGTCCTGTCCCCTGAGTCCTCATAGCAGCAAGGTTGAAATCCACTGATCCCTACAAAAGGCCCCCAAAATCTGGCCTGAAGCAGCAATGTCATCTCTCCACTTATCCACAATTTCACATTGACGCAGCCCTTCTCTGTTGTCATTGCTAAAGCAGCGTTCTGGCATGGACGCGGAGCCTGGTGAGCACAGCGCAGGGGCACGGGCTGCGGGGGTGTGAAATCCATGCGGGGGTGTGAAATTTTCAACCCCAGCGAGGGTGTGAAATCCATGCTCCAGGGAGAAGGAATTCTCAGTGACTAGGATACACAAAAGTAAAAGGTTTTTCCTTAGAAAGAGAGAGAGAGAGAGTTGCCATGACACACAGAGTGGGGAAAGAACTGTCTGGCAGCAAGGAAAGTTGCTTGGTGCTTTTAAACAGTAGAAATAGCTTTTTTTCTCTTCTTCAGGGGACTGATAGCAAAAGCGGCTATGAAGCTGCTGTGTTGGCTTTTTCCATTTCTCATGTAGCGGATTGATAGAAATTAGTTTCTTCCTTCTTCCTGAGAGCAGGAGGCACCTGGTACTGTCTCTCCCTGAGGCAGCGGGGGACGCTCGAGGTCCTTTCAGGCCGAGAACCAACTCAGAAGAAGTTCGGCCACACGTGTTTCAATTAAACAAACGGTCGTTGTGTTGTGAGCTTATTGCTCTTCCTTTCTGTTTGATGGTTTATTTTCCTCTGTTAGATGCGTTACTAGTGAGATCACCTTTCACCCAAAAACGCGAGAGTGGTTCTAGGCCCCGGAGTCCCTGTCCTAACCGAGGACGTGGGACTTGGGATTTCTACAGGTCCTTCCTACGCCCCGGCCTATAGTTTCTAGGAAAAAACCAGTCTCCTCATGAAATAGTTGGGTATTCTGCCTCCTCCGGAATATGTCTGGAAAACAGCTTGTACCTTTTCACTGCGCACCTCTGCCAGTAGTGAAGCAGGACAGAAAGGTCGGAGGCAGAGTCAGAAAGGATCTGGAAACTTCCTCCAAAAACTAACAAAGAAACCAAACTGCACGTATCATTGGGTACAGGTCTGGCGCCATCTGGTGTGCCGTGAGACTATGTCATGCTGGTTGGTGCCATGTTGGTGCGGTCTCCCTACTGCTGTCTGTGGCCCGGCAACAGGTGAGCATTTACTACTGCATTTCTATTGAGCACATGCTGTGTGTGCTGAGAATACCGTATTATAAATGATTTTAATTACCACCCGATGCTTTCAGTAAGTCTAGAAGAAAAATGGTAAATGCAAGGTTTTATTAAAACCTAAACAGACTCAAAGTTAAAATATACTTGATCCTTTAAAAAAAAAATAATAACATGCCATTGTGGAATATTTATGTCTGTCTGTCTATCTCTATGTTTTGAGATGGCACTACACCAATATGTAAAAGGTAAATCGAGGTTCATGACTGAAAGGGATGACCTTGAAAAAATAACAGGAAAATACCTAATCCCACAATTTCCCCAGTAATAGTTAAAGATCAATCCTGTGAGTTCTCTCACTAACAGGCACCCTGCAGGAGTTCTGTTCATTCAGCTCTGGAGTTCTGCAAGGTTGCCCCTTTCAATGACCCTGTTCATCGAAATTACTGGGCTCTTGTGTTTTCATTGCATTCAACTGCTTCCCACTCCTACAAAAGTACCAACAACGAAGCTGAATTTTATAGTGGAAGGGAAGGTAATGAAGTTTATTGAAGAGAATAAATATGGAATGGAATGTGGGATAAATTATGGAAGATAAAATGACTGCAAAAATATTTCTTAAACAATACTCAAAAATCATAAATCTTAACGAAAATATTGAAAATACCACAGAAAAATAAAACCTCTTTAGACAATAAGAGAAATAAAATGAAAAAACAAGTCACAGCCTGGAAGAGTATATTTGCAATGATATTTGGAATCTAAAATAAAGACAGAATTACTACAAATCTATTTGAAAGGTAAAAACAACCCAAAAGACAAATAAGAATACAAAAGCCTAAATGACCAATAAACATGAAAAGATGCCACTTTCATTAGTCATTAAAGAAATGTGAATTATAGCCACAAAGAGAGTTCATGGTGCATCCACTGAATTAGCAAAAAATAAAACAGCTGCTAATCCAAGCATTTTCATAGAAGGTTCATATGCTGCAGGTGGGAGTGAACAGGTAGGCCAAAAAGCAAAGAAATTTGTCTATCTTGTGTAGTTTTGAGTGCAGAAAAATTCTCCCTTGATAATCAAGAATACACACCTGCCTTCAGGTGGGTTTGGGATTCAAAATAATGATCTTTGAGGTAGTCCAGGAAAATACAAGCCAAGAAATTAAAATGGTCTCAGACCCATAGTGCCTTGGAGCACCTGGAAGAAGCAAAAACAAAATCTGGAGAAATGTATCCTTAATACAAGCTTCACAGTATTCCCACAGATAGACACTTCCAAACACGAGTAATCCAAAATTACAAGATATATGAGGAGACAAATCAACATTCATGAGAATCAGCAAAAATAATAAGTTGCAGAATTAGACCCCTCAA
>CM052445.1:1362712-1388795 GCA_028533085.1 Varecia variegata
TTTCTGTTTTTTTTTTTTTCCTGTAGAGACTGGGTCTCTGTTGCTGTTTGCTCAGGCTGGTCTCAAACTCTTGGCCCAAGCAATCCTCCCTCCTCAGCCTCCCAGCAAGCTAGGATTTAGGATTACAGGCGTGATCTGCCACACCCCACCTCTCTGGATTCTTCAGAATAGCAGAAGTACAATATGATGGAGGACTTTGGAAAGAGGTGGTTTGAGAGGTGATTTATAAAAGGAAAAATAATAACTTTGGGGTTCTTCATTTTTTTACTCTTCTATAAGACTTTACACAGGTATGCATTAGTAAATGCTCTTTGAATTAGTAATAGAAATAGAAATTTTTTTTTTTTTTTTAAGAGACAGGGTCTCACTCTGTTGCCCAGGCTGGAGTATAGTGGTGTGATCATAGCTCACTACAGCCTCCAACTCCTGGCCTCAAAGAATCCTTCTGCTTCAGCCTCCCAAGTAGCTGGGGCTACAGGCATGAACCACCGTGTCTGGCCGTTATAGAGATATTTTTAAACACACCCCAGCTAGAGATGAGCACCTGTGTTACGTTACGTTGCATGTATTTCTATATGTCTTTCCCTGCTAGTGTATAAGCCCCTTTAAGGCCATGGACCACATTTTATTCCTCTGTGTCTCTGGTGTGGGATGCAGAGTAAACATGTAAGATGAAGAACCATAATATTTTGACATTTGCTGTAGTTTTTCTAAAGTCATTTCTCAATCCTAGCTAAGTTTACATTTATAGTTGGCTATGGGATGGATCATGGTTGAAAAAATGGTGAAGTTTGGCCATTTGCAACTTTTTAAGTGCTTAAAGAATCTTCCGATCAATTTATTGGGACCCTACTCAGATGGTAATTAAGTTTCTGTATAACCTTTAACTTTTTAAAGCATATTTAATATGGTAGTAGACTATGCAAGAAATAAAAAGAAATACAGGATATCCTCAAAGAACAGCCTCATTTGGAACTTTCCAATTTTGTTAATGGCACCAAATATCTATAAATCACCTCGGTTCCTCATGTTGCATTCATTTTACCTCATGCAGAATCTAACTTCCACACTATCCTTACCCATAACCTATCTTCCATTTCTGCTGCCCTAGCTCATGTCCTCTTTAGTCTAGCTCCTAATCACTTCCTGACTCTTCCCTTACTCGGTGGTTATTCATTTCCTATTCAAGTAACATTTAAAATTCTTTAGAATTCTTGGCTCTTCATATTACTGCTGTAGTTACTCTTTCCAGACTTTAAATGAGTGCTTAGAAAAAAGCAAAAGAATGGTTGTAGTCATTTCTTTGGGTAGTAAAACCACTTATCTAAAGTCTAGGAGCTGGTCGTTAACAGAACCAGAATATGAACCCAGGCTCATTGAATATCAGTACTTGTCCAAGTTCCTTTAAATGTATTATACCAGTCACCTCCTCCATGAGCTCCGTAGAGTGATTAGAATCAATCTTTAGAGGCCAGGTGTGGTGACTCACACCTGTAATCCTAGCACTCTGGGAGGCTGACATGGGAGGATAACTTGAGGTCTGGGGTTCGAGACCAGCCTGAGCAACAGTGAGACTCCCCCATCTCTACAAAAAAAAAAAAAAAAATAGAAAAATTAGCCAGGTGTGGTGGTACACGCCTGTAGCCACAGCTACTTGGGAGGCTGAGAAGCCCAGGAGTTTGAGATTGCAGTGAGCTTGAGGATGCCACTGTACTCTAGGCCTGGCAACAAAGTAAGACCCCGTCTCAAAAACTAAACTAAAATAAAATAAATAAAAATAGAATGAATCTTTAGGAATTCTTCTGGCTCGTGAGTCCTCATGGAGTAGCCGTGTTTATCAAATTTAGAACTCCCAAGTTTGAACACCTACAAGAGTGAAGCAGATGACTTATTGGGTGAGGTGGACTGAGTTTAAAGAATGAGCAGCAAGGATTGTGGCAGATAAAGAGGGCTCACCCCTCCAAAGGAGGCAGCTTCTATTCAGCTCTTGCCAATTGCTGCTACGAGTTAAGACCAATCCCATGTTGCCAGATCTTTTTTTCTCCCCAAGGCAAGCTAGGGATCTGTACTTCTATGCGAAATTTTCTCACTTTTAGTACATCGTACAAGTCAAACTAGATTGTTTACTCTTGTTGAGATGTGTATAGTATCTCCTAAGACTGCAAAGTGAAATTTCACTTTCAGAGGTAGCTGAATCCATCTTAACCAGAAAATACCCAAATTTGTTCCAAATTACCATTTTTGAATTAAATTCTTCCTCTCAGTTATATTTACGTTAGAAACTGCTATTCTCTAATTTAAAGACTATTTGGTTTAAAATGGTTGTTTTTAAATTGTGTAGTATCAATGTATTTCTTTACTGATTTGATTTATCTTTAATATTTTGAAACTCCTGTTCAGTAATGGACTCCTCAGGGCCAACTTGCTCATACATGTTTTCAAGAACATGAATATTCACTTTTCAAAGTGAAATGTTTTATAGTGAATGTTTCAGAGTGAATGTTTTAAAATTATTTGGTCTAATATTTTTCTCTATAAAAGTAACATATTTAAACATCATAGTTTCTTCCATAAACTGTAGGCTGAACTTACTCAGCAAACACTAAGTGTTTACTGTGTGATAGCCACTGTGGTGATATAAAGATAAATATAGGTAAAACTCTGTTTTCAAACTAACTCCTGACCTCAAGCCATCCTCCCACCTTGGCCTCCCGGAGTGCTAGGATTACAGGTGTGAGCCACTGCTCCAGGCCAATAAAACTCTGGTTTCTATAGACAAGAGAATGCTACTAACTTTTTCTTTGCTTAAATTCATTATCTTTTTGTAAACTGTCCAGACATATAAGTACATTTTTAATAGCTGGCATTCGTGTAAATACTTACTTTAATTGATGAGCTTAAAATATTTCAGTGATTATCAACACCTGTACCAAAAATACCAGGTAAGGAGCACTACTTAAGAAGTTATAACATATACTTTAAGACGTTATTTTTAGGAATTTGTTAAGAAGTTGAATTTTTTATTAAAATTAAGTTATATGAAAGCGTATTTACTCATGGTTTCTGTCTCCTTGCTGATAGATAATTGAGGACATGTTCTTTAAGTCATGTCCTGGATTATTTTTGAGAGAGGATAAAAATCTGAATAGATGATTAAAATCATATTAATGTAGGTATTTAAAATAATGTACTTGACATTTTTTAGGATAAACAGTTCTCAGGATTTTAAGAAGACTGCTGATCAGCTAACTATTGGTTTAGAACATTCAGCCTGCACACACAGGATCGTTTCAAACTCATCAGCTGTAATGTCGGTATGAAACATGTTGGTCATGAAGTACGATGAAGCCAAATATTTGACTTTGGTAGCTTAACTTTCTTCTCCTCTAGGTCTCTATAATTATACCTTTTTGGAAGCTTACAGGTAACAGAAAAAAACTCACTTGCCTTACTTGAATCTCTTGTTCTATATTTGAACAATTCTCTTTTCTTCCTAATACAGTCGGTTCCACCTTTGACCATCAAGTTCTTAATATTTACTCATATGTAACTTCTTCCTTTTGAGTCTACTTGTTGAATCCAGATTCTTTGAAACATGTATAAAGTATAAATTTCCAAATTCTAAGTGTAATTTTCCAGTTTTAACAATGACCAAAAGGCCCAACTGCATTTGTTGTTGTTGATAGTAATATTGTTGTTGGAGATTGAATTTTCCTGTTACTACTCCTGATAACTTTAAATAATGTATTGTTTTAGTTTGAGATTAGAAATAGAACAAACTGCAAAATGGTGATGAATGAAATGTTTTTTGTTAAGATCATTAATGGGCTGAATAAGAGGGGAGAGAGCACTTTAATTTTGCTGTCTTTTTCTTCAGGATTAAATCTTAACATAACCAAATTATGATCTTTTTCCCGAAGAACTGTTTATAAGTTCATATGTGTACATTTATTGCCATGGTAAATTGTTCAATAGTTTTAAATTGAAAAAGGGTTACAGGATATAATCCTGTTTTTTTAGAAAATATATCTTTATGAAAAAAATCTGGAATACTATAACCAGAGCTCTAAAATGTGAATGGTTTTTATTTCTGGGTAAGCAGGATTAAGTGTTATTTTTGTTGCTTATTTTGAGTTTTCTGTAGTGGGGCTGTATTACTTTTGTAGCCAAAATGGTAGCTTGATTTTTTTACAACTATAATGTAAGGTATCTAAGCATCTGTTCTTATGTTTTATATTTGTATGTGGTTCCTCTCCTTTCTTAGGAAATTAAAACTTCAGAAGAAATTGATGAAGCATTGAAGATAGCAGGCTATAATTTTGAACAATTAAGTAGTGCTGTAAAAGTAAGCATTTTGAATGATTAAATTTTATCATGAAGTGAAACATGTCCTCTTTAAATGTGTACATTTGGATGTGTTATCACTGAGGTTAGAGTTAACACTGAGTTATTAAGCATGATACTCTAATAATAGAGAAATATATAAAGAATGGAGAACTTTTGCCATGGCCTACAAGATTGGTCTTACAGCATCGTTTTGCTAGGAACCTAATGAAATGGAGTTTTATTAAGGAACCACTGACTTGCTGTGAGCTGAATTTTGTGTCAGATCAGCATTGCAGATCATCTTTCCAACATTTACTTATTGTTTGGCTATATCCGCCTACTGAGAGAGTCTTACTCTCTCCTCCCTGCTTTCCCCCTGCCTCCCCCACCCTAAAAGAGAGACTCTCTCATTTGGTGACAAGAAACAAGCTTTTCAGCACCCAGCAGCAACAGATTTACAATCAGGGAGTTCAAAAGGTTATAGCTGATTATGCTGTGGCTGTTTTTTTTTTTTTTGCATGGAAGGACAAGACATTTTTGATCGGCTAAAAGTCACTATCAAAAGTTATTTCTTGAGAGGAATGAGAAATTTGATAAAAATAACAAGATAGAGTTATGAGAGAAGAAAAACGTTGAGGAAAGAAGGGAAAAAGGAATGCCATCTGTGATGATAAAGAGTTATAACAAGTAGTGAAGAGCAAATCCATGGTAAACTAACTGGTGGTTAGGACTTCAACATCTGAATTTGGGAGAGGGAGACAAAATCCAACCCAAAACAGACTACCCTCTGGCCCCTCAACATTTCTTTCCTTCTCAATGCAAAATACATTTGCACCATCTCAGCATCCCCAAAAGTCTTAACCCATTCCAGGATCAATTCTAAGTATAAATTCTCCTTCTAAAGATCTTCTCAGTCAGGTATGGGTGAGACTCAGAATATCATTCAACCTGGGGCAAAATTCCTCTCCAACTGTGAGCCTGTGAAACCAGACAAGAAGTTATTTGCTTCTAAAACACGTTGGTGAAACAGGCATGAGATAGACATTCCCATTCCAAAAGGGAGACATTGGAAGGAAAAATGGTCCTGGATCCCAAGCAGCGGTACCTAAAACTGTTTTAAGATACAAAGAGAGGATGGAATAGTTAACATTTTTTTTTTTAATCTAGGGAATCCTTCAAAAGAGAATTGAACTATCTAAAATGACTTATTCCTGTAATGACAAAAGGGGATAAGAAAAAAGTTTAGAAAACTTATCAGTGGATTTTTTAGGTCTTTTTGCCACATTATAGGTAGAAAATGCCAAGAAGATGTGATCTTGCTGACAAGAAGCAGGATTTAAGGTTGATCCTTGTGATTTATTCTGTTGTCATCTTAATTCCCTCTTGTGGTGTTCTGAAAAGTCTGGAAAGTACCTTTTACTTTCAAAATTCTACAATTTCTACAAAATAAGAATACCAAATTAAGTCTTTGTGTTTTTCCCAGATGCTTGAACACATACAGAATCAAACAAGAGAGGAGACAAAAAGTGTCCTAGAGGCTGTGGAGAAACAATTTGATCAACTTTTTGCTTCTCTTGATTCCAGGTAATAGCTAAAAAATACAGACTCAACAAAACTGAAGTTTTTAACATTAACTTGTCATTTTATTCCTTTGTTTAGATTGAAGTAACGAGTAACTTTTAAACAAGTTTGGTCACCACAGACTGATTTTTAGAACTTCAAAATGAAAAACAATTTGTACATTTTTTTTTTATTTTGACTGTTTGCCTTCTGGTCCCAAAATTAACTGTTAAACAATCCTCTTACTTAATGCAGCACAGAAAAAAATTTTCAAAACCTAAATCATGTGGAATTCAGTATACTTGGGAAAATACAAACACACTTTTTCTTATGTTAATAAATAGTTCTGTCATTTTTCATGTGCTTATTTGCATCAGATCAGAAGTCTTTCTAAAGCCATTACTAAACAAATACTGCTATATTACTATTGTATATCCATTACTTTTTAAAAAGCTCTGACATAATCTTTAATTAATAACAGAGGTAAAGTAAGTATCCCTCCGTTATGCATTTCAAGAAACAGGCTCATAGAAGTTGTGACATGCCCAAAGTAATATTTTGGTAATACTACTTGTCCATTTGACTCTTAACATCAGTGATTTTTTTTTTTTTTTTAAATCTGAGGATGTCTAGAACATCGGCTTGATCTACTATGTGTGAATTGGTTGATATTCTTTATTCTCCATGTTGGTGCTGTCTCATATTTGGTTTTTAATTATAATATTCAAGTAATAGGTCATGTGCATGAGTTTAATTTTTTTGTATTTTTATAGTGGTCAAATACAAATAACCCAAAATTTACCTTTCTGACCGTTTTTTCCCTTGGAAAGGTAATTGCATTTTTTTCCTTTTTAACCATTTTTAAGTGTACAGTTTAGTAGCATGTGGTAATTCTGTGTTTAACTTCTTGAGGAACTGCCAAACTGTTTTCCACAGTGGCTGAATGTACCAATTTACTTTCCCACCTGCAGTACACAAGGGTTCTGATTTCTACACATCCTTACCATCACTTATTACTACTTTTTTTCTTTTTTGATAGTAGCTATCCTAATGGGTGAAAAGTTGTATCTGATTGTGATTCTGATTTGCATTTTCCTAATGACTGGTGATGTTGATTATCTTTTCATGTACTTATTTATTGGCCATTAGTACACTTTCTTTGAAGAAATATTTATTCAAGTCCCTTGTCCATTTTTTAATTGGATTGTTTACTTTGCTTTTATATTACATATTCTGGATATTAAATTCTTATCAGATATATGACTTACAAATACTTTCTCCCATTCTGTGGGTTGTCTTTTCACTCTTTTTTTTTTTTTTTTTTTTTTTGTTTGAGACAGAGTCTCACTCTGTTGCTCAGGCTAGAGTGCCATGGCGTCAGCCTAGCTCACAGCAACCTCAAACTCCTGGGCTCAGGAAATCCTTCTGCCTCAGCCTCCCGAGTAGCTGGGACGACAGGCATGCGCCACCATGCCCAGCTAATTTTTCTATATATATATTTTTAGCTGTCCATATAATTTCTTCCTATTTTTAGTAGAGACAGGGTCTTACTCTTGCTCAGGCTGATCTCGAACTCATGAGCTCAAACAATCCACCCGCCTCAGCCTCCTAGAGTGCTAGGATTACAGGCGTGAGCCACCATGCCCGGCCTCCATTCTTGATGATATTCTTTGATCCACAAAAGTTTTTAATTTTATGAAGTCCAATTTATCTATCATTTCATTTGTTGCTTGTGCTTTTGGTGTCATATCCAAAATACCATTGTCAACTCTAACATCATGGTGCTTTTTCTCTGTTTTCTTCTGAGAGTTTTATATTTTTAGTTCTTACGTTTAGATCTTTGAATCATTTTGAGTTAATTTTTGTATATAGTATAAGGTAATGGTCCAACTTCATTCTTTTGAATTGAATATCCAGTGTTCTCAGCACTATTTGTTGAAAAGACTGTCTTTTCCCCCATTGGATGGTCTTGGCAACCTTGTCAAAAATCAGTTCACCATATATGTGAAAATTTTTTTCTGGGATTTCTATTTTATTCCAGTGTTCTGTATGTCCTTATGCCAGTACCACACTGTTGTGATTACTGTAGCTTTGTAGTAAGTTTTGAAATCAGAATGTGTGAATCCTCCAACTTTGTTCTTCTTTTTCAAGATTTTTTGGTTATTTAGGGTCTCTTAAGAGTCTAAATGATTTTTAGGGTAGATTTTTCTGTTTCTACATAAAACGTCATTGGAATTTTGTTAGGGATTGCATTGAAGAGTACATTACTTTGGGTATTATTGGCATTTTTTGTTTTTAAGAAATTTTTAATTATGGGTACATAATAGTTGTATATCTTTATAGGGTACATGTGATGCTTTGATACAGCCAAATAGTGTGAATTGACCAAATTAGAGTAATTGGGGTATCCATCACCTCAGGCATTTATCATTTATCATTTGTGTTAGGAACATTCCAATTCTACTCATTTAGTTATTTTAAAGTATACCCTAACATACTGTTGATTAAAGTCACTTTCTTGTGCTATAAAATATTATTCATTCTATCTAACTAACTATATTTTTGCACCCCTTAACTGTCCCCACTTTATCGCCCCCCACCCCTGCTACCCTTCCCAGCCTCTGGTAACCATCATTCTACCCTCTGTCTCCATGAGATTGATTGTTTTTAATAATTAAGTCCCACACATTGGTGAGAACATGTGAGATTTGTCTTTCTGTGCTTGGCTTATTTCACTTAATGTTCTCCAGTTTCATCCATGTTGTTGCAAATGGCAGGATTTCATTCTTTCTTATGGCTATATAATACTCCATTGTATATATGTACCAAATTTTTTTATCCATTCATCCATTGATAGACACATAGGTTGATTCCAAATCTTGCCTATTGTGAATGGTGCTTCAATAACCATGGGAATGCAGATATCTTTTTGATATACTGAATTCCTCTCCTTTGAATATATACCCAGCAATGGGTTTGTTGGGTCATATGCTAGTTCTATTTTTAGTTTTTTGAGGAACCTCCATACTGTTCCCTTTGGTGGTTGCACTAATTTACATTCTCACCAACAGCGTACGAGGACTCTCCTTTCTCCACATCCTCTCCAGCATTCATTATTGCCTCTCTTTTTGATAAAAGCCATTTTAACTGGGGTGAGGTGATATCTCATTGTAGCTTTGATTTGCATTTCTCTGATGACTAATGTTGAGCATTTTTTCATATATCTGTTGACCATTTGTATGTCTTCTTTTGCCCATTAATCAGATTATTTCATTTTTTCCTATCGAGTTATTTTAGCTACTTATATTAATATATTTCAGTTAATCCCTTGTCAGATGGGTAGTTTGAAAATATTTTATCCCATTCTGTGGGTTGTCTTCACTTTGTTGACTGTTTCCTTAGCTGTGCAGAAGCTTTTTAGTTTTATGTGATCCCCTTTGTCCAATTTTGCTTTGGTTGCCGGTGCTTTGAGGGTATTACTCAAGGAGTCTTTGCCCAGAACAATGTCCTGAAGCGTTTGCCCAATGTTTTGTTTTAGTAGTTCATAGTTTCAGGTCTCAGATTAAATTTTTAATCCATTTTGATTTGATTTTTGTATATGGTGAGAGATAAGGGTCTAGTTTCATTCTTCTGCACATGGATATCCAGTTTTCCCAACACCATTTATTAAAGAGATTGTCCTTTCCCTGCTGTATGTTCTTGGCAACTTTGTTGAAGGTAAGTTCACTATAGATGTGTGGTTTTATTTCTGGGTTCTCTATTCTGTTCCATTGATCTATGTGTCTGTTTTTATGCATGTACCATGCTGTTTTATTTACTACAGCTCTGTAGTATAATTTGAAGTCAGGTGATGTGATTTCCCCAGTTTTTTTTTTTTTTTTTTTTTGCTCAGGATGATTTGGGCTATTCTGGATCTTTTGTGGTTCCATATAAATTTTGGGATTATTTTTTCTATTTCTGTGAAGAATGTTATTGGTATTTTGATGGGGATTGCATTAAATCTGTATATTGCTTGGGGTAGTGTGGACATTTTAACAATATTGATTCTTCCAATCCATGAGCATGGACTATCTTTCCATTTTTTTGTGTCCTCTTCAATTTCTTTCATCCATGTTTTATAGTTTTCATTATGTAGATCTTTTACTTGATTAAGTTTACTACTAAGTATTTAATTTTATTTGTGGCTATTGTAAATGGGATTATTTTCTTGGTTTTCTTTTCAGCTTGTTTACTCTTGGCATATAGTAATGCTACTGATTTTTGTACATTGATTTTTGTATCCTGCAACTTTACTGAATTTGCTTATCAATTCTACTTGTTTTTTTCCTGGAGTCTTTAGGTTTTTCTAGATATAAGATCATATCATCTGCAAATAAGTATAATTTCACTTCTTCCTTTCCAGTTTGGATGCCCTTTCTTTCTTTATCTTGTCTCATTGCTCTAGCTAGAACTTTCAGTAGTATGTTGAATAAGACTTTTTTTTGACAGGGCCTTGCTCTGTTCCGCAGGCTGGAGTGCAGTGGCATGATCATAGCTCACTGTAGCCTTTCAAATTCCTGGGCTCAAGTAATCCTCCTGCCTCACCCTCCTTAGTAGCTGGGACTACAGGCATGAGCCACCATGCCCAGCCAATTTTTGTTTTGTTTTGTTTTGTTGTAGAGACAGTGTCTTGCTATGTTGCCACTCCTGTGCTCAAGTGATCCTCCCACGTTGGCCTCCCAAAGTGCTGGGATTGTAGACTTGAGCCACCATGTCTTAACCTGACATCCTTTTTCTTTTTTTTTTTTTTTCTATTTCTGCATATATTACGGGGGTGCAAATGTTTAGGTTACATATATTGCCTTTGCCCCACCTCAGTCAGAGCTTCAAGCGTGTCCATCCCCCAGATAGTGTGCACCGCACCCATTAGTTGTGAATATACCCATTTCCTCCTCCCCCCCTCACCTACCCAACACCCAATGAATGTTACCACTATATGTGCACATAAGTGTTGGTCAGTTAATACCAATTTGATGGTGAGTACATGTGGTGCTTGTTTTTCCATTCTTGTGATACTTCACTTAGAAGAATGGGCTCTAGCTCCACCCAGGATAATGCAAGAGGTGCTAGATCACCATTGTTTTTTGTTCCTGAGTAGAACTCCATGGTATACATATACCACATTTTATTAATCCACTCATGTATTCATGGGTGCTTGGGTTGTTCCCACATCTTTGCAATTGTGAATTGTGCTACTGTAAACATTCTAGTGCAGGTGTTGTTTTTTTTTTTTTTTTTTTTTTTATAGAATGACTTTTTTCCTTTGGGTAGATGGCCTGTAAAGGTATTGCTGTATCAAATGGTAGTTCTACTTGTATCTCTTTGAGGTATCTCCATAATACTTTCCACAGAGATTGCACTAGTTTTCAGTCCCATCAGCAGTGTAAGAGTGTTCCTATCTCTCCACATCCACACCGACATTTATTGTTTTGGGTCTTTTTGATAAAGGCCATTCTCACTGGAGTTAAGTGATATCTCATTGTGGTTTTTGATTTGCATTTCCCTGATTAGAGATGTTGAGCATTTTTTCATGTTTCTTGGCCATGAGTCTATCTTCTTTTGAAAAGTTTCTGTTCATATTCTTTGCCCACTTTTTGATAAGGTTGTTTGATTTTTTTTTTTCTTGCTGATTTTCCTGAGTTCTATATAGATTCTAGTTATCCGCCATTTATCGGATGTGTAGCATGCAAATATTTTCTCCCATTCTGCAGGTTGTCTGCTCTCATAATAGTTTCTTTGGCTGTGCAGAAGCTTTTTAATTTGATCAGGTCACGTTTATTTATTTTTGTTGTTACTGTGATTGCCTTTGGGGTCTTCTTCATAAATTCTTTCCCTAGGCCAATGTCTGTAAGAGTTTTTTTCAACATTTTCTTCTAGAATTCTTATAGTTCATGCCTTAGGTTTAAGTCTGTTATCCACTGTGAGTGGATTTTTATGAGAGGTGAGAGGAGTGGATCCTCTTTCAGTCTTGTGCATGTGTATATCCAATTTTCTCAGCACCATTTATTGAGTAAGGATTCTTTTCTCCAATGTATGTTTTTGTCTGCTTTGTCAAAGATTAGATGGCTATATGAGGATGGTTTTATATGTGGGTTCTCAGTTCTGTTCCGTTGGTCTATGTATCTGTTCTTGTGCCACTACCATGCTGTTTTGGTTACTATAGCCTTGTAGTATAGCTTGAAGTCTGGTAAATTAATGCCTCCAGATTTGTTCTTTTTGCTTAAGATTGCTTTTGCTATACGGGGTCTTCTCTGGTTCCATACAAAGCATAGAATTATTTTTTCTAGATCTGTGAAAAATGTTGGTGTTTTAATAGAGATTGTATTGAATCTATACATCACTTTGGGTAGTATAGACATTTTAACAATGTTGATTCTGCTGACCCGTGAGCATGGTATGGTTTTCCACCTCTTTACGTCCTCTGCTATTTCCTTCCTCATTTTAACCTGACATCTTACCAATATTAATTCTTTGAATCTGTGAACATAGTATGTCTTCTCATTTATTTGTATCTTTAATTTCTTTTAGCAGTTTTGTAGGATTTTCAGTGTACAAATCTTTCACCTCCTTAGTTAAGTTTTTTCTTAGATATTTTATTCTTTTGATGCCATTGTAAAAGTGATTATTTTCTTAATTTTCTTTTGGAGTTATTCATTGTTACTGTATAGAAACACAGCTTATTTTAATGTGTTGATTTTGTATCGTACATCTTTTCTGAATATATTTATTAGCCCTAGTAATATTTTTATGGCATCTTTCAGGTTTTCTACATATAATAACATGTCATCTGCAAAAAGATTATTTTACTTCTTCCTTTCCAATTTAAATGCCTTATTTCTTTTACTTCCGTAATTGCTCTAACTAGAACTTCCAATACTGTGTTGCATAGAAATCACAAAAGCAGGTATCCTTGTCTTGTTCTTAATCTTATAAGAAAAGCTTTCAGTCTTTTCATTATTGAGTGTGATATCACTATGGGTTTTTCATAGAGGACCTTTATTATGTTGAGATAGTTTTCTTCTATTTATAGGGGTTGTTTTTGAGTGTTTTTTCATGAATGGGTGTTGAATTATGTCAAGTCCTTTTTCTGTATCAGTGGGGACAACCATGTAGGTTTATTGCTTCTTTCTGTTAATGTGATGTGTTATATCAGTTGATGTTTGTATGTTGAACTATCTTTGCATTCTAGAAATAAATTTTACTTGGTCATGATGTATAATTCTTTTAATATGCTGCTGAATTTGGTTTGCTGGTATTTTCTGAGGATTTGTCTGAATACTCATAAAAGATAATCTCTGTAGTTTTCTTATAGTGTCTTTGTATGGTTTTGGTGTCAGTAACATTGCCCTCATAGAATGAGTTAGGGAGTGTTCCCACTGCTTCAGTATTTTGGAAGAGTTTGAGGAGGTGTTAATTCTTCATTAAATGTTTGGTACAATTCACCAGTGAAGCCATCTGGCCCAGGACTTTTCTTTGTTGGAATGTTCTAAATTACTGATTCTATCTCCTTACTAGTTATAAGGCAATTCAGATTTTTAAATTCTTTATGAGTCAGTCTTGGTGTGGATCATGTAGTCTAGGAATTTGTCCATTTCATCTATATTATATAATTTGTGTACAGTTCATAATAGTCTCTTATAATTCTTTTTTTCTGTAAAATTGATAGTCATGTGCCCACTTTATTTCCAATTTTAGTAATTTGATCCTTTTTTCTTAGTGTATCTAAACGTTTGTCAATTTTAATCTTATTGAAGAACCAACTTTTGCTTTCATTTTTCTCTATTGTTTGTCTGTTTTCTTTATCTCTGCTTTAATCTTTATTTCCTTCCTTCTGTCTTTGAGTTTAGTTCTTTTTCTAGTTCCTTATGGTGTAAAGTTAGGTTGTTGATTGGGAAGCTCCTTTTTAAATGTAAGTGTTTACACTAAAAATTTCCCCATTGGCATTGTTTTTGTTGTATCACATAAATTTTATTTTGTGTTGTTTCATTTGTCCAAAATATTTTCCTAATTTCCCTTGTGCTTTCTTCTTTGACCCATTGGGTTTAGGAATATATTGTTTAATTTTTATGTATTTGTGAATCTTCAGATTTTACTTCCCGTTAATTATTTCTAGTTTCATTCCATTGTGGTCAGAACAGATACTTTGTATGATTTTAATCTTTAAGTTTATTGAGACTTACTAATAAGTATTGATAAACATTAAACATTATTCAACATGGCCGATAGTCTTTACTAGAAACATACAGTCTTTCCTAGAAAGTGTTACATATATACTTAAGGAAAATGTGTACTCTCCTGTTGTTGGGTGGAGTGTTTTGAATATGTCTATTAGATCCACTTGGTCTATAGTGTTCAGGAAATATGTTTCTTTATTGATTCTGTTCTGGTTGTTCTATCCATTGTTGAAAGTGGAATATTGGAGCCTCCAACTATTATTGTAGATATGTGTATTTCTTCCTTTAATTCTGCTGATGTTTGCTTCATATATTTTGGGATTTTGATGTTTGGTGTACATATGTTTATAATTGTTATATTAAAATCTATTTTATCTGATATTAGTATAGCCACACAGCTCTTTTGGTTACTATCTGCCTGGAGTATCTTTTTCCATCCTTTCATTTTCAACCTCTGTCTTTAGAGCTAAAATAAGTTTCTTGTGACAGCATTATAGTTGGGTCATGTTTATTATCCTTTCTTCCAATCTATGCATTTTAATTGGGGAATTTAATCCATTTACACTTAAAATAAAAACCAATAAGAAAGGACTTTTGCCATTTTGTTCTGCATATTTTACAGCCTTTTTTGGTTTTGCTCATTTTCTCCATTACTGCCTTTCTTTGTGTTTACCTGATGTTTTTTTTTTTTTTTTTTTTGTAGTGACACATTTTAATTCCCTTCTCATTTCTTTTTGTGAATATTCTATAGATAGTTTCTTTGTGGTTGCCCATGAGAATTACATATAACATCCTAAAGTTAGAAGAATCTATTTTGAGTTAATGGCTTAATTTTAGTTGCATATAAAAACTCTACTGCTTTACATATCTGCCTCCCCTTTTATTTTTTGATGTCACAAATTACATTCTTCTGCATTGTATACCCATTTACATAGATTGATAGTCATTTTACGTGTTTGTCCTTTAACTTCTGTAGGAAATAAAAAGTGGAATTACAAAACAAAATTACAACAATACTGATTTTTTTATTTGCCCATGTATTTACCTTTATTGGAGATGTTTTTTATCATTGTATGGATTTAAGTTACTGTGTAGCCTTCTTTCACTTAAAAAAAAAAAGTTTTTTTCTTTTTTCCTATCCATTTAGTGTGATTTCAGCCTTATGTCATTTTAATGTGAAGGACTCCTGTTAGCGTTTCTTGCAGGGCAGGCCTGTTGGTAATGAACTCCCCTCAGCTTTTGTTTATCTGGGAGTGTTTTAATTTCTCCATTTCTGAAGGACACTTTTGCTTTGTATAGAATTTTCAGTTGATAGGATTTTTTCTTTCAGCTTTTTAAATATATCATCCCATTGCCTTCTGGCCTCCAAGGTTTCTGCAGAGAAATTGGTAATCTTATTGAGGATCGCTTGTACTTGACAAATTGCATTTCTCTTCTGGTTTCAAGATTCTGTCTGTCCTTCAGCAGTTTGATCATAATGTGTCTCAGTGTGGGTCTCTCTGTTTATTCTACTCGGAGTTCCTTGAGCTCTTAGATTTGTAGATTTAGCTCTCATCAAGTTTTGGGATTCTTCAGATAATCTCTTTGTCTCTCTCTCCTCCTCCTGTGATTCTCATAATGCATATGTTGGTCTGCTTGATGGTGTCCCACAAGTCCCTTAGGTTCTCTTCACTTTTCTTGTTTTTCTCAGACTTGATAATTTCAGTTGTCCTATATTCACATTTCTTCTTTTTTCTGCCTCTTCAATTCTACAGTTGAGCCTCTTCAGTGGATTTTTTTTTGTCAGTCTGCTCCTAGGGAATAGATTTTTTATTTCAGTTACTGTACTTTTTAATATAAGCTATAGAATTTCTATTTGGCTCCTTTTAATAATTTCTCTTTCTATGTTGATATTATCATTTTGTCCTTAGGTCATTTCCTTATTTTTTCTAGTTCGTTGTCCATGTTTCTCTTTAGCTCTTTGAGCATATTTAACACAGTTGTTTTAAGACTGTCTACTAAGTGTAGTGCTTCTTCAGGAACACTTTCTACCACTCTGTTTTTTTCCTTTCAGAGGGCCATGTTTTTCTGTTTCTTTGTATGCCTGGTGGTGTTTTTGTTGAAACTGTGCATTTGAAAAAATAGCCACCTCCCCCAGTCTTTGCAGACTGGCTTTTACTGGCACAGGCCTTTACTGATGTGCCCTGAGACTGGGGATCAGCCTGAGATGAAGACCTGAGGTCTTCTCAGGTGTTTTCTGAGCATGCATCTCTCCTGCGCCTCATTGTGGCTTTTTCAATTCCTCTGTATGCACAGTTGCTTTTATGTCTTAATTTCCCAAATTAAGCATCTCAGCTTAGCTTCTTCTCCAGGCTTTATGTGGTCTATTGTATGTCTCTCTCTATAATCTCTTGCCTTCTAGAAAATTTGCTTTTTCTCTAATTATACATATCTTTTAACTGTAATACATTTCAGTTCAGTTAAATGCCTCATTTACCATGTTATATGTTAAGTTTATCAAGTAGTAAAAGTACCCTGTTAGATATAGTTCAGTTACTAAATGCCTCATCTAATTGTTAAATTCATCAACTAGTAAAATAACCCTTTCAGATACTGTTACTATAAATTTACATTTATATAAATGTTTATGAAATACTGCAAAATAACTTTGAGGTCTTAAATGAAGGAAAAAGAACCTGTGTGAAGAACTTGTAAGAAATAGAGATGATTATCTATCGAATTTAACAATGACTAAAAGCTACATTGAAGAGAAAAAAAATGATTTGGATGCAGCTATGAAGATAGCAAGAGAGTTAAAATCAGCACCTTCTCTGAGAACATATTGTGACCTTAATCAGGTAATTTAATACTTTATAATGTGAATTATTTCTGTGGTAGCTTATTTTACATGCTTTGGAATGATAGTTAAGACTTAAGAAGACTGTTTTTCAGATTATCCTAACCTGTATTGTCATCAATTTAGAACTCTTAGGTGTTTGAAATCTAAGACAAACATTATAAAGTGTGTATGACCTTTTATTTTTTTTACCACTTAGGGAAATAGTGTAAGAAAGTCTTTGTAACACATGATCTGACAGCTAGTAGGGTGACATTGAGGTGAAATTTGCAGTTTCTAGGACACCTGGATAAAAAATGAGGCCAAATAAGAGTAACAAACCAAAGGACACTCTGTTTTCTTCTCATAAACAATTTAGGTATAGCTGTCAACTCTCGACTTAAAAATGTAATTCAAGATCCCATTCAGGTTTTTCTTTTCCCACCTCTTCAGTGCAAGTCAAGAGACAAGCTGCTTCAGCTGTTACCTATCATCTAATCATGTGTCCAAGGGGCAGAATTGGGTCAAAAAAAAAGAAAAACAACTATGTTTCTTGTAAGATACCATAGTGTGGCAGGACAAGGTTAATCACAGATCGTCTTTGCCGATTTCTGCCTCACTCTGTAAGGGTTTAGATGCTGCTCTAATCATCGTCGGCTCCTCAGAGTCTCATTCCCATAGATAATCAAATATTGGGACTGAACTGAAATACAGAAGCCATTGGTTTACCTGGCTCTGAAGTCTCTAACTTTAAATGAAAGAAGGAGTTGGCCTTCCTGAATTGTAGTTCTAAAAACAATGATAGTAATTTCCTGTGTCTTACATATGAGGCACAGGAGGTGAAAAAAATGATAAAAATTGGTCTTCACTCTAGTTAGTCTGGTTAGGAAAAGAGAACAAAAAAGAAAACATTTGAAGACAGCAATACAGGTGGACAATGAATCTGATCAGAATTTTCTCTGTTTCTGTAGCTCTATCCCATTTCTTAGCTAATGTCTGTTGCTATCTCTCTCTTTTTCCTCAAGATGGTCTCGCTCTTTTGGCAAGGCTAGAGTGCAGTGGCATCATCATAGCTCGCTGCAACCTCAAATTCCTGGGCTCAAGTGATCCTCCTGCCTCAGCCTCCAGAGTAGCTGGGACTACAAGAGTGTGCCACCACGCCTGGCTAATTTTTGTAACTTTTGTAGAGATGAGGTCTCACTATGTTGCTCAGGCTGGTCTTGAACTCCTGGCCTCAAGTGATCCTCCCACCTCAGCCTCCCAAAGTGCTAGGATTATAGGCATGAGCCACCGTGCCTGACCTGTCATTATCTTTTAATATTAGGTCATTAAATATGAAATGTCTGATTTCAAATCAAAAATGTAGTTTATTATATCTCAAACAAGAAACAGTACAGTCAATCAAAGTATGCGCCTGAACTGTCTACACAGTTTTGCCATCTTAAGGGCAGCTTGTTTATGACAGCAGCAAAGAAGCCCGGAGAGCGAGTGGTGTTGAAATCTCAGAAGGCATTTTCCACAGCTTGTTGAGAATTGAATATTTTTCCTTGCAAGAAGTGGTCCAAAGCCTGGAAGAAGTGGTAGTCAGTTGGTTCAAGGTCTGGTGAATATGGTGCATGACAGAGTTTCCAAGTCCAGGCTGTGTAGTATGAGCAGCATTGTTTTTTGTGACATGTGGTCTTGCAAGAGGATTAGCCTGTCTCTATTGACTAATCTCAGCTGCTTAATTCCAAGCATCCTCCTCATTTCATCCAGTTGGTTGCAGTAGACATCCACTGTAATCGATTGAACAGGTTTCATGAAGCTGTAGTGGATAATATCAGTGCTGGACCAACAAATAGACACCATTAGCTTTTTCTGATGAATATTTGGTTTTGGACTGTGTTTTGGCACTTCATCTTTATCCAGCCATTGTGCTGAATGCTTGCTGATTGTCAGAATCCATTTTTCATCACACGTAACAATACGTCATAGAAATGGTTCTCCTTTATGTCGTGACAGCAAAGAAAGGCAAGCTTTGAGATGATTTCTCTTCTGACACTACTTTAATTCATGTGAGTAGCCATCTGTCCAGCTTCTTTACCTTTCCCATGTGTTTCAAATGGTACATTATTGTTGGAATAGTAACGTCAAACCTTGCTATTAATTCATGCATAGGTTGAAATGGATTCGCTTCCACTACAGCTTTTAGCTCGTCATTATCCACCTTGGTCTCAGGTCACCCACATGGCTCATTTTCAAAATTAAAATCACCAGAATGGAACTTGTTAGACCATCAATGTACTGTGCGTTCATTAGCCACATCCTTCCCACTTCGTTGATATTTCTAACTGTCTGCACTGCATTGGTTCCATGATGGAACTCATATCAAAAATATCACGAATTTTTTACTTATCTATTGCCCTAAAAATTTTTTTGAAAAATAATTACAAGCCAAAACATATGTTTGAAAGACAGAGAATGTAGCTTCACGATAAAAATAAAACAGGAAGGGTCAAAGTGAAATATCAGAGATGTCAGCTGTCAAACTTAGTACTTAAGGAAATCAGACATTTCATACTTAATGACTTAATACATATTTTCAAAATATTTTAAACTCATTTAGGGAAAATAGTCATAAATACTTATTTGCATCCCTTCCTTTTGGGTGCCCAAAATTGAGCCTTGAATGCATTAATTAATGAAATACCTACAGAGTATAATTGTCCTTTTAAAATCTTACTGTTTCATCAATGTTTGGTGTTTTTTTTTTGTTTTTGTTTTTTCTTGAGACAGAGTCTTGCTCTGTTGCCTGGGCTAAAGTGCTGTGGTGTCAGCCTAACTCACAGCAACTTCAAACTCCTGGGCTCAAGTGATCCTCCTGTCTCAGCCTCCCGAGTAGCTGGGACTACAGGCATGCATCACCACCCCCATTTATTTTCTTTTTTTAGTAGAGATGGGTTCTCACTCTTGCTCAGACTGGTCTTGAACTCCTGAGCTCAAGCGATCTTCCCACCTCGGCCTTCTAGAGTGCTAGGATTACAGACGTGAGCCACTGCGCCCAGCCTCATCAATATTTGTGACAAAAGCAAATTCACGCATGAATGACACTTCTTTTTTGATTCTAGATCATCCGAACTTTGAAGTTAACGTTAGAGAGTGAATTGTCACAAGTTAGTTCTCTAAAACTAAGGAACCCTCCCAGGTGAGTAAGTCATAAATCAGGAGACTGTAACAAGTATAAAGATGTGTTAGACCCTAAATTTATTAAAATAGCAAGCAGTTATAGATTGAAAATTTGGGTCACAAATGTTTCCCAAGTTAGCAACAAAACTAAGATAAGTGTAATTTATGATAAATTAGGAAGTTATTTAAATGTTTTCTTTTCAATTAGCTATTTCAGTGTTAGCTATTACTTTTAGAGAAAGTAATAAACTAATATTACAGAATTTGCTTGTGTGCTGATGTTTTGTTTTAGATTGATTATGAATTGCAGTGAGATCATCTGTATGTTCAACGATATGGGAAAGATTGAATTTGAGGACTCAGTAAAGTAAGTATAATATCAATATGCCATTAGTGTCTGGACAGTACCTGTGTTCTCTAAGAGACAGAAAAATTGACGTTGAGTGTAGTTTGATTAAAAAGCTGAAGAATAATTTAAAGGGTAAAATAGCTTCTATAGTTAAATTCTAGGCCTAGAAGGGTCAGCGAGCATTGAGCATTGCTAGGCACTGACACCCTAGATATTGAGATATATGTCAGAGACATTACAGTAAGTACAGGAAGACAAACTTATGAACAATAATATTAATAATCACTTCTCGGCCTTTTGGCTAAGATTAAGTGTAGACATGTAAACAATAAAATGCATGATTTCTGCGATTATATACAGAATTTAGTGGAAGTGCCAAGGAAGGGAATGATTAGTTCTTCATGGAATAACAAGGGACTTGGAAAGAGATTTTATTTTTCCTTATCTGTGAAAAATGAGTAACGAGTGGAAAGGAGAACAAAAGGAAAGTAGACATCAATATATGGGCAGTGAAATAGCATGCTGCGTTCAGGGAGCTGTATATATAATTCCATTCCATATGTCCCCGAGGATACATAGACTAAACAAAGTCCTACAGATTTTGTGTGCTGTCTGATGGTGTTTGTACTTCATTTTCTAGGTTCATGCTGTCCAATATGGTAGCCCTTGACTACATGTGGCTGTTTAAATTTAAGCACAAATAGTTAAAACCAAATAAAATTAAAATTCAATTCCTCAGTTGCCCTAGCTACATTTCAAGTGCTCAGTAGCTGCATGTGGCTGGTGGCTAGCTGTCTCAGTCCCTTTGTGCTGCTATGACAAAATAGAGTGGATAACTTACAAAGAAGAGAAATTTATTTCCTCACAGTTCTGGAGGCTGGGAAGCCCCAAATCAAGGTGCTGACAAGTTTAGTGTCTGGTGAGAGCCCCGATCTCTGCTTCAAAGTGGCACCTTGAATGCTGTGTCCTCACATAAGCAATCGTTGTGTCCTCACATGGTGGAAGAGCAAACAAGCAAAAGCGGGTCTAAGCTAGTTCCCTTTGGCCCTTTTATAAGGCACTGTTACGTTTGTGGGGACAGAGCCCTCGTGACTTAATCACTTCCCCAAAGGCCCCCACCTCTTAATGTCTCCACAATGGGGATTAAGTTTCAACATGAAATTTAGAGCAGACATTTAAAACTACTATGTTAGAAACATAGCACATTTCCATTATCACCTAAAGTTCTGTTGTACAATATAGCCCTGGGCAGTAGAAAGCGACTAAAAGGTTTTAAGCATGAAAGTAAAAATAATTAGGTTATATTTT
Organism: Varecia variegata; assembly: GCA_028533085.1. Lineage (NCBI taxonomy): Eukaryota > Metazoa > Chordata > Mammalia > Primates > Lemuridae > Varecia > Varecia variegata. Next base: position 1,384,449 of record CM052445.1, read on the forward strand.
AAAAAGATAACTCTGGTGGCCATGTAGGGGATTATTTGGGGGAGAGTATGACAGTGGAGGCCGAAGGATTGGTTAGGCTATTGTATCAGTAGACTCAGCCAATGATGAGAACCCAAACTTAAGTGGTAGCACAGGATAGGAACTGAGGATAGATATGACAAATGCTAAATAACAAACATTAATAAAACTTAGTAAAGTGTGAATGTGAAACTTCAAATTAGGAAAAGAGAAGCATCCTCAGTGATTTACAGGCCTGGCTTTGGTGACTAAGTTGACAGATTGTGGTCAATTATTCATCAAGATTAGGAATACAGAAGAAAAGCAAGTTGGGAGGGGGAAGATACTGGATATGTTGAGTTGCTGTTGTTTACCAGCTATCTAGGGAGAAATGTGTCAAGGACAGTTGCATACGTGTGCTGAAACTTAAGAGATCTTGGACTTGATTCTGGGTTTACAAGTAGTACAGAATATGGATGTAGTAGGAAACCTCAAAAAGGAAATGAGTTCATTCATTTGTGTTTGTCTCCAAGGGAAATGGTCCCCGCAAGAAGTATCACATTCATTACCTTAGGGAGCACATCAGTCTGGCTCTGTTTTTCAATTTCAGAAACATACATGGGCATATCTACTCTAAGCCAGGTAAACTCATAAAAGCCAAGTTCACAAAACCGGTGTATAGTCAAGATGCTGGTTTGTTAACTTAATGGACAAATATAACAGGAACTAGCATATTTATGTTGCCATTCTTTTTTCCAATACCCACAATTGTCCCGAGTTGCTTTGTTTCTAGTCGTCTTTGGAATAAAGGGAATAAGATGAATCAGATAGCTTAATAGCATTAGACTAAGATAGCTGACTACATTCCTCTCCAGCTGAGGGAGGATCTTGCCAGAGGAACTGTGATACCAGTCCTTCAGCCCAAATCATCTTCCCCAATGCTTGGGTGAGCTCTGCCCCCTGTTTGCCTGTGTTGCTTCACTTTTTATGCTTCCTTGGGTAATCAGCAACTTTTGCAGTCAATGTTCTTGTAGATATTTTCATAACTTGAATATGGTTACTATCCAATATTTTTAAGACTAAAAACCATTCTGTCTCTTTAAGAGTCTATGCTGATTTTCTATTGATTTTAAATTTAACTTTGGGAGCAGTTTTTAAAAAATTTTTCCTAGTTCTTAGGGAAAGTGTTACTGTAACCTGCCTGTACTGATTATATGATGGTAGGTGGTAGTTAAACCATGGGTTTGCCCAGTGAGAGCAGGTGTTGAAATAAGTCAAGGACAGTACCCTAAAAGATATGAAAATTTAAAGCAGGAAAAGGGTAATCTGAAAACAAACAAAAACAAAACTGAGAAGGAGCAGGCAGAGGTTGAAGGAGAACAGAAGAAAGTGGTGTTCTACAAGTCAGGGGAAGGTGGTTAACTGTTAAATATCTTAGTAAGGTCTAGTGGGAGTTGTCATGAAAAGAGATGTTTAGATTGCAAGGTTGTGTACATACGTGTGTCTCTCAGGTATTTAGACCTTATTCAACGTATATTAATTTTACTTATGTTAAATGTCTGCTCTCTGATTAAAGAGGCAGAAAAACATGTATCATCGCTAAATCCAGTTGGCTTTGTTGGTTCTTATTTCTAAAATGGTTTCTTAAACAATGATCTGTGAAGGAACTAAATCTATCATGGAGCTAAATCTCATAAAATACAAATTTCATGAGATTCAATTTCATTTCATTGTAAAATTTCTATACTTGTAGATTTGACAGCCCAAACTGTCTGGATATATGGGAGAAGATAGAAAAATATGAAGTAGAATGGATGGATAATTAGTTGTGGGTTTGTGGCTGTTGAATAATCATACCTAGAGAATTCAGATTAATGGTAATTATTAGCCTCAGCAGAAGTTTATAGTGATTTGCTCAGGATTGTACCATACACTTCTGTGTTTGTAGCCATATATCTCTGTATTTTTAAACAGATGTTATCCTCAAGAAAATGAGATTGGACAGAATGTTCAAAAGAAATACAATAATAAAAAGGAGCTCTCCTGTCATGATACATACCCATCACTAGAAAAGAAAAAGGTTGACATGTCTGTCTTAACCAGTGAGGCACCACTGCCTCCTTTGCAACCAGAAACCAATGATGTGCATTTAGAAGCAAAAAACTTCCAGTCACAGAAAGAGGTTGTTGCAATGATGTCGCCTAAAACCATTGCTGTGCTACCTCAAATGGGATCCAGCCCTGATGTGATAATTGAAGAAATTATTGAAGAAAACCTGGAAAGTAAGTGAAAATATAAAAGCAGGAGAGAAAAAAATCTGCTATCTATAATTAGAAAGAATTGGTACCTTTTTGTTCTGTGCATTTAACAGGAACATATTGCTGTTACAATCTTATTCTTCGTTATGAGTTAAAACCTACTGATTCCATGCCCCTACTCTCTTTTTCCAGAGTTAGGATAATTTTTATTTTCAATGCAGTAATATAGCTACCTCTGCATTGCAAATTTAATATCTGGTTTAATTAGGGTATTTGACTTTTTTAGTGTTCACATATAAACCTTTTATAAAAGATATAAATGAGAGAGATGTGATTTATGGAAGCAGTTTTATTTATCCTTGAGTTAAGAACAGTTTCTCCTTATGATCGTACCACCATACTCCAGCCTGGGTGACAGAGTGAGGAACCCTGTCTCAAAAAAACAAAACAAACAAACAAAAAAAAAAACAGCTTCTCTTAAATCTTTGTCCTGAGATTTAATCTATTACAAGGTAAAGTATCATGAATGTGTCATCTATTTTATAACAATTTAGATATATCACAGTTGTTTGATCAGATTTCCAGTGTTGGCATTCTACCCATCAACGTGGGAGTGAGATACTACTGTGTTTAGTTTTATACTAATAGTCGTGTTTAGGACCATTTTCAAGATCTGCTTTTATTCCCTCCCTTCCATTGTCTATTTTACTGGTTGACTCTCCTGAATGACATTTTGAAAAAAGGACATACTCTTTTCTTTCCTTCCCATTGTATTATCACTGATGTGTCAGTGATTTAAGATACCTGTCATGACTGGACTTACTGACAGAAGGGGTCTTGCCATTCAAGTATTTTGCCAATTCAAGCACAGCTTTTTAAACAATAGCATATCATTGTCAGCTTTAACATAATTAGTACAGTTGTCTTTATTTCTTATTTTGATGAAGCATACTTCACAGATTATCCTGTGGAGACACCTAGATATCCAAAAAAGCCTCTTCAGAAAAACTCATCTGTTCCTTTTGGATCAAAAGCAGGTATTTTAACAACTGTCTGAGCTTGATGTAGTGGTGTTTGCTGTATGTATAGTAATTTCATATGGTGTGAGGCAGTACGTAATATGAATTTTACTGATAACTAAAACTTACTCCTTTCTCATGTTAAAAGTTTTGACACATTTTGGCAAAAATATTTCTGAAATTTACAATATTTCTCTCAGCTGTCACCCCAGTTATAAGTATTTACCTTTTTTTCTCTTTCTCAGTATGGGTGTCATTCTTTGTAGTCTATATTGGATAGTTAAAGTGATCCATTTTTTTCAATTTCTGTCATGTGTCTATACTTGACTATGTAATTCCACTCCTCCTGGTCTTTGTTTTTTAAACATTTTACCAGATAAAGCACTTACTTTGTTCAGAAATTAAATATATATTAAAATAGTCTGTGAAACTTCCCCCCATTCCCATTCTGTTCAGTCCCTCCCTTCCATAGTTTATGCATTTACAAATAAATACACATAAATTACTTTTCTAACCCTCTTTTTGTGTGTGTGTTTTAGCACAAAACATAGCATACCATACATACTGTTCTGTATTCTGTTTTTTTGTATTCTTCCCTTAATATTGTACTTTGGAGATCTTGGAAATCTTTTCTGGTTTTTTTTGTTTGCTTTTTGTTTAAAAGACAGGGTCTCGCTCTGTTGCCCACACTGGAGTGCAGTGGCAAGATCATAGCTCACTATAGCCTCAAACTCCTGGGCTCAAGCAATCCTTCTGCCTCAGCCTTCCAAGTAGCTGGGACCACAGGCATGCTCTACCACACCGTGCCAGTTTTTAAAATTTTTTGTAGAGACAGGGTCTTGCTATGTTGCCCAGGCCGGTCTTGAACTCCTGGCCTCAAGTGATCCTCCCACCTCAGCCTCCCAAAGTTCTAGGAGTATAGGCGTGAGCCACCTCACTCAGCCAAGATCTTTTTCTATTAATATCAGTAGAAGCATTTGGCTTAATTACTCCTAATTAAGAAATATATGGGCTGGGCGCGGTGGCTCACACCTGTAATCCTAGCACTCTGGGAGGCCGAGGCGGGCGGATCT
>CM052445.1:1388895-1403267 GCA_028533085.1 Varecia variegata
AGCCTGAGCAAGAGCGAGACCCCGTCTCTACTAAAAATAGAAAGAAATTATCTGGCCAACTAAAAATATATATAGAAAAAATTAGCCGGGCATGGTGGCACATGCCTGTAGTCCCAGCTACTCGGGAGGCTGAGGCAGTAGGATCGCTTAAGCCCAGGAGTTTGAGGTTGCTGTGAGCTAGGCTGACGCCACGGCACTCTAGCCCGGGCAACAAAGCGAGACTCTGTCTCAAAAAAAAAAAAAAAAGAAAGAAAGAAATATATGTATAGAAATTTCTAATATATATAGAAAATTTTCTCACTGTCTTTACTCGTCCCATTAGAGCACACACATGTTCCTCTAAATGCTGCATGAGTACTTTGGCTTTGCCTAGACATTTTTTCACACCTCTCTAACCTGAATTTTAAGACTTGGGATTCAGAGTGGCTATGAGCTGTATTGGTTCTATAGGTAGAGTAGAGTATACAGTAGAGTATAGATTGAACTGGCTTTTGTAAGCTATCCTAGTTAGTAACCTAATCATTATCAATGGGATTCTGAGTTCCAAATATATCCATAAATAAACTAAGTTTTATGATACTGTGGAGTTACAGAATGTACGCTGACTTTAGAATCTGTCACATGAACTGCGATTCCACTTATATGACATTTTACAAGTAATATAAAGTATTCGCAGTTCAGATTGCTAAATAATTCATGATTGAAAGTGATCCATTTGTTTCATCAGTCATTTAGGGTTTGGACTCTTTCATAGGGCCTAGATTCAGTATTCTAGAGTTCACAATGCCATAAGACACTTATTCTTTTAGAGGCTATTGTAGTTGTTCAGCATTTGTGAATTCTTTTCTAACCTGTGGTTTATTAATGTGGTTTAATTGATTCTTATCCAGGTTCTCCAGAGCTGGTTTTTGTAAGCCATGTAATACATCCTTGCCACTTCTACATTCGGAAGTATTCACAAATAAAAGATGCAACAGTATTGGAAAAGAAGGTGAATGAATTTTGCAATAAGAGTTCACATCTTGATCCTTCAGACATTTTGGAGCTAGGTAATGAAATATTACTCCAAGTTAAAATTCAAATATTATAATACTTGGCCAACCCACATAGACTTGTTATAATACAGATATCTGCTCCAAGTTAATAGTAAGCATAAAAGTTTTATAATTATGTAACATAAGTTAGAGTATTTAGGCAAGTTAGTTAAGGATTAAAACTGAATGTTAACATATTTTTACAGTGAGATATACACAAAAACTCCACTATGGAGTGGGGTGAGCTGCTTTTTAAACTATAAAACTCGTCAGGCTGAGTGGTGCACAACTGTAATCCCAGCTCTTTGGGAGGCCGAAGCAGGAAGATTGCTTGAGCCCAGGAGTTGACATCAGCTGGGCAACATGGCAATACCCTGTCTCAAAATTTAAAAATGATCCAGGAGTGGTGGTGTACACCTGTAAGCCCCAACTACTCAGGAGGTTGAATAGGGAGGATTGCTTGAGCCCAGGAGTTGGAGTCTGCAGTGAGCTATGATTGTCACTGCACTCCGTCCTGGGCAGCAGAGCAAGATCCAGTCTCTAAAAAATAAACTATAAAACTCACAACAGGTTATGTGGCCCACCCCCTTGTCTCCAGGGAAAACTGTTCCTCTAAGATGATTCTTCCTGTGTAACTGCAGTCTCTTACTTTCTGTGTGTGGATGTTGAGGCTAGAATTGAGCATTTGAGATTCAGAAGGCCTGTGGCAGCCATTCCTAGTGCCCCAGGGAGGGTAGTTGTAAACGTAATCAATCTGTTTTAATTCTGAGGGTATGTGAATTTGCCATGCTTTAGGCTTTTGTTACAACTATTTTTCTTGTAACACTGTTGACTGAATTTGATTATACTCTATGATATGGTGAAGTTATGATCTGATTTTTAATAGAGCATTTTTTCATGCTATTAATAGCAATCAATGCCTATATATAATTAATACCAAAAATAGTTTATCTGTCTAGTCCTTTTTTTTTTTTTTTTTTGAGACACAGTCTCGCTCTGTTGCCCGGGCTAGAGTGAGTGCCGTGGAATCAGCCTAGCTCACAGCAACCTCAAACTCCTGGGCTCAAGCGATCCTGCTGCCTCAGCCTCCTGGGTAGCTGGGACTACAGGCATGCAAAACCATGCCCGGCTAATTTTTTCTATATATATTTTAGTTGGCCAGATAATTTCTTTCTATTTTTAGTAGAGACGGGGTCTCGCTCTTGCTCAGGCTGGTCTCGAACTCCTGACCTCGAGCGATCCACCCGCCTCGGCCTCCCAGAGTGCTGGGATTACAGGCGTGAGCCACCGCGCCCGGCCTGTCTAGTCTTAAATGATAATTTAAAAGTGTAATTAGCTCTCAGCTCATCTATATAGCTTTTCAAAATATCAGAAGAGTAGTATCATCATATACTTTTGACAAAAATGAATAATTCTAAAACTTAAAAAATAACATTTAATTATTAGTATCTAATGAAGAGGGAAGTATACTATTAAACTTAATTTTTATGGTTGCAGATAATTCTCTAAAATGTAATATATGCCCAAAAGAACTCAGCTTATATTCAGAAAATGTTTTAAGAAAGCCAAAAAGACATCCTTTGCTTTAAGTTGTTAATGATAATTATGTTTGCAAGGTAAATATAGTTGATTTAAATACTCATTTATATTGTGAGAATTAGTGATAAGGGAAGAAATGTGAACTGGTGCTGTTGCTGTAGGAGAGAAGGACATCCTCTTGTTCCCTTTTCCTACCTCTGTACTTCATTATGAAGAACAACAAATGACTTCAATAGGCTTTCATTTATTGAAAGAATGGTTTCATAGAATATACACAGCAGGTCCTCAAATAATTCATTTCATTATAATGTTGAGAAAAAATTGATTCCCAGCCAGGCCCTCTGTCTGTTCTGAGTTTGCACATTCTCTCCATGTCTGTGGGGTTTTCTTGGAGTCCTCCAGCTTCCTTCCCATCCACAAAGATGTACACATTAGTTAATTGGCATGTCTGCATTGTTCCAGTCTGAGAGAGCGTGTATGAGAGTATACCCTGCAAATGGAATGGCGTCCTGACCAGGGTGGGTTTCCACCTTGCGCCCTGAGCTGCCTGGGTAGGCCCCTGCCACCCTAGACCCTAAACTGGAAACAGCAAGTTGGAAAACGATGTATACAAATTATTGTAAAATAAAAATTAATAAAGTGTACTATAATCATACAAATGCATGAGAATAAACGATGCAGTGAGCCCACCATATTTGTGATTATTTGTTTTTGAACTGCATGGTGGTAGGAGGTACTCCTTCAAGTTATCACTTTGCAAACTTTAATTCCTTGATTTAAGCCACTACCACTATGCCTGCTGTCACTCACTGATTTCATCAAAAATTGAGTAATTATTTTATCAATCTTTCTTAAATGTAGGTATAGCTAACATTTATTTCAGTGTTAGGGTCTTTATGTGGAATTTTGGTGATGTTTTTGTGACCAGAAATATGCCATAAGAACTTAACTCTTCTTTATATCAGTTAGCCTATGGTAAGATTGGTTTTGTTATACATTGTTTCACTTAAAGTCACAGTTTCCAAAAACCTATCAACAACATTAAATGAGGACTTACTGTATTTTAAAACTAAGAGAATGTTCCTTATATAGTATATCAAAATAAGAGAAGGTTCACTGACAGTCCGAAGCTCAAACAAATGTTTTGGTGGAACTTAAAAAGGTGCCCTAATGTGCCTTTTTACTGTCCCGCTCTTATCAGCATATGTAGAGGGGCTTATACAGTATCCCCCTGTATATAATCAGTGATCAAGGCTTACCAAATTTATCTCCAGTGTGTACTTTAGATGGGTTCTAGGCTGACCTGGGTTCTCCTGCTGCCTCTTCTTAAGCAGCCATGTGGCTTGGGCTAGGTTTTCTGCCTCAGTTTCCTCACCTGTACAATGGAAGCACCACCTCTATGGGGTTGTGGTGGGGATTAAGTGAATTCAAACAAAATCCTGAGAACATTGCTGAGCTCATAGTGAGCATTCACATTCAGGCCTCTTTCTTGCTTGATCTTTTTTCCTGGTTATTAATTTGTAATCCATCTGGTCCCTCAATAGGGTCTTGCTCTGTTAAGTCCTTAGCTCATCTTCCCCTTCTCTGAACACCACTGAGTGTTAATTTTGGCATTTCGTATGCTGCCTGTCATTGTTTCTTTACTCTCGCTCTGCTTTACCAAGAGAAGGTAATTATTTCTTCTTTTATTACAAACTTGAGCGTGTGGGTATGTATAAGCGTATGTGTGTACGTGTGCGAGGATAGTTGGTCTTCATTGTGGTAAGTAAGTGTGTTATAGTAATTTATTTGCCTCTCTCTCTTTCTTGAGCTTTTTGATGGCAAGACAGTCTCATTCATCTTTGTTAATGTAGTTCATAGGTCATCATGCTGACCCATGACTGCTGAATTAGTACTGTGTTTTCTGTCTTGCCATTTAGCTTGTATAATGGCAACTAGCATAATATACTACATTATATCCTTCTCATAGTACTTGACACAGTAAAGTGATCAGTAAATAAATGAATTAAGACTTTTTAGTGGTAGAACTAATGTGTTTGTAAATTAGAACTTACTAGGTGTCTTTCTCCATAAATATAACGACTTGTCTCCCTCGTTATTTAGGTACAGGAATATTTGTCAACAGCATTGAAAATGGAATGTGGTGTCGAGGAACTATCACTGAATTGATTCCAATAGAAAGTAAAAATATTAGAAAACCTTGCAGTCCAACCAAATTCGCAGTCCGTGAAGTTGCACTGATACAAATATTCATGGTAGACTTTGGAAATTCAGAAGCCCTAATTGTCACAGGGTATGATATTTTATAGTATGTGTTTCTGGCCCACTTAGAAACATTTGTGGGGGGAATAAAGGAAATTAGAAAGGGATATAGAGGAGTAATTTTTCATTCTTCACTTCCAAGGCATACACTTTATTAATAGGTCATTAAATATGAAATGTCCAATTTTGAATCAAAAGTATAGTTTATTATATCTCAAACAAGAAACGGTGCAAAGTATGCGCCTAAACTGTCGACACAGTGTTGCCATCTTAAGGGTAGCTTGTTTATGCCAGCAGCAAAGAAGCCTGGGGAGCAAGTGGCAATGAAATTGCAAAAGGCGTTTTCCACAGCTTGTTGAGAATTGAATATCTTGCCCTGCAAGAAGTGGTCCAAAGCCTGGAAGAAGCAGTAGTCAGTTGGTGCAAGGTCTGGTGAATACGGTGGATGACAGAGAGTTTCCAAGTCCAGCCTCTGTAGTTTGAGCAGCGTTGTTTGTGCGACATGTGGTCGAGTGTTGTCTTGCAAGAAGATTGGCCTGTCTCTATTGACCAATCTCGGCTGCTTAATCACAAGCTTCCTCATCATTTCATCCAATTGGTTGCTGTAATCGCTTGACCAGGTTTTAGGAAACTATAGTGGATAATACCAGCACTGGACCACCAAACAGACTCCATTAGATTTTTTTGATGAATATTCGGTTTTGGACCATATTTTGGCACTCCATCTTTATCCAACCATTGTGCTGAATGCTTGAAATTGTCAAAAAGAGTCCATTTTTCATCACATGTAACAATACAGTATAGAAATGGTTCTCCTTTATGTCATGACAGCAAAGAAAGGCAAGCATTGAGATGATTGCTCTTTTGACACTTGCTTAATTCACACAGAACCCATCTATCCAGCTTCTTTACTTTGTTGATTTGTTTCAAATGGTCCAGTAATGTTGGAATAGTAATGTCAACCCTTGCTGCTAGTTCACACATAGGTTGAGATGGATTTGCTTCCATTAGAGCTTTAAGCTCATCCACATCTGTCTCAGGTTGCCCATGTGGCTCATTTTTGTTTTTTGAGACAGAGTCTCGCTTTGTTGCCCGGGCTAGAGTGAGTGCCGTGGCGTCAGCCTAGCTCACAGCAACCTCAAACTCCTGGGCTTAAGCGATCCTACTGCCTCAGCCTCCCAAGTAGCTGGGACTACAGGCATGCGCCACCATGCCCGGCTAATGTTTTCTCTATATATTTTTAGTTGGCCAGATAATTTCTTTCTATTTTTAGTAGAGACGGGGTCTCGCTCTTGCTCAGGCTGGTCTCGAACTCCTGACCTCGAGCGATCCACCCGCCTCGGCCTCCCAGAGTGCTAGGATTACAGGCGTGAGCCACTGCGCCCGGCCTCATTTTCAAGATTAAAATCACCAGAACGGAGCTTCTCAAACCATCAACGTACTGTGCGTTCATTAGCCACATCCTTCCCAAATACTTTTAATATTTTGAGCTGTCTGTACTGCGTTGGTTCTGCGATGGAACTCAGAAGATAACATGAATTTTTGACTTATCCATGGTTTCACAAAAATTGCTCTAAAAAAATTTGAAAGATAATCACAAGCCAAAATGCCTATTTAAAAAACTGAGGATGTACCTTCACAGTAAAAACAAGCAGTGTCAAAGTGGAATGTCAGAGATATCAACTGTCAAACTTGGTACTTAAGGAAATTGGACGTTTCATATTTAATAACTTAATATTTTGCTCTATAGTCGTCTTAATAAATAAAATATATCAGTTATATTAATAGATAGGGAGCTTGGAAAAGGAACTTTTTGATGTATTCCAAACTTAAATACCCATCTAATGTCTTTAAAACAAGGAGTAATGCACAAAACTAATTCTTTTAAATGTTACAGTTAGCTGCAGACGATTGAGTTAAATTTTTAATCAGACTTCTGTATCTTCATTAACGTTAATGTTAAAGTATCATACTAACTCTCAGCACTTAAAAATGTTTTCTGAGTCTTTAAGGAAAATCAGAATGTTTCTGCAGTAAGGACCAGTATTAATGGTAGCATGGTCACTTTATTGTCATAGTTTTATAAATAAATGGATTTATGTTGGGTGGGGAAGGTTGTTATATCTTTTAAGTTTAAATTGAATATGTATATGAAAGTTCAAATAAAGGTAGTTGAGATTTAATTCTATGGATGAAAACAATGTCTGTGCTTATAAAAGCTAAATTGCATCTGTATAGTATGAACTTGGAATATAACTGTCTTGGAAGATACAACTTAAAGTATCCTTAGAAATGCATACATTTTATGGAGAAAAGGAAGTTCAAGTTTGAAACATTACTGAAATATTACTTGAATTCCTCTTAGTGTTGGTGACACTCACGTGAGACCAGAACACACTGCTGAGCAGCATGTTGTACTCAATGATTTATGTCTGGTTCTGAGGAAGTCTGACCCACACATCAGAGGGCTACTGAAAGACATCCAGCCATTAGCACAGCCATGCTCATTGAAAGACATTGTTCCACAGAACTCGGTAAGTGAGACTTAAATTATTTCTTCTTCAGAGGCTTAATATTACAATTTTAGCTATGTATTGTCAATTAGATTGCAGAGTGTAAGCTCAAGGAACCAGTTATCTTGGTAAATACACTTTGCATAATATGCTATTAATGCCAATAAAAAAGGAAATGAACTTTAACTTCCACAACTGAAAATATTCTTAATGAGAAATTGAGTTGAACAAGCATATATGAATATAATTGGTGAAATATCCAAGTAAGCCAGTGATTTTGGAGTCTACTACATAAAGAGAAATAAGTTTAAAATACAATACGGTGTGTATTTCTATACATTCCTTCTCTATTTCCTTGTACTTCGTTCATTAGTCTGTTTATGGCTGATACTGCATTCTGCTTGGTATTTATGAGTGTCTGTTCCCCAGCAAGATTGAAACTCCTAGGAGACAGGAATTGTGTATAACAAGATAATGTTAAGCAGTTCTATTATTATAAGGTCTGCGAAAGCAGGAGTCTGTGTCTTTGCTTATCGTTGTATTCCCAGCACTTTAGCAGATCACCTGCCATGTAGTAGGCATTCAAGAAATACTTGAAATAGTGAATAAACGAATAAAAAAAGGAAACATAAAAATATTAACACTGGTGTTTTCCTCAAGATGGTGAGATTGTTTTTCACTTTCTGGTTTATGCTTTTTTGCGCTTTCTATACTGAGTAGGTTTTATGTTTATAATCATAAAAACTTTAGAAAGCTATTTTACTTTTTGTTTTTAAGGAATTTGTGGTTTTGATCCTAGAAATTTACTTTAGGTATAATACTTAAATGTTCAAAAATCAACTTAAAAGTTTTTTTTCCAGTAGATGAATATTTTTTCTTATTTAAGTAGCACATACCTCATATTTTGCTAGTAATGGAAGCTAGGTTAACTGATGATTATAAATATCTTGATTTTATTACTTTATACTTTCAAAACAATCTTTTGAATTTTCATTGTTTAAGTGGAAAATTCATGTGCAATACTTTCTTGCATTTTAAGATCTTTATAATCTTCATATTAATATTCAAAAGTGACACTAAATTCTAAAGTAAAATCTTGAGTAGCCCAGGCAACAGAGACCCCATCTCAAAAAGAAAAAAAAAAAAACAAACTTGAGAATATGTTATAAAGACTGCGGTTGGGTTTGTGGTCCTGGCTGTTTCTTAATGTCTGTTTAATGCCTTGGCTCAAAGTTGCACACTTGCTTGGTACAAAGCTAAATTCAGAACATGGTAACATTAGAACTAATTATAATTATTAATTACTGTGGAATTTTACTTTTACAGAATGAAGGCTGGAAAGAGGAAGCTAAAGTGGAATTTTTGAAAATGGTAAATAACAAGGCTGTTTTAATGAAAGTTTTTGGAGAAGAGGATGGTGTGCTTATTGTAGATCTGCAGAAACCACCAACAAATAAAATAAGCAGTGATATGCCTGTGTCTCTTAGAGATGCATTAGTTTTTATGGAACTAGCAAGGTAAGTAACTTATTAAAACTTAAATATTCTTTGAGACTATAGCTAAACAGAAATACCAGATTTTGCCTTTAAAAACCATGGCTCTAGAGTAAACCTCAACATACCCTAACAAGTGAAAACATGGCTGTCAAGGTTTTCTAAGTACAATTATTGTCTGCGAAAACTGCATTCAGGTAATTTGGTTTCAGAAAATTGAGAAATTAAGGTAGCTCAAAATAGAAAGTGTAAGTAGATACTAAACATTTCTTGTACCCTCGATAACTTTACAAGAAACACTACTAGGGTTTCAAGAATTATAGTTTAGCTGTTCCTAACTTAAATTTTCTAGCCTTTGGAGTGAATTCATGATCACTACCGTATATTTAATGTATGAATCTAGAATACATATTTAAAGTTTCTTTCTCCCTCATTTCTGATGTACTAAATAACCATAGAGGTAGTGGAAGATCCTAACTTTCTGTCCTGGGTGATTAGGTGACTCTGGAAGTGACCCAAGTAGATTCCGTTCTAGAAAAATAAAATTAGAGTCTTGAAACTGGAAGGGGCCACGGACACCCCTTAGCTGGCCTCAGCGGCACTTCCACGGATCATGGCTACTAATTAACCAGAAGTTAGAGTAGAAGCATCTTTGAGTGTAAGTGTGATGTGCGGGCCCCGCTCTAAAATGTCCTAACACAAATTTGAAGGGTAATTATTGAGTTTTGCGACTTGGCATCTTATTTAATGTGGTTCAACACTTGGAGACAATACCAAGAAATGTTATAGGAAGAGAGAAATTGGAAAAGGAATAATTTTGATAAGTAAGTCAGTATATGTACAAGTCCTTTCTTCAGATCAAGTCACTGAGAGAAGAAAGACTTTAAGAAAATGGATCTTACTTATACTTTTCATTATGCTTTTAATTAGGTTTAGGTCACAATCTGAAAAAAGTACAACTTTACACTACCATCCACCTATTTTGCCTAACGAAATGACAGATGTTTCCGTCATGGTTTGTCATATAAATAGTCCCACTGATTTTTATCTTCAGTTGGTAAGTACATAATGTTTTTTGAAATGAAGTATTTTAAAAACTTCAAATTAGAAATGTATAAGAGGAATGAGTGCCAACTATGGATTTTAGTTTGTGTAAACAAACCACTGTCAACCTTCTATACATTTAAATTTCTTAGTAGCTTCAACTGTAAACAAGAAGTTCACATGATTCATAAATTGAGAGAATGATGCAGGATACCTAATGTATGAATGTTTCTTGCTACCTCCTAAAATCTAGAACCTAGGAAAGCACATAGAGCTAGCAAGTCATAATATAATGACAAATAAACCTTTTTCTGACCATGTACATTTGAGAATTTACTGATTATTCCCAGGTAGTTTTCTGAATTTCAACACCAAAATAGATACAAATTGAAGGCATTTAATATTAAACTTTTGGTATGTGACTGATGTGTTTGTTTAGTTAGTAACGATAATAGGTCATCCTTACTGACCTTGCAGTCCTTTATATAAATTAACTCATCATAAAGACCTTAAGGCTTTCAGTGATTTAATTCATTAATCTTCAAAATGATCCTGTGAGAAAATATTGTTATCTCCATCTGGGTTGGGAGACTTTCAGTAACAGCAGGGTTGAAGCATCTTGCCTAGGGTCACACAGCTGTACAAGGGGAGAGCCAGAATTGAATGGCACCATGTAGCTCTAGAGTCTGTCGTCTCAGCACCCTCAGCACCGCGTCACACTGTACTGGCTCCCCAGATGGGTTGTGGAAGCTGCTGATCTGGCGCTAAATTAGGACTTGAGTTTCTTTTTCACAGTGTCTTTTTTTATCGTGTTAAAATATGCATAACATAAAGTTACAGTTTTAACCATTTTTAAGTATACAGTTCAGTGCCATTAAGTACATTAACAATGTTGTGCAGCCATCACCACCATCCATTTCCAGAGCTTTTTCTTTATTCCAAACAGAAGCTCTGTACAATAACATGAAATAGTAACATCCCATTTCCTCTCCCCCAGCCCCTGACAACTTCTATTTTGCTTTCTGTCTCTTTGAATTTGCCTATTCTAGGTACCTTATACACAATGTTTCCTTTTATGTCTGGCTTATTTCATTTAAGTTTAATATTTTCAAGGTTCATCTATATTGTAGGATATATCAGTTTTGCTCCTTTTATGGCTGAAGAATATTCCATGTATGTATGTATCACATTTTTGTTAATCCATCTGTTGATGGGCACTTGGATTGTTTCTACCTTTTGGCCATTGTGAATTATGCTGCTATGAACACTGGTATAAAAGTATCCATTTGGGTCCCTGCTTTTCAGTCCCTTTCCTGTGTGCCTACGAGTAGAATTGCTGGATTATATAGCAGTTCTATGTTTAACTTTTTGAGGAACCATCCAACTATTTTCTACAGCAGCTACACAATTTTACATTCCCACCGGCAATGCATAGGGTTTCAGTTTCTCCACATCCTCACCAACACTTACACTTGTTATCTTCCATTTTTTAAAAAAAATAATAGCCATCTTAGTAAGTGTGAAGTGGTATATCATTGTAGTTTTGATCTACATTCCCCTGATGACTGGTGATGTTGAACATCTTTACGTGGCCATTTGTGTATCTTCTTTAAATAGTTGTGCAAGTCCTTTGTTTTTTAACTGGATCATTTATTTTGTTGTTGAGTTATAGGAGTTTTTAATATATTCTAGATATTAAATCCTTATCAGATATGACTTACAAATGCAATTGACCCTTGAACAACATTGGGGTTGAGGGTGCCAACCCTCTGTGCAGTCAAAAATCTGCATGTAGTTTTTGACTCCCCCCAGACTTAACTACTAATGACCTGCTGGTGACCAAAAGCCTTACTGATAACATAAACAGTTGGTTAACACATATTTTGTTTGCTACGTGTATTAGATACTGTATTCTTACAATAGAGAAAAGAAAATGTTATTAAGAAAATCATAAGAAGGAGAAAATTACTGTTTACTGTTCATTAAGTGGAAGTGAATCGTCATAAAGGCCTTCATCCTCGTCACCTTCACATTGAGTAGACTGGGGAGGAAGAGGGAGAGGGGGATGGGTTGTTCTTGCTATCTCAGGGGTGGCAGAGGCAGAAGAAAGTTTGCACATAAGTGGACTCATGCAATTCAAACCTGTCTTGTTCAAGGGTCAACTGTATTTTCTTTCATTCTGTGGTTGTCTTTCACTCTCTTGATAGTGTCCTTTGATCCACACTAGTTTTTAATTTTATGGAGTCCATTTTATCTATTGTTTCTTTTGTTGCTTGTGCTTTTGGTGTCATATCCAAAATACCATTGCCAAATCTGACATCATGGTGCTGCTTCCCTGTGTTTTCTTCTGAGAGTTTTATAATTTTAGTTCTTACATTTAGATCTTTGATCTATTTTGAGTTAATTTTTGTATATGGTGCAAAGTAGGGGTCTAACTTCATTCTTTTGAATTGAATATCCAGTGTTCCCAGCAGTATTTGTTGAAAAGACTGTCCTTTCCCCACTGAATGGTCTTGGCACCCTTATTAAAAATGAAAGTTTAGGCCAGGCGCGGTGGCTCACGCCTGTAATCCTAGCACTCTGGGAGGCCGAGGCAGGTGGATCGCTCGAGGTCAGGAGTTTGAGACCAGCCTGAGCAAGAGCAAGACCCCATCTCTACTAAAAATAGAAAGAAATTATCTGGCCAACTAAAATATATATATATATATATAGAAAAAATTAGCCGGGCATGGTGGCGCATGCCTGTAGTCCCAGCTACTCGGGAGGCTGAGGCAGTAGGATCCCTTAAGCCCAGGAGTTTGAGGTTGCTGTGAGCTAGGCTGATGCCACGGCACTCACTCTAGCCTGGGCAACAGAGCAAGACTCTGTCTCAAAAAAAAAAAAAAATATTTCTGGGCTTTCTATTTTATACTACTAGTCTCTGTGTCTGTCCTTATTACCATCACCACACTGTTTGATTACTGTAGCTTTGTTATAACTTTTGAAATCAAAATGTGTGAGTCCTCCAACTTTGTTCTTCTTTCTCAAGATTGTTTTGGCTATTCAGAGTTTCTTAAGATTCCATATGATGGCCAGGCGAGGTGGCTCATGCCTGTAATCCTAGCACTCTGGGAGGCCAAGGCAGGAGGATTGGTTGAGGCCAGGTGTTTGAGTCCATGACTTTTAGTGTGGGATTTCTATTTCTGCAAGAAATGTCATTAGTATTTTGATAGAGATTGCATTGAACTGTAAATCACTTTGGGTAAAATTGACATGTTTACAGTTTTAAGTCTTCCTATCCATGGACATAGTATGTTTTATTTATTTAGATCTTATTTAATATCATTCAACAATTTTGTGTTGTTTTCAATGTATAAGTCTTTTGACTTCTTGGTTAAGTTTATTCCTAAATATTTACTTCTTTGAGATGCTATTGTAAATGGAATTGCTTTTTTAATTTCCTTTTCAGATTGATCATAGCTTATGTATTGAAATGTAACTGACTTTCACATGTGGATTTTGTGTCCAGCAGCTTTACTGAATTAATTTGTTCTAACAGGTTTTGTGTGTGTCTGTGTGTGTAATTTTGGGGATTGTCTTATATACAAGATTATGTCATCCATGAACAGAGATATTTTTACTCTCTTGTCTGATTTGGATTCCTTTTGTCTTTTTCTTACCTAATATTTGTGGCTAGAATTTCCAATACCATGTTGAGGACAAGAAGCAAAAGCAGGCATCTTTGTCTTATTACTGTCTTGGGAAAAACCTTTGTCTTTCACCATTGAGTATGATATTATCCTATTGGTTTTTCCCAAATGACCTTTATCATATTGAGTAAGCTTCCTTTTCTCCCTAGTTTATTGAGTGTTTTTAATCATGAAAGGATGTTCAGTTTTTCAGATGCTTTTTTGAAACAGTTGAGATGATCATGTTTTGGTCTTTTTTCCTTCATCTTGTTAATGTGATGTATCACATTGATTTTCATGTGTTGCACCATCTTTGCATTTTGGGAATTAATCCCGATGGATAATGGTATGTAATCCTTTTGTCATAAATTTGTTTAATATAGTCATTGCCTTCACATCCATTTTTAGGCCTGATGTAAGTTGTCTGAAAGCCAGTTGTTCCACATCACCTTTGGCCTAGTTAACTTTCCCTCCCCATGTGGTGGTTTGCGTGTGGCTCACTTGTTCCTCGTCTCACTGACCCAGCACATCCCACAGGTGCTTAACCATCAGAGTCGACATCAGAGTCATGTAAATAAGTTCCTCCTTTGCACCTGTTTTCTTTAAATTAGCCAATCCACAATGCTTGCTGGAAAACCTTAAGGAGTAATACCCATGGACCTTAATCAAAGTATAGTCCCACAGGTTCATTCTCACTTACCTGTGGGTAACAAAATAGTTCTGTTATTTCATGTGTTTTGTTGTGTAGCCTCCTAACTGTCTGACATACCCTAACCTAACTCTCCTCCTGGTCAGGATTCCCCTAGAGAGTGCCTTGGT
>CM052445.1:1403367-1430264 GCA_028533085.1 Varecia variegata
ACAGGCATGCGCCACCATGCCCGGCTAATTTTTTCTATATATATATTTTAGTTGACCAGCTAATTTCTTTCTATTTTTTAGTAGAGACGGGGTCTCGCTCATTGCTCAGGCTGGTCTCGAACTCCTGACCTTGAGCGATCCACCCGCCTCGGCCTCCCAGAGGGCTAGGATTACAGGCGTGAGCCACCGCGCCCGGCCTTTGTGGAGGATTTTTGCATCAACATTGGTAAGGGTCTGTAGTTTTCTTTTCTTTAGTGTTGCCATATGGCTTTGTTATCAAGGTAATGCTGCCTCTTCGAGTGAGTTAGAGTGTGTTCCTCCATCTTCAGTTTTTTGGGAGAGTTCAAGAAGGAATGGTGTTAATTCTTTAAATGGTTGGTAGAATTCAGCAGTGAAGCTATGTGGTCCACAGGGCTTTTCTTTGTTGGGAGGTTTTTGAATCCTGATTCAGCCCCTGACTAGTTATAAGGCTATGTAGATTTTCTAATTCTTCATGACTCAGTCTTGGAAGGTTGTGTGTTTCTAGGAATTTATCCATTTCGTCTAGGTTATTCAATTTGTTGGCATACAGTTGTTCATAATAGTCTCTTATAATCCTTTTTATTTCTTAAAATTGGTAGTAGTGTCTCCACTTTTATTTCTGAGGAGACTTGAGTCTCCTCTTTCTTTCTTTTTTAGTCATTCTATTAATAGCTAAAGGTTTGTCAATTTTGTTGATCTTTTCAAAGAATCAACTTTCGGTTTCATTGATGTTTTTTGTTTGTTTGTTTCTCTTATTTATTGCACTCTAATCTTTATTATTTCTTTCCTTCTAACTTTGGGTTTAATTTGCTCTTTTTCTATTTCCTTATGTTTGTATAGCTTCTTGAGTTTTTTTAATTGCATGTGTTTATAGCTGTAAAATTCCCTCTCAGGACTATTTTGCTACATCTCATAAATTTGGTATGGTATGTTTTCATTTTCATTTGTCTCAAAGAATTTTCTCTTATGCTTTCATTTAAGAGTGTGTTGTTAAATTTCTACATATTTGAATTTTTCAGTATTCTCTATTTTTTGATTTCTAGTTTCCTTCCATTGTAATAAAGATACATTTTATGATTTCAGTCTTTTAAAATTTATTAAGATTTGTTTTGTGGCCTAAAATACTGTCTATCCTGAGAATGTTCCATGTGAAGTTGAGGGGAAAAAACATGTTTATTATGCTGTTTGCTGTAGTGTGTATGTCTGTCAGATCTAATTGGTTTATAGTGTTGTTCAAGTCTTCTCTTTCCTCACTGATACTCTGTATGGTTGTTTTATCCAGTATTGAAAGTGGAGTATTAAAGTCTTCTATTATTGTAGAACTATCTATTTTTTCCTTTAATTCTGTCAATGTTTGCTTTATATGTTTTGGGACTCTGATGTTTGCTGCATATTTGCTTATGATTGTTACATCTTATTGGTGAGTTGACCCTTTTATCAATTTATAATGGCGTTTCTCTCATAACAATTTTTTACTTAAAGTCTATTTTGTCTGATATTAATAAAGCTACCCTGGATCTCTTTTGATTACAATTTGCATAGAATACTCTCTTCCATCCTTTTACATTCTTTTTATATATTTGTTTGTTTTTGTTTTTCTTTTTGAGACAGGGTGTAGCTCTGTTGCCCAGGCTAGAGTAGAATGGCATTATCATAGCTCACTGTAACCTCAAACTCCTGGACTTAAGTGACCTTCCTGCTTCAGCCTCCCGAGTAGCTGGTACTACTAAAAAAATTAGCCACCACACCCAGCTAATTTTTTTTTTTTGCTTTTTGTAGAGACGGGGTCTCACTGCTGGTCAAACTGGTCTCAAACTCCTGGTCTCATGCAGTCCTCTCTCCTCAGCCTCTCAAAGTGCTAGGGTCATAGGCATGAGCCACTGCACTGGGCCCATCCTTTGACTTTCAACCTGTGTATATCATTAGGTATAAAGTGAGTCTCTTGTGAACACTGTATAATTAGATCATGTTTTTTTAATCCATTCTTCCAATCTTTTTCTTTTAATTGGAGAGTTTAATTCATTTACCTTTAAAGTAATTACTGATAAGGAAAGAGTTCTATTTGCTCTTTGATTTCTATACATCTTATAGATTTTTTTTTTGTTGTTCATTCTTTCCTCCATTATAGCCCTTTTTTTAAATGTTCACTTTGGATTATCTGTTAATGAAAGAATTTGCATAATATCTACTTAGAAATAAAAGTTTAGAAAGTTAAAAATGAAGTAGTTTTAAAGTAATTTAAATGAAATAACATGAAAAGATAGGAATTGAGAAAATTTTCACTTACATCATTATATTCACAGGAGAACCTTATTTTTTCTCATTTGAGATGTATTTCAAAGTATTTTTTAACCTTAAGAATTGGTATTTGGAGAAATAATCAAACTTTAATCCTTGGTTTTTTTGGGCTACTATAGGAACTTTAGAAACTATATTTTTGAGTTATACCAAATAGCCCCATTTAATAAGGGAAAGCTCTGTTTTGTTAAAGAATGCAATCATTTCCCAAACCCTTCTGAATTATCCATTTAAGGCAGAATTATCAAATCATACAAAAACCATTAGCTGAATATAATACCAAAGTAGCGCCACACAAATTACTTGGTGGCCACAAGAGGATAAACAGAACTGAACAATAGGAGGGAACAGGACCATCACCGCAGTCGACAGATGATGAATCTTAGCATGTTAATAGTGAGTCAGTAAGTATTATGTCTTGATGTGTTGCAACATGAGTGTACAAAATTACCTTACCTATGATACAGTCTAGCCAAAAAGGTTTGGCTTGGATCCAGCAAACCTTTAGGTATAATGTAACTTTCATCTTTTTGGAAGCTCAGCAGATACACCCAGGTCAATGGAGGAATAAGCTAAATGACAGCATGAGGGTGTAACCACATCCATCTGGAAGGTGTGGGGCATTCTGCAGAAAGATAGCTGTCTCTCTTCAACAAGACATGGTCATTAAAAGTAGAAGATTGTGCTAGATTATAAACAAGTTACGGAGATAACAACCAAAGCAGTGTGTAATCTTGCTCTGGATACTGGTTTGGATCAGTTAGGGAAAACCAAATGTGGTCTAGAAGTACTAGTAGGAACACTTACTGAAATAGAAAAAGTGAGAGATGACAGAAAAATGCAGGTTATTAAATTGTATGTGTGATATGGTCTAGTTCTGGTAAAAACAAGTGTACAAGGGAGTGCATGCATGTGTATAGAAAGAGATCTAGAAGAATATACACTAAGTTATTTGTCAGAATGTGATCTTATGTTTGTATATACTAATTTTCTATACTGCAATAAAATACTTGTAAAAGAAATTACATAACAAAATTGATTTAGGTCAAACTCAAGTTTTAATGTTTCATAATTTTATGAACAGTGCCTATAATTCACTCAACATTTAAATTTTAAGTTTCTGTGAAACTACAGTGCTTTATTGTTCTATTTCTTAGATAGAGGGCCTGGATTTTTTATTATTATTAAAGACAATTGAGGAATTCTATAAAAGTGAAGATGGGGAAAATCTGGAAATCCTCTGTCCAGTTCAAGATCAAGCCTGTGTAGCTAAATTTGAAGATGGAGTTTGGTACCGAGCAAAAGTCACTGGTAGGAAAGTACATGCTGTTTCCACAGGGAAATGTTAATACTTCAAAACTAATATTGTTTGAGTTCGTACAAATTAAATCTTGGAGGTGATATTATTTGATCTTACCATTCGCTACGTCATCTGTCTTTAGAAAGTTGATGATAATGTTTGGAGGTGAATCTCTGGCTCCTGAAATTTTGTTTGACTTGACTAGAACTTAACCATTGAGAATCTGGCTGGAAAACTAGTAGATTGTATAAAGCAGTAAAAGTTAATTATTCAAAAATTGGTGACCTCTAGCTTCATATTGACTGTTTATGTCTGTCCCATGCTATTTTGTTTGCCAAGGTACAAATTAGAGTCTTTCATGTCCTCTCAACTCCCCTTCTGGCTTATTACATTCTTCTTTCCTGGGAATTATTTACCCAACTGTGAGTTTTCTCAGTATCTTTTTTCTACACCCTCCTTAAGTCAAGTAATTGAATTCAACTTATGAAATAATGGGAAAAATAAAAAGTGGGATTGGAGACAGAAGATGTATGAAAATGGAGATACTAGCAACAAAAATAGGAAAGTTTGTGATTATTTTCTCAGCTTTGGCTAAGAGAGAACAATTATATACTAAACTTTTGTGGTTTCAGGAATTAGATATACCATAGGCAGTTTCACCCATTCTACTGTGTTCCTTTTACATGCTTTCTAGTTTGTAGGTATGTACTTTTTTATTAAAAGGGTGAAGTTAAATTTTTATAATTTGACACTGTTTAATATGTTTTTCTGTTATTAAGGTAATCTAAGATCTTTATAAGTTACTCCTAATGTATAACCAGTTCTGTATCTTATGTTAAACTATCCTTTCAAGCTAAGTTTTCTATCCCTCATTTATCATCATTGATTTTAATTCTGTTAGTGGTTAGTGACTTGAACTACCTAAAGAATTTTTAGATGTGGTTCTTATCAGTGTCTTACTCTGTTCTGCTGTAACCATATACTGCAGACTGGGGAATTTATAAACTACAGAAATTTGTTTCTCACAGTTTTGGGGGCTGGGAAGACCAAGATCAAGGCATCAGTCTCTTGAGGGCTTAGTCTCTTTGTTTCCAAGATGGCGCCCTGATGCTGCATCCTCCAGAGGGGACAAACGCTGTGTCTTCACATGGTGGAAGGCCAAAAAAAGGGGCAAACTCCCTTTATTAATGCTCTTTAAAAGGGAAGCTAATCCCATTTATGAGGGAAGAACCCTCATGACTCAATCATCTCTTAAATACTATTGCATTGAGGATTAAGTTCCAACATAAATTTTGAAGGGGACAAAAACATTCAAACCATAGTCATAGAGATACCACTTTATGTTTGGGTAAATATCTTCGGAGCAAATAAAGACATTTTTCATGACACTAAGGACTTTGCAACTGCTTTTCAGATTAAGATTATTATCTTTAAAATGTATCCATTTGGTACACAATAAGACCTCTGTGATCTTTTAGTAGTTACATTTGGGAAAGATGCAGTTTCTATGGTGACTTTTGGGGTGCTAATAGAAATACATGTGTGACTCAGTTGGCCTGTCTTCCTGTGCCTTCCATGGCCCTGTTGAACTCCACCTTGAATATGATACTTGGTTTGGTAAATAGTAGCCTTTTTTTGTTTTCTATCTGCCTCATTTAAAAGTTAAATAGTGCTAAAAGACTTTTCACACTCCATTCCTCTCCTTGAAGGCAATTACTTTTTATTCTTTCAGCTATTTCTTTTGGCGTTTGTGTTTTTTTTTCTAATAATATGTAATACTTCAGTTAATGCTTCAATCTTAAATATCATCTATTTACTTCTTATTCTATCAGCAGTTTTAGATTTCTGTAGCTCTTTTGTCCCTAGCCCTCCCCACTATAGTTGTATCACAATTTTTAGTTAAATTCATACTCTGTGTAAGTAAAGCCATAAAATATACTTTAATTGTATTTTGAGTTCATAACTGTGTCTATTTTCATTTTTATTTTGTGGCTTTTTTTCATAGTTCAAAACAATTTTCCACATAATTAGACTTTTCAGATAATTTTAGTTTGATTTTCTTAACCATGAAAACATCCTCCTGTCTTCTCCAATTGGACTGTTTACCCTCTAGGCTTACCACACATTTATTCTGGGAATTTATTTCACTTGGACAAAGAATACTTCACTGTTCCCCAGTATGGGATCCCTTGTTTTCTGGATCCCATGTTTACCTTTTCAGTTTGTTCCTTTTTTTGTGGAGTCATCTTCCAGTAGTTTCCTCAGAGAGGATAAATGGGAGGAAATTTTGTACCTTCCGTGTCTTCTGACTCTGCTCTCATGTGTAATTGACAGTTTGGGTAAAACAATAACATTCTTTAAATTCCATCTCAGATCCATTTGTTTAAAACTGCATCTCCATTCAGAGATTTAAGGAAGGGTAAGAATCTAATGGTATCGGCAGAGTTGAGACTATCCTTCTAGTAGGGAGATTCCAGTGGAAGTGGGGAGAGGTTGCCCTGTCTTCCGGCCTTACGCCTGTGATAACACCTGCCTTCTCAGCCATCACAGATATCCACCACCGTAGGGCCTAAGTTGTTTGAAGTCTCATCTTGAGAGGACCTGTGCCGTGCCACCTTCTTCCACTTCTGCCAAGGAACAGAGAATCATTTCCACATTGAAATCACTAATATACACTGTATTAGTCTTTAAATTTGAAAATGATAGCAACAAGTTTAATAACAATGTACATAGGTACACTGGGAAGAGCTAAAGTCAACTATGTATTTTGAGATTTTCAAAAAGGTTAGTGTGTGATAGGTCTTTACTCAAACCTCCATGTGAACCTTCCAGAGGTTAAGTTTAAAGTATAGAGACTAGAGTGACATAGAGGTCTGTCTCTACTTGTTTTTTTGCAGTATCCCCCAAATATAACATTATTTCAAAATTTCACAGTTAAATGTTGTTATGTGAATGAATCTTTGATTTGAATCTTTGCCTTGATCACTTATGTTGACTGACGGGAAACATTTCTTAAGTGCTGACTTTATGCCTCATGCTTTTTAAATAGGTGAATCCTCCAAAAACATCGTATGAGAGTAGGTTCTATCGGTATACCCACTTTACAGATAAGTAATGAGGTTTAGAAAAAGTGACTTGCTCAGGGTAGTATCTTAGAGATGTTAATCAGCTTGCTTTGGGTCACGAAGTGTTGTGGTGACCAGGCTGAGGTGTTCTAATTCAGTCAGTCTGACTCAGAGCCTAATTCTTAACATTGAAGTTATGCTACCGACCATATGATAGATTTTACTGTCTGATTTTGGCTGTCCTTTCAGTATCTTAAAATGGTTAGTTTCTCATTCTACCAAATCTGCATTATGGATGATTTTTTAGAATCATCTAATATGTAATATTAGAAATATTTTTTACCTTCTAAAAAGTATTAAGTGTATATATTGAACCTGAAAGTATTCCAATCCAGTTGACTATAGATCAATATAAATTTTGCTAGATAATTGTCTTGCTTTTCCAAGTTTATGATTTCTAATTTCATAATTTTTCAAGGATTGCCTGGACATCGAGAAGTTGAAGTTAAATATGTGGACTTTGGTAATACTGCAAAAATAACACTTAAAGAGATGCGTAAGATAAAAGATGAGTTTCTAAATCCCCCAGAGAAGGTAATTATTCATTATGAATTCTAGAGTTAGAATATTAGCACATATACGAAAGTGTTTTTAGAAGTCATTTTACCATAGAAGTGTTTTGTTCACCACCATTTTTGTCTGTAAATAGTTTCAGGTACAAGGACTATAGATAAATGTTGCTACAGTTACTCTTTAAGAAATAATATGTGTATGTTGGCAAATAAGCATTCATTATAAGCATTACTAATATATGTATATTTGTGTCTTAGTAAGTACCTACTGGTCTGCAGTTTTTAACATATCATGTTGAGATATCTCATAATGTGGTAAGAGTTTCATGTTCATGACATTGAGTTAAAGTTCATCTCAGAAGTACTTTCACCGTGATCCCATTTATGTTTATGTATAATATGTGTGCAATAGAAAGAGAAATCTGAGAGAATATGTAAAAAACTTAAGCTTATCTCTGAGGAGCAGGATTCTGAGAAAAGGATAAGAAGGAGCCTCAGTTTCTAATTTATGTAATCCTGTGTTAAGCCATGTTTTTCATTTTAAGAAATTTGAGATATCATAGGAAAAAAATTTAAAAATACAGATGAGCAAAAAGAGGAGACTCACTCAGAGTCATTGTTCAATATTTTTAGTGTGTATACACTTCCAAGATGCATCTTCTGTGTTTTTAACAATTATAGAATCAGACTATAAATAGTCCTGTAACCTGCTTTTCATAATTAATGTGTCATAAATATCAGGAATTCTTTTAATGAATGCTTGTTATTCCTGTATATGAATGTGCAGTAACTCATTCAGCCAAATACTGTGCTCATTGCAGTTATTTGCATTGATAAAGTACTTTTACAGACACCTTCACACATTTATTTGATTATTTTGAAATATATATTAAATCAGACACAATGATTAGTTTTGTACAGACTTACATAAAAACTTTCTTTTAATTCTAAAATAACTAGAAATTAAGTTTATTTTCTTAATGGTGGGATTTTGTTTGACACAGGCAATTAAATGCAAGCTCGCTTATATTGAACCATGTAAAAGGACAATGCAGTGGTCCGAAAAAGCTAAAGAAAAATTTGAAGAAAAAACTCAAGATAAATTTATGACATGTTCAGTTATTAGTAAGATATTTCCATTTTTACTTGTTATGTGATACATAATTTTAAATAAGAGCAACATGGTGATATAACATTTGTCAAATACTAGAATAAATTCAGTGTGCCCTCAGTAGTAATAGTGAGAGGTAAGACTTGTTGAGAGTCAAGTACAGTGGAATTATATCTTATATAGGCTCTAGAGTCTAAAGTCATCACAGGGAACAAAAATTACCATAAAAGGTCGTCACCCCTGACATGGCCCCTTGAAAGCCCTAAAGGCAGGAATTGGCTTCTTTTATTTGATTGCATTTTTGCTGGGGCTCTGTCCCTGTCCTTGACACAGAGGATGCCAAGGTTTAATTTTCAGGAAAGTGAGGAAGATGGGACACAATTGGTAAATAGCTTTTGTTTGTTGTTTTCTATCTCTTTTAGCTTAAGTGAATCCAACTGTAGACTCGGCATATTTTGAAAAAAAAAAATATTCCCGTTTTGGAACAGTTTTGGTCCAAACCACAGTCTGACCACTAGCCCACAATTTTGTAGCATAACAAGTTCTGAAAATCAAAAGTCTAATAGCAAAGTCTGTTCTGAATTGCCATGAAGGCGTATGTCGTCTTTATCTCCTTCACAGTGAATATTCACATATTCCACTTCAGTTGATGTTTGCAGGCTGGTGCCCCAGACTGCTGGGGTGTCACACAGATGCAGTGTGTGTACCACGCAGCTTTTCTCAACTAGAAGAATTCTGAATTTCTGAAACACATCTGGCCCCAAGGGTTTTGGATAGGGGGATTGGGAATCTGTTTTTTTTTCTGGTATTTCGCTCTGTCCAAAGCCATAACAAACACTGGCTGCACTGGGTTAATGAGTACTAACTCTAGTGCAGGATACAGAAGACCATGTTTACTTAAAGTTATGTATAGGACTTTCAGGGGTAGTT
The DNA here is from genome assembly GCA_028533085.1 of Varecia variegata. Taxonomy (NCBI): domain Eukaryota; kingdom Metazoa; phylum Chordata; class Mammalia; order Primates; family Lemuridae; genus Varecia; species Varecia variegata. Next base: position 1,412,665 of record CM052445.1, read on the forward strand.
TTTACTATATCCTTTTTTCCCTTTTATCACACTGCCTTTAAATGAACCCAACCATCATAAAATTATTAGCCTATTTACTGTGAGGAAACTGGAGTTTAGAGATAAACTTCTCAGAGTCACATAATCTAGAAATGAGAGTGTATCTGTGATAATTTACTTCAGAACAAGAAATTTTCTGAAGAAGTAGTTTCATTGAAGAGGAATGTGATTATAAAAATTACATCTTCAGTCTATAGAATGTTTATATCTGGCTCCTCTGAAATGAACAATAAATTAAAGGCCTCCTAGTCCTTGAGCAGCCTTCACTGATTTTTGAGTCAGCTTTAACCTGTTTAACTGCTTTCCCGCTTTCCTTTGGGCATTGTATTCTGTTGAGTTTTAGCTCTGTCCTTGAATGTCCTCCCGTGGACAGTCCATCAAGACCTGATGTCCTGGGTTTCTTTCCTGATTCCTCTGCATTCTTTCTCACTTAATTATTTGTTGTACCAATGACATCGAAACACTAGTTGTCCCGTAGTCATCAACCCAGGTTAATGGGTTTAGGGAGTGCCAGAAGGCGCTGCCCAGCCAAAACTGCCTTTCCCCATTTACCTGCACAGCAGTTAAGACTGAGAGTTCAGGACCATTTTAATAAAGTGAACTACCACCCCTGAGAATTAGTACATACTGTTATCTTAGAAAGCAAGGGACGTTTATATTTTATCAGGAGCAGAGCAGGGAAATGATAAAGGTAAAGAACACAAGGAAAGCTGGCCCAAGGGAGTAAAGAACCTAATGCATGAGAGATATGGAACGAAAGAACTAAAGTTAATACAAGAGATGGAAAAGTAGATCAAAATTCATTGAGGCTTTAGCCTTTTGGTTTACAAATTATTTATCTGGGCTATTGCAAAGTAGCTGGGAATGATTTTTTTCCAACTCTTGAAAAAAGCTTTCTAATATGTACACTTATAACTGGGAAATATAGGATGTTACTGCTGGTAATGGTTATCTTTTTATTTAGAATCATCATTCTGCCTAGCTGCCACCAGCTACTCTTGTGGAAAGTGTAGGTATATACTGATCTCAGGGCATATTTTTGAGGTATTTTCTAAAGAAATTCCTCTGTTTATCACCACATATTCAGTTACTTATTGAGCGGGTTCCCTGTGCTATTTACTGTAAATAAGTACATAGGCACATGAGATATAAACTTTACCCTCTGTTAAGTCCCAGTTTAGTTTAAGAAATAGATCTGATAGGCTGGGAGAGGTGGCTCACGCCTGTAATCCCAGCACTCTGGGAGGCCGAGGCGGGTGGATCGCTCGAGGTCAGGAGTTCGAGACCAGCCTGAGCAAGAGCGAGACCCCGTCTCTACTAAAAATAGAAAGAAGTTATCTGGCCAACTAAAATATATATAGAAAAAATTAGCCGGGCATGGTTTTGCATGCCTGTAGTCCCAGCTACCTAGGAGGCTGAGGCAGCAGGATCGCTTGAGCCCAGGAGTTTGAGGTTGCTGTGAGCTAGGCTGACGCCACGGCACTCACTCTAGCCTGGGCAACAAAGCGAGACTCTGTCTCAAAAAAAAAAAAAAAAAAAAAAAAAAAAAGAAAAGAAATAGATCTGATAAACAAAAAGAATTAAAAGTTAGATGATTTGTCCTAAAAAACACATATATAGAAGAAAATTCTGGTTAATTGAGGGTTCTAGGTTTTTTATTGTTTTAAACGTTGTGCCATTCTTACAAAAGCTGTAAACCTTTGTAAATAATCACTGGCCTGAGTTAACTTTCATTCACTTTTGTCCTCCTGGAACTTGGTTGAATTCCATAAAACAGTTTAAGAACACAACAGAACACTTCTACAATGAATACGTGTTAGTTTGTACTTTTCTGAGCCTAAAAGCTTTAAGCTGATTTTGATTCATTATAGAACAAACAGTACACAGTAACCTCAAATAAAATGTTTACTGATTTGTATATGCTACAGATAACATTGACAATTCATTTATATCTGCAAAGTGCTACTTTAAGTCCTAGAGAGTGACTATGACATTATTCAGCAAGAATTCTCATATATGCAATCATATATGCAAAATGAAAGAAATTAAAGTTTCCAATTTTTAAAAAATTTGCCCATTTAGTATATTTTGTGGCATATTTATTTCTTTACCCAAACTAGTCTTAATGGTTTTACAGAAATTCTGGAAGACAATGTGCTCTTAGTTGAGCTTTTTGATTCTCTTGGTGCTCCTGGAATGACCCCTACTAGTATTAATGACCAGCTTGTCAATGAGGGCCTTGCATCTTATGAAGAAGGGTGAGTAGATGTGTAAACTTTCATTGTCATTTCGTATGTAACATTTTAATCACAAGAAGGGAAACTGACATGTTATTCCCCATTGGATATCTGGTTAGGCTGTATTCTTGGGAATCTTCCCTGTTCCTGGGTCAGAAAAAATAGAAAATAATTGGAGTCATTTGTCTAATGAGGAGTAGAGTGACTTTTCCCTTCATCCCTAAGGAACCCAGAAACCAAGAGAAAGGCTCCAGGGTGCTTCTAAGAAACGGAGATTGGCATCTTATTTCCAGGTGGCATGTCTGCTTAGGCAGCCCCTTGTGGCTGTTTGAGAAGGGAATTGGGAAGAGAAATGGCAAAATAGAGAGTAAACATGGTGGTAGAGGAGCTTACATTCTCATTTGTAGAAATGTGAATTTTCCTGGGTTCAAGTGGATAGTTTGAAAGATAACCAGGCTTGAGCCAGTGCACTGATATCCACCCAGGACAGGCTGGTGATTGAGGCGACCCCAGAAGCAGAAGAGCAGAGTGGTGGTGAAGACAGGTTGGAAGGGTTTGAGGTCAAGACAAAGAATTCTTGCACAATAGGGACTTGTGCAGTGGGGGTGATCCCTGGGGCATCTTCTACAGAGCTCCCACATATGGCCCCCAAGAAGGCCAGTATTTGGATAGCACCCACTTGTGAGGCCTGTCAGCATGAGCCAGAAAAGCAATGACACCCACCAGAGGCCTGCAGTGACAACTCCTGGTGTTAATGTCTGTAGCCGAGCTTCCCCTGCCCACCCTAAAACTGGAGGAGCTAGAAGCAGAAGGAGGAGGGACTGTTGTTTTTCCACTACAGATCTTGAAGGAGGGAGGAGAAAGAAATGACAGTAAACTTTTAAACTATATTGGACTGAATCTTCTCTTTTCTTCTTAAAGATAGGGTTATTGAGGTATAACTTATATACAGTAAAAATTCACCCTTTTTAAGTGCATAGTTGAATGAATTTTGACAAATGTATAGTCATGTAACATCATCACAGTCAAGACACAGAGCTGAGCAAATACAAATGTAAGTATTTTGCATATTATTGTTTACTTTTGTTATTTTTCAGATATACGCTCAAAGATAATCCTAAAAACCATATTGAAGTATGGGATCCTTCTCCAGAAGAAATTATCTCAAATGAATTAAACAACTCAAATGCTGTGTCTACAAAATTACCTAATGAGAATTTCCAATCACTTTATAATAAGGAACTGCCTGTGCATATCTGTAATGTAGTATCTCCTGAGAAGATATATGTTCAGTGGTTATTAACAGAAAACTTACTGAACAGGTATAATATATAAGGAAAACATATTGCATATGATTTTATTGCTTCTATATTTTGTTTCAAATATCTAGAAGTCACAAATGTAACATTTTAAAAGCAAAATTATTTTAAATGAACAGTCTCTAAACTAGAAGTATAAAATGGTATCTGTGTTGGTTATTTTCACTATACTAGAATTTATTCATTCCACAAATACTTAGCGCCTACCATATGGCAAACCAGTATTCTAGGTGTCAAGGATATAGTAGTAAAAACATGGAGAAGGCTTTGCTGTCATGGAGCTTAAATTCTAGTAGAGAGAAAGACAATGAACAAATAAAACTTTTAGTGTGGCAGATAGTGATAAGGGCAGTAGAAAATAAAGCATTTGGGTGGTCAAGGAAGACCTCCCGGAGGCAGTGACTTTTGAAATGGGCCCTGAGGAAGGAGGGAGGGAGCCCCGTGGGTATCTGAGGGAAGCGCATCACAGGCGGGGGGTGGGGGGGTGGGGGGGTGGGGGGGGTAGCGGGGAAGAGCTCGTGCTGAGGCTGGAGAGGGAGACCTGCTTGGTCTACTCAAGGGAGAACAAGATGTCCCGTGTGGCTGGGGTGGAATGAGCAAGGGGGCGAGTAGAAAACATGTAGTCAGAGAATTATGTATCATAAGAAAAGGTTGAGAAAGTTAAATCTTTTTTATCTTTATATAGTTTAGAAGAAAAGATGGTAGCTGCTTATGAAAACTCAAAATGGGAACCTGTTAAATGGGAAAATGACATGCACTGTGCTGTTAGGATCCCAGACAAGAATCAGTGGCGAAGAGGCCAGATCATCAGAATGGTTACAGACACACTGGTAGAGGTAAATCGCAGAGTTAAAAGTGTAGTCGTGAAAGGGAATGCATTTTGGTTTTCCTGGAGTTATTTAATCCAATTTTTATTATGTTTTTCAGTTTGCAAAAAAATATTTTGAAGTGTTGTCTTTCACAGACTTAAAGTTATTGTTTTCTTAGGTCTTGCTGTATGACGTGGGTGTTCAACTAGTAGTGAATATTAACTGTTTAAGAGAACTTCAAGAAAATCTGAAGACAATGGGAAGATTATCTTTGGAATGCTCTCTTGTTGATATAAGGTAGTTTTTAACTGAGTAAATTAATTTTCTCATTGAATAGTATTTTAAATATTTTTAGATGGGATTTTTGTCAGTTTTAATTTTGCTAAGATGTTCTGAAATTTTCCTAAATTCTAGTTAATTTAGGGTTTTAAGAAGAAGGGAAGATAAAAATTTGGAGCACATCAATTTAGTGGCGTTAAGAAATAGAAGGGTAGTAGGGAAGGGGGGGATAAAGTGGGGCGGGCTGGTCAATGGGTGCAAAAATATAGCTAGAGGGTTAGAGTGAACAGTATTTGATAGCACAACGAAGTGACTGTAATAACAATAAGTTAGGGTATACTTCAAAATAAAACTAAAAACTGGAATTGGAATGTTCCTAACACAAATGTTAAATGCCTGAGGCGATGGAGACTCCAGTTACCCTGATTAATACACACTGTATGTGCCTGTACCAAAACATCACAATGTACCCTATAAAGATGTACAACTATTATGTACCCATAATAATTAAAAATAAATTTTAAAAAGTTAAAGAAGATAAGAAGGTCCCATCAGTACTACATAATAAAGTACACAACAAAAAGTTAAAAAAAAATAGAGACGGGTGAGTATGAAATAGAATTCAAACTATTGAATATAAAAGACATATTGAGGAACAACAAAGGCAGATAGAAATAAAATCTGTTATGTTCAGAACTGCATGGAAAGCTAAAAGTATGTAAATTACCAAAAAGAGTGAATTATAGTGGATTCTGGGAGAATGGCATGGCGTAGTTTTTTAGTCTATTGGAATCCCACTATGAAAACGGAGCCACTTGGGTGGTAAAACTGAAGACTGCACGGTCAATATCCGCAACGAAAGTAGGTGACAGGTTCCCCTGTGAGCCCCCAGATGTGAGCAGGTGGGCACACCATGAATCGGGACCCTCCGTGTCAGCAGTTGTGTGGAAGGAATTGGAAGGCTAACTGGGATTCCAGCGGCTCTGAGAAGTGTTTTGTGGAGCATGCAGGCCAGTCTGAGAACAGCAGCCCAAACTGAGAAGAGGGTGATGCGGGATGTGGGTCATAGCTGGACTCGAGGGGCCTGTGAGTGTGCCAGAGTCCGGTGATGACGGAGCCGTCTAAGCCAGGCGGCCTCTTGGAAGTAAACTCGGGCTCCTTTCCATGAGCTCACACTGAGGAGAAACCACTGGGAACAGAGTTCAATTTCAGCAAGACAGATAATGGGGCAAAGGAAGAAAAGATCTACATAAAAGTGGGGGTGGGAGGGCAGAAGTGCAGGATCTGGCGGCGTGACACATACGCTGTCCTTCGGGGAAAACAACAGGAGAGAGAATTCTGGAGCCATCAAGCAAGCTGCAAAAGCAATTATGACCTACCTCCCCCTCCTAAAAGGATAGGAAATTTTATTTCACTTAAACATGAGCAAAAGAAAGGATTCAGTCAACTCCCATGCAAGTTACTATGTGAAAGAGAGAGTAAGGGCCCGAATAAGATCCCTGGAGGCAATGGAATCAGCCAGAGACACGCCCACAGGACAGTAATCTAAGATTCCAGAATGAACTGGAGGAAATTTAGAAAATTAAGATGCTGTGAAAGAACAACGTAAAGCAGAATTAGAAAAACTCAGAAATAAGGTGATTAGAGATAAAGGAAGATTTGAAAAGAGGTGACAAAACTCAGGAAAGAATTAGAAATAAAATCAGAAATGTAGACTAAACTAGAAAAAATACAAAAGCAAATAAACACAATGGTTAAAGCCTCAAGAAATAAAAGATAGAAGGGAGGACAGTTTTTAAAATTAAAGAACAAAAATCTGAAGGATTCAAAAGAAAACTAAAGATATCTAAAATAGACCCCAAAAGACCCAATGTAAGTATCGTAGGCATCCCAAAGAAGAAAACTAAAAGCAGTGAAGCAAAACAAATATAAAAACTGCCATTCAAGGAGGTAAATGTAAGACTATTTAAAACTATATGTTGAAAGGGCACACTGGATATCTAGGGAAATAAATTCAGAACAGCCAACACTGAGAGAATTTAGTAAAATTAATGGTTCATAAGAGAAAATCACAACGTCATCACCAGTGCTTTATGCCAGAAGGTAGTGGAGTAACATATAATATTTAAAATACTCAAGAAGAAAACAGAAAGCTCTGGATTTTATATTCAGCCAAAGTGACCTTCAGGTATAAAGACCACAAACTGGTAAGACCATTCAAGAACTCAAGGAATATTGTTTCTGGGAACCTTCCTGAGGAATTTTTTAAAGAGTAGGCTTCAGATAACCAAGAAGACGTGAGAGATTTTTGACATAAGTACTGGTGATTACCATTATGTTTATTTTACCTATAACATTAAAATTAAATGATCATTATTAGGGAAGCAGTACAGTATACAAAGTAGATATAGCACAATTTCAAAACACGGTGGAGAATGAGGTGTATATTAAAAGTTGAACAAGCTCACTGTTTATCTTATTGGTATTAACCTGGAATGAGAGTACTTCCAATAAGATTATTAGGGAAAAGAGAGGTTACTAACAATATTGATTTAACTTTGGAACTGTGTAAATATTTTATGTAAACAAATCAGTAAAAATGGTAAGAAAAACGAAATTAACTGTGTATAATGGAGGCATGGCCTCTCAGAGAGAAACTTCTTCAGGTGACTTCAAAGCACAATAAATTGGCTGTAGGTCCTTGCTGGGCTTACATCCTAAGGACAAAACCAGAATACCTGCCTGCTCCCCCTCCCCCTCGCCACCAATCATCAGCTGTTTTCGATAATCCCAAAGTTGGTTGTAGTGTTGGTATTGTTATTCTGAAACTATTATGTGTATATTATGGGTTAAATCAAAGTAGTAATTATATGTTCACACACTTGCGCAGGTAAGTTAATTTAAAAAAGAGAAAAAATAGTAATTATGTACATACTATTAAGAACTAGTATGGTTGACAGATGATAAAGATGTAAAATAAGGTTAATTTACCAACTATAGTCCTCATTTTGAATTAGAAATATCAGTACTAATTTGAGGCATTTTAATTGTAAAAAATATATATTTTTTAGCCTCATAACATGAATGACTCAGTAGCAATCAGCTATTCTGTTGTATAAACTGTAGTCTCTAAATACTGTTTCTGATTACGAGAAACTAGTACTCCTTGGGAAAATGTCTGATTCCAGGTCTTGGAAAGGAAATGTACTATATGAACCTAGAGTACCTTGTCATGGTAAAAATCAAGAAAGCTATAAAAAATTATTGGTTATGACAAAAAGGACTCAGTAGCCAACCTGGATAAACTTCCGAAGACCAGGATGGGACATTTGAGCACCAAGAGGATAATTGTAATGTATTAAAGCATTTGGTATGTTTAGATCCATAAGTTAATAGTGATAAAAAACTCACTGGTCACATTTTAGAGGGAACTACCTCATTATTCTGAAAACTGCTAAATAAGGGAAATGAGCGTTTATCTTGCTTTTCCTGTACAAACTGTTGAGGACAATCAAGTAGTTGATAAGACAAAGTTGTTCTTTACAAGTATTTCAACTAACACACTGAGGAAAAGTGATATCATTAAAATACCACCATTTTACAACCCCAAATAAACTAAAAGATCTAGACAATGACTGTCAGTGGCTGCAAACATCACAAAAAGAGAGAACCAGACGCGTATCTCCTGATGGAAGTACACAGCATCACCTTTAAACAGTGTTGCTGAAAAAGAAAAATGCCAACCTGAATCCAATCAAGACTCAACCTAACTGAATTTAAAGGAAATATCAGGGCAAAGGAAACATGTTCAACACCATGGGAATGCAATCAGCTAAATCCATACCTTAGAAACTGCAGAACAAATACTCATTTTCTTCAACGGAAAATTGCAAGACATTTATCAACTGTTCACAATGTGTGGACTTTGCTTACCAGTGTAAACTGTTTTTGAAAATATCAGGAAAATGCAATTACCATCTGAAGAGCTTATATTAAGGAATTTTTTAGCACCATGGTTATTTTTATTTAAAAAGACTTATCTTTTGGAAATGCAAACTAAAATCTTTATAAATGAAATGATGTGATATCTGGGACTGGCTTCAAAATAATCACAAATCATCAACTATTAAGAAAAGTCTGGAAATAAGATACAGCTTAAAGGAATATAGGAAAGCTTTGTTCTAAATAGACTATTTAGGAGGAAAATGTTACTGTTTTGTTAAAACCCAAATAGGACTCTTCATAGATCTCAGTATTGATCTTCATTTTCTGGTTTTCCCAGCCTGGAAAGAAGCCAAGAAAGTTTTTGGGTTTTTTTTTGTTGTTGTTTGTTTGTTTTTTTGAGACAGGGTCTCACTCTGTTGCCTGTGCTAGACCACAGTGCTAGGATTATAGGCATGAGCCACCACACCCGGCCTGCCAAGGGAGTATTTACCATGAGTATATATTAAGATTTCTTTTTAATAAATATAGAAGTGGCAAATTCCTGCTTCTAGGGGACTTTCCTTCATTGTTAAATCCATGGCAGTAAAGCCAATGTCTTTGTAAAAAGAATTACAGAATCTTGGAATCCAAAGAGCTTAGAAGCATCACAGTAGTAAGTTTTTTTATATACCCCTAATAAGTGGACATTTAAGACCTGCTTGAAAACTTCCAGTGCTATGGAGCATAATTCTCAAGCGAGCTTGTTTCTTCATTAGGTAATCATAGTTGCTAAGCTTTCCTTACATTGCATTAAAACGGGCCTCCCTCTATCTTCCACACATCCTAATTTTGCCTATAGAATAAACCTCTTGACTCCTCTGATCAGCAGCTATTGAAATGTAGATACCATGTTGCACTAAGACTTTTTTTCTTCCAGACTATCTTCTGTTTTTCTCAGGTAGTACTAAAATAGCATGATTTCTAGATTCTCCTGCTTGCCTTCTCTAAATGTTTTCTGATTTAAGTTGGAAGAAATATTTCAGGTATATCCTGAGATCTCACTAAAACTATAAACGTGATTCTGTTAATTTACACTTTGGTTAATGCAACCTGTATTGATTTGCATTCTGGGGGTACCGATTTGGGTTGGACTGGCTTTCTAAAGCAGTGTTCATTGAACTCACATTGAGCTGTGAGTACTAGTCAGAAGCTGGTAACTCTTTTCAAGTTTCAGTTGTGCTAAAGGATGGTTCTGTAAAAGGTCCCAGGCATGTCAGTCTACCCATTCATTGACTATACCAGCATTATCACTCCCCCTGTGCTCCAAAGAAGTTAACATGACCTGAAACAGATCAGGGTTTTCAACCAAAGCTCCAGCCCCTCAGCTGAAGGAGCAGGACAGGCCTGATGTCCTTACCATGCCTTTCTGTTTAGAGGGGCTTCCATAGAGTGGTGGCACTTGCTCTTTTTTCCTTGGAGCTGTTATGAAATTGTATCCTTTGATACACCTAAATAATTAATTTTTTTACCTAAATATGGAATTTTATATTTATTCCTGTCAAATTTCATTTAATGGGTTTTGAAATTCAGATATTTTTGTTATTCAATGTCTAGGGCTGTCCTGTCTAATGTTATCTGTAAATTTGGAAGCATCCCTCTATGAGAGGTAGTAGTCTACAGTTTATTGGCCACATCCAGTTAACATGTACTATATACTTGGCCTGCAGAATTTTTTTTACATTTGAAATATTAACATTTTTTAACAGTGGTAGATTTCATAAAATTTGAATCTCTGACTTTTATTGACAAAAATCAGAATATATAGTCACTGAGGTAACAATATTGCCAAAAATAATTGGCCTTCCCTCCAGAGGTTCAAAACAGTCATTAACTTTTGTTAAATAAATCTTAGCTGCTATTCACCATAGAGTACAAGATAGTATTTTACATGTGGGAAGCAGCAGCTCTATCGTTATTCAAACCTACCAGTAGACCATTTCCTATTCCTTTGATGTGCTATCATAGTTATCAAATCATTCAGGCAGTTTGTGGTTGTGGATTGTCTCAAATTTGCTCCCTAATTTGAAGGCAGCAAACTGCATGCTATTTGGCTAAAAGATATATACATGAACTTACGTATAGATATATATGTGTGTGGGTTTTTCAGACATGGATATAAATAGGAATATTAAAAATCTGTTTACAAATAAAGCCAAAAGATACAAAAGACCCTTTCAACATTACTATTAAAACTTTAGTAAAGACCGGGTGCGGTGGCTCACGCCTGTAATCCTAGCACTCTGGGAGGCCGAGGCGGGTGGATCGTTTGAGCTCAGGAGTTTGAGACCAGCCTGAGCAAGAGCGAGACCCCGTCTCTACTAAAATAGAAATTATATGGACAACTGAAAAATATATATATATAAAAAAATTAGCCGGGCATGGTGGTGCATGCCTGTAGTCCCAGCTACCCGGGAGGCTGAGGCAGGTAGGATCGCTTGAGCCCAGGAGTTTGAGGTTGCTGTGAGCTAGGCTGATGCCACGGCACTCTAGCCCGGGCAACAGAGTGAGACTCTGTCTCGGAAAAAAAAAAAAAAAAACTTTAGTAAAGAAATAGATAAACCATACTGGTTTATCTAGCTTATTTTTATCTTACGCATGAGGATCTCCTGAGAGAATTCCAGATGGACTATACAGTATACCTAATGTTTATTGTCTACCTGGGCAGACATTATATGACGTGCTTTACACATGTTCATTTAGTTCTCACAACAGTACTGACATAGGCCTATTGATTATCCCCATATTACAGTTGAAGAGAATGACACTGAGAAGTTAAGTACCTTGCCCAAAGTTATCTATAAATTTAACATTGGTTTTATTTATGTTTGAAACCTGATTTTTTTTCAAGTGTGATTATCACAGGTTACCTTGTTCTTAGTGACAGCCCTTTCTGTTCTGACTGCTCATGGACTTGAATGTTCTTGAAGAGTTCATCAGTAGTAGTTTCTACCTGTTTGCAGGGACCATTCCTCCAGTCTTGTTGGCATCTCTCATGATCACTGATAGTGATGGTGTGACCATATCTATAAATCCTTTCAGTGCCCCGGAATGGAAATTTCAGGCCCATACTATATAAAAAATCCTATCCTAGTTTTCACTTTCACCTTAAATAGTTCAATCAGAATAATTGAACAGAATTCTATCAATACCTTAATTGGACCTAATATTGTAGAGAATGTGTTTCTGATGCACACCTTGAATTATGTCTTATGCACCAGAATGGAATACCATCATTTTAAGAGTCTAGTAATCATAGCTAACCCTCTGCACTTCTGGACCCTGTATTGATTGCCTTACAGGCACTATTTCACTTAATCCTCACAAAATACCTTTAAGGTGTAGATATTATTTACAGATAAGGAAATTGGGCCGGGCGCGGTGGCTCACACCTGTAATCTTAGCACTCTAGGAGGCCGAGGCAGGTGGATCACTCAAGGTCAGGAGTTGGAGACCAGCCTGAGCAAGAGCGAGACCCCGTCTCTACTAAAAATAGAAAGAAATTATCTGGCCAACTAAAAATATAGAAAAAATTAGCCAGGCATGGTGGCGCATGCTTGTAGTCCCAGCTACTCGGGAGGCTGAGGCAGAAGGATTGCTTAAGCCCAGGAGTTTGAGGTTGCTGTGAGCTAGGCTGATGCCACTCACTCTAGCCCGGGCAACAAAGCAAGACTCTGTCTCAAAAACAAAAACAAACAAACAAAAAAAAACAGATAAGGAAATTGAATCTTTGAGAGGTTAAGTATTTTATTATCCAGGATAAAACATCTGCTGACTCTTGAGGTAGGATTATAAACAAGGTCTGAATCCAGAACTGGTGCTCTAACTGCTTTGTTTTACTGCCGTTCTAAGAAATCCTTGTCCATAGATTATTTTTATTGTGATAGACATTACATAAAATTTGCATTTTTAGGTGTATAGTTCTATGACATTAAGAACATTCACATTGTTGTGCAGCTTGTACTGCCATTCATCTCTAGAACTTTTTCATTTCTCCCAACTGATATTCTGTATCCATACATTTTTTAAATGTGAGTACCTACAGATATCCACAAAATATTTATAATATGTATATCCATAATAAATCACGGATAACCTTAATGTTACACTGATTTTTATTTGTATACCATCACAATAAATTAAACCATAACCAATTCTAAGAGTTCTTAGCTCATAAGAAATTTCTCTGGGCTTGATAATAGTGTAGCACATTTACCAAATCCTATTCGATCAAGCTGTGTGCCCCGTTGATTTGGTTAGTTCCCTCATATAAAACATTTAACTTGAAAAGATTGATCAGATTAAGCTGGGTGTGATGATGCATGCCTATAGTCCCAGTGGCTCAGGAGGCTGAGGCAGGAGGATTCCTTGAGCCCCAGAGTTCAAAGCCAGCCTGGGCAATGCAGTGAGACCCTGTCATTTAAGAAGAAAAAGAAGGAAAAAAAACTGATCAGATTAGTTATTTGCTGAGTTAATGGGTCAGCTCAAAGAAACTGGATCTAGAAACCAAATTTAGAGAGCCTTTAGAGCCTGCATTATGTTCCCTGTAATCTCTTCTCTGGTACTAGTTCTTTATTCTTTGGGGGTAGATTTGATGGTTAGAAACGTCTGAAGTCACTCAGTTTCAATTCTGCAGATTATCATGGATGATGAAGTTGGATATATCACTTTTTTTATTGTTTTTGTTTGTTCTTTGAGACAGAGTCTCACTCTGTCATCCAGGCTAGAGTGCAGTGGCATCATCCTAGCTCACTGCAACCTCAAACTCCTGGGCTCAAGCAATCCTCCTGCCTCAGCCTCCTAAGTAGCTGGGACGACAGGCATGTGCCACCATGCCCAGCTAATTTTTTCTATTTTTAATAGAGATGGGGTCTCTTGCTCAGGCTGGTCTCAAACTCTTGACCTCAAGCGATCCTCCCGCTTCAGCCTCCCAGAGTGTTAGGATTACAGTCATGAGCACCAACGCCTGACCTTGGACATGTCACTTTTTATTGATCTGTCAAACATTTATTGAGCATTTTTCTACTATGCATTACTGTCTGCCATTCAGTATTTGCCAAAGAATTAGGTGCTGATCTGTGAATTTTTATACTCATTTAAAATTGCATGACCATATCTATCAAACGATTTAAATAATTTTGTTGAATCAACAATTACATCAACAATAAACAACAATTAAGTAAAATTTCTGTAAACTATTGAGGCTGATTTTCATGGATAGTGATTCAAATTAGATTTGAATTCCAGAAAGCTTCCAGAAATGGGCAGTGGAATCATCATTGCAAAGGGACTTTTTTTCCTTTCCATTAAATATTTCTGGAGTACCTTCTATGTGCCAGGCACTATACTAGGCATTAGGGAATATGATTATGGACATAAATATCATCCCTGCTCTCTGAGTTGATAGTCTAGTTGACATATGAAATGTACATAATGACTAAAAAAAGTGCTTAAAACATACGTACTCTTTAGGAGTCCTCAGTGTAGTTGAAAAATAGATATACATAAATAAATTAGCATGTTAATATGGGCCCTAAGTAGAATAGAGAGATCAACAAAGACTATGAGAGTGGGGAAGAAAATTGTGAAAATAACATGGATCCATGTTTAAGTTGAGTTCTCACTACGTATTTAGGTGCTTTAAACAATGAGTGTGTGTGTATTTAGTGTTTCTTATATATTTCAGTGTCCTATGCTATTAAAAAACAAGTTGTCATTGTTTTTTGTTTTAGACCAACTGGTGGGAGTGACAAGTGGACAGCGACAGCTTGTGACTGTCTTTCATTGTACCTGACTGGAGCTGTAGCAACAATAATCTTACAGGCAGGTAGTGGGGTAACAAGTTACAACAGATATTACTGATGATTTTATTGATGTTTCCACCAATTCCATTTATTTTCTTTCTGGTTGAGGAAATAACAGCAAACTATTTGGATTTTGTTGCAAACTTTGTTGGTTTTGTTTCAAGGTATAATGCCTGTTCAATTAATAGGTGTATCCACAAATGATTGTGTGAATGAGTCAAAGTAATATTCTTGAGTTGATAATTTGCATGTTAATGTAACATGTATGATAGAGTGTCTTTTGAAAGCCATTTGATATTCTTTTGCTAAACTGGAAAGTTAGGTTTTTAGTGAAATAATATTAACTGTATATCATAAAATTGTGTGAGTATGGATTTGAGAAGAGGCATATATCTTTTCAGAACACTTAAAAATACTTTGCTTCCTTTACTTTTTTCTAATTTAAATATGTTTTATTGCATCAATGATTAGAATTTTCTTATATAATTCATTTTTATGTTACTTTTTTCTTTCCATAGGGACTTTCTCCCTTTTTATAATTTCTCCCATATCAAGTAGAATATATATTTTGCAGTTCTTTCTTTTGCTTTTTGTAGGGAAAAAAGGCATACCGTGGAAAATATATTTTGATTCTATAATTTGCGAAGAGTTTAGGGGAATACAGAAACTTGTTAACTGGTGGTGTGTGCTCCTCCCAGCCCTCAATTCTGGGATTGAAAAAAAGTTTTAAATTTTTTTCTTTTTGGGAGAAGCTTTACCTTGACAGTGAGGTTTCCTGATACACTTCACAAAACAACTATGTCTCCATTGACTTTCTTCTGTGCTATTTTCTTCTGATATATTTAGATATCAAAATTACTGATGAAATTTTTTTTCTTGCTTTGAGAAATATAAAGTGCCTATGAAATGTACATTGTTTATGAAGAAGATTTCACTTTTGTGTCATATTTACTCTGCTCTTAAATTACTGCAGGAAAACAACACAACATGGCCACTACCTGTGAAAATTTTCTGCAGAGATGAAAAAGGAGAGCGTGTTGATGTTTCTAAATATTTGATTAAAAAGGGTTTGGCTTTGAGAGAAAGGAGGTATAGACTTTAAAAAAATTTTTTTGACATCAGTTTGTGATGGTTACTTCTTATTTACCTGTGCAAATCTTCTTATATGTGTGCCTTCGAACCTGAATTGTATCATTTGCTCTTAAAGATTTATAAACTAACCCTGAGGAGCCAGCTCAAAGACAGATTCTCTTAGAATTGCTCATTGGTTTATTTGGGCCTATCAGCTCTTGCACACTTAAACCCCATACTGACATACTTGCTTTTATAATTTCCCCTTGCCTTTGACATTTACACTTAAACCAAAGAAAAAGAGAATTGTATACTGGGTACCAAAGGCAGAAATGTTTAAGCTTCATTTTAGAAATTCCAGTAGGTATATACTAAAATGTATTTTTATGAAATGTATTTTTATGAAACAGGAATGAATAGCAGAAAAAGTAATTGAGCAATATTTATATTTAAAGATCCTTTAAGGTACTAAGTCTGGGGTTTAAGCACCTCTCATTCAGGGGACAGGATCAGGCTATTCCTGTGGCCCTTCTGGAAACATAGAGGTATGCTGGAATTGCAAACACATGTCCCGGATAGCCGCAGGTCTCCTTAGATATGATTATCTTAAATTATATCTTACCTAATTTAGACCAGGCCCTCAGTCTTGATGAAATGAAAAGAGATTGAGAAATCAGAAATAAAGTGGGACATGAAGTAGTTGGCTAGGTATGGTAGGTGCTGCCTGAGTTGCCTGGGCGTCGGAGTGCCTAGGTGCCACATCTCAGCTCTCACACCTGTCTCTTTTGGGTTCGTTGCCTTTAGGATAAAGCAGCTCCCTTGACAAAAGAAATGTTTAAGTGGAAAATGCCAGGCAAGTTAATACTAGTGACATTTTCTGCCAGCAATTGTGATGTTCTTTACTGCTCTTATGACACTAAAGCTGCTAGCTATCTTAAGGCGGGGGTGAGGGTGGGAAGATGGGGGGCTTGTGGTTAGTTGAGGAATTATATAACTTGTTTCATTAATGCTTGCTTCCTTTTGAAAGTACAGGAAATTATAAGAAACAAAAACGTGCTATAATTCAGCTAAAACATAACCAGTGTTAATATTTCCTTCTAGGATTTTATTTTTTGCACAGTAGGCATGCTGTTTTTGAATTGGAAGGGAATTAACATGAAGTAGAAAACTTGAGTAAATACAACATATTACCACTAATACCTAATATCTGAAAAGTACCTTACTGTTTTTTAAGAGACTCATTTTCTTTATTTTATGAATGTGAATAACTTGCCAGGTATATATGTTCTGTGTATTAAATTAGAATCAACTTGAAGGTGTTGTATTTTCCAATAACATCTAATTCATTGTACAATATTTTGGATATACTTACGAAATTTTAAGGGAGAATAACATGTAAATATGAGATAGTAATTTAAAATATTTAAGTAAAATTATATTGCTTTTTCTCATCAGTCTCACAATTTAAACTAATTTTCATTATAACTTATGCTAATTTTCATGTAACATATTAAACTAGTATATCCTAGACCAAAACAAATATTTTCTTTAAATTTCAAGTATATTTGAAGGATTCTTTTTATATTGTTTTCCCCAGAATTTTATATTTGCTCATGTTTAGATATTTTCTTTTTTGGATGTTACAGAATTAATAAATTAGATAACAGCCATTTATTATCTGAGAAGTCTCTCGAAGTCCCCCTGGAACAAGAAGGTTCAGTGGTTACTAAGTGTGTTAAAATCGACTGTGACCCTGACAAAAAAACTGCTGATACAATCAGTGAACACAAGGTGTCTGAATTTAAGGAGAAAATTCTAGAACCAAGAACCACTGGATGCTATAAACCACCAGCTATTCCTAACATGCAAGTATTTGAGGCAGTAGTCAGCTGCATTGGTGATGATGGAACTATATTTGTAGTACCTAAACTATCAGGTAAGACCTTCTATGTTATGTAGGCTTAGTCAGTAAAAGTAGATCTAGCAGCTCCCAGTTCTCTAGTAAGATGAACATGAATTAAAATACCTTGGGCAAGTAATTAACCTTTTGTGTTTTTTTTG
>CM052445.1:1430364-1482587 GCA_028533085.1 Varecia variegata
CTGCCTCAGCCTCCCAAGTAGCTGGGACTACAGGCATGCGCCACCATGCCCGGCTAATTTTTTCTATATATATTTTAGTTGGCCAGCTAATTTCTTTCTATTTTTTAGTAGAGACGGGGTCTCGCTCATTGCTCAGGCTGGTCTTGAACTCCTGACCTTGAGCGATCCACCCGCCTCGGCCTCCCAGAGTGCTAGGATTGCAGGCGTGAGCCACCGCGCCCGGCCTAACCTTTTGAACTTCATTTTCACAGAGTCGTTAGGATTAAATGATTTCACACAATGCATGCGAAGTGCTTTTAATAATTCCTAGCACATAAAAATCATTTAATGAGGTTTCTTTCAATTATTAATAATTATGTGAGCACTATTCTCAATATAAGAAGAAAGGAATTTGGAATTTCCATTTCCATTATTATAGTCGATTGAATAACACTCCCAAGTAAGTCAGATAAAATGCCTACTTTTTTTTTTTTTAGTTAACATTTACTGAGTTAGTATGAAAGTAAAAAATATACCAAGCTCCAAAACAAAGTGAAATTACACACTGGGAGGTAAGCATGTGCCAAAAAATGTGTTCACCCTTAGAGTTGCCTCACAACTAGAACCTTGAACTTCCTCTTTGATAACTACACAAAGTTGAAGAAAAAGGACATAAAGCCCAAGGCCCCTTTCTTACAAAGTGGGAAGTCTAATTGGAAACCATCGCATGAAGATGGGATCCCAAAGGATAACTCTGACAGGAACAGTGTAGGGTCAGTGTGCCGACCACATTAAAAATGACTAAACGTAGATGCTCAAATGAATTTTTAAAGGTTATTGTAGGCCGGTGCAGTGGCTCACACGTATAATCTCGTCACTTTTGGAGGCCCAGGTGGGAGGATCACTTGAGCCCAGGAGTTTGAGACCAGCCTGGGTAACATAGCAAGACCCTGTTTCTATAAAAAAGAGAAAAGTTAGCTGGATGTGGTGATGTGCACCTGTAGTCCCAGCTACTTGGGAGGCCGAGGTAGGAGAATCACTTGAGCCCGGGAGTTTGAGGCTGCAGTGAGCTATTATTGCACCACTGCCCTCCAACCTGGGCAACAGAGTGAGAATCTGTCTCCAAAAAAATGAAAAAAAAAAGCTATTGTAAAATTTTACAAATGTGAAACAATATATAGCACAAAAAGTATTAAATAAAAACATTAAAAACAGTGGCCATGTACCCATTACCCAGGATAAGAAACAGCATCAGCAGAGCCTTGGAAGCTGTGCAAGCCCCCACTTGATCACGTCTCCCTCTTTCACCACCCGAGATAGTCACTTTCCTGAACTTGCTATTGTCGTTTCCTGTGTGTAGCACTAAACAAATTGGTTAGGTCTTCCATCTTTCAAATTTTATATAAACAGAACCAAAATGTACATATTCTTTTGTGACTTTTCATGAAAATGTTTGAGAGTCATCCACCTTGATGCATCTAAATACTAATTAATAGTATTCCAATGAATGATTATATCGCTATCCATTTTACTATTGATGGGCATTTATGTTGTTTCTAGATTTTTACAATTACAAAAAATGCTGCTATGAAAATTCTTGTACCTGTTTCTTGATACACACAGGCAAAGTTTTTCTGATAATCAGGGTACATACCCAGTGAGCGGAATTGGTAGATTATTTGGGATTATGTGTGTATGATCACCTCTTCTAGGTAATGTCATACTGTGTCATATTGTTTTTCAAAGTGGTTTATAACAGTTTACATTTATCACTAGCGGTATGTCAGAATTCCCATTGCTCCATGTCCTTGCTAACACATCACGTTGTCAGATTAAGTTTCACCAATCTGGTGGGTGTGAGACACGTTAAAGCCACTGTCTCACTGTGGCTTTAATGTGTATTTCCTTGATCACTTATGAGGTGGCACATCTTTTCTTCTATTTTAATAATTTGAATTCCCATGTTTATGGAATGTCTGTCCATGTCTTTTGCTCACTTTCCATTAAGTCATTGCTTTCTGATTCATATTTCTTACTGTATCCTAAATGCTTATCCTTTCTCAGTTTTATGTGTTACAAATATCTTCTCTCAATTTTTCACTTTTCAGTGTCTTTTTGAGTTTTCTAGATAAACAGAAAATCTTAATGTAATTTTATCAGTTGTCTTTGGAGTTTTTTGTTGTTGTTTTGTGTCTCATGTTGAAATTCTTTCCTTTTAACTTGATTACCTTTATAAAGAAAAATAATAAAATCCTTTCTTACTCTGAAATCAGAAAGCTATTCTATATGATCTTGTAAAAATGTTCATAACTTTGTTTTTTATATGTCTTTAAGCCATCCTAGAATTGATTTTGGGTAGACGGGAAGAAGAGATCCAATTTCATTTTTTATGGGATTAGTCAGTTGTCCCAGGCCTTCTACTTAATATTCCACATATTCCCTACTGATCTGGAGTGCTGCCTTTGTAAAAAATTAAGGTTCCATATATGTATAAGTTGTTTCTGAACTTTCTATTCTGTAATATTGGTCTATTTGTCTATCCATGCAGCAATACCACATGTTTCTCTTAATATAGCCTGTACTGTTTGTAATGTGTATACAATTTATTTGTCCTGTATTTTATGACACTTGAAATCTGTTGGGACCAGGCTCCCTGCCTTGTTCTTCTTTAGGTATACCTTGGCTCTTTAAATCCTGTGTTTCCTTCGCCATATCTGTTGTTACTATGGGACACACTGTGTGCAAATTGTTGCAGGATCAAAAAGCAGAGACAAAGTTAGGCTAGAGATGAGGAAGAAAACCTTTCTTGAGAAACACCCTGCACCCCATGGCTTTGGAAATGTAGATAGATATAGACAGAAAAAAATATTAAAACTGATCATCCTTTTTAGGGTTAGAAACTTTAGGGTAGAATAGGGAAGGAACTTACACAAAGATGGGCATAAGTAAGATAAAGGGGTCTAGCCTGGCTGGAAGAATAGAAGTGATGAAGTTTAATAAGAACAAAGGACTTAGGATGTGATCAAATAGTTGACAGAAAGCCATTGGGTTTTTGACATCATGCTATGTCAGGGCTGCCCCCCGGAATTTGTCTCCTCCTTTCATGGTGCCAGTGTTTTTGTGTATCTGTGAACCTTGGGATCCTTGAGAATATAAAAATCCTGGAGGCCCACTTTTTTTTTTTTTTTTTAGCACATCCAGGGTGGCAGTGATACTGTGGTTAGCAGAATTTAGGACTTAGAGGCTCCATCAGTGATTATCTGGACATCCTAAGTACTCTCCCTGCACGGAAGAGGAGCATCGTGGGAGGCTGAGGCTGCTCAACAGCTTACATCAGGACTAGCACAAATTGACCTGCTTTCCACCATGTGTCTCCCTTGTTTTCCCCATACTGGGACTAACACAAGGGTGGGAGTGGTTCTAGGTTTGTAAGGTCTGGTACTTGTAGAAGTTTGGAGGCTAAGAAAAAATACAGAAGTTTGTATGTATTTATAATGAGGAAAGAAATCACAACAAATGCCTGAAGATTCAGGACCCTTTGAGAACATTCACGTCCTTCCTGTGTTCTCCTTAGGCTTATGTGCAGATGCTTTCTAGGCACGGCAGAATACTCTATAACTCTAGCACTCACAGGACTTACGTGCTATTAGCTCCCTACTAAGTCCATCTACAGATAAGGGTAGCTATGAATTTACTGAAGTTTTTCTGTCATTTATTGATGCCTAAGTAACATTTTTTGATTTGAAAGACAATAAATCTGTGCAATTGATTGTTCTAGAAGAAATGAACAGTGTTTGAGACCTGTACTAATAGTACTTAACCAGAAGCTTTGGCATGTATAAATAGTCATTGCTCAAACTGGCAAACTGCTATGTCAGGCAGTGTGCTTGTTGCTTTCATCTAACCCTCCTGCAATGCTGATAATGCAGGTAGATGCTCTTAATACCCAGTTTATAGAAGAATAAACTGAGGCTTATGGAGGTAAGGGATTTATCCAAGATCACACAACTAAAGCTGTAGGACTGGGATGGGAACAGACTCCAGCGCTTGCCTTCTATGTATCAGTTATGGGGATATGTATTTACTGAGGAAATAATGGGTCAATTGGCAGTTAAAGAAAAATTCAAAATTGTAATTTTATTTTAATTTTATATCGCCAGTGTTAATACTATATCTAAGCATCAAGTAATACATAACTCGTGTTCTGTTTTACTTAGGTGTGCTGCCAAAATGACATCCTAAATTGGTAGTTCTTTTATGTTAGGCCATCTGGCATGTGTTCAGAGCTCTTTATGATGTTTGTACTCTCAAAATATAATCAAAGATAAGTTCCAGGTGTGGTGGCTCATGCCTGTAATCCCAGCAGCTAAGGAGGCTCAGGCAAAAGGACAGCTTGAGGCGATGAGTTTGAAACTAGCCCAAGTACCATGGTGAGACCTCTTCTCATAAAAAAAAAAAAAAAAAGAAAGAAAAGAAAACAAAAAGATTAGCCAGGCATGGTGCCACATGTCTGTAGTCCCAGCTACCCTGGAGGCTAAGGCAGAAGGATTGCTTGAGCCCAGGAGTTGGAGGTTGCAGTGAGCTAGATTGCACCACTGCACTTTAGCCAGGGTGACAGAGGGAGGCCCCATCTCTTAAAAAAGTAATAATCATAATAATCAAAGATCAGAATAATTATTTGTATGCTGTTAGTAGCATGTTTTGAAACATACAGATTTTTATGAAAGTCCTATGGGACTGATTTTTAGTTCTTTATATTACCTAAATTATGAAGTTATTAAATATTGGTGATGACTTCTTATTGAAAAGTGATAGGAAATTTTTCCTAAATGCTTTCTGTCTTTAATATTTTTTCCAGAATTTGAGCTAGTAAAAATGATGAATGAAATTCAGTGTAATTTAAAATGCCTTGGTCTTTTGGAGCCTTATTTCTGGAAAAAGGGAGAAGCCTGTGCAGTAAGAGGATCCGATACTATGTGGTATCGAGGCAAGGTGATGGAAGTTGTAGGCGGCATGATCAGGGTGAGTCTGACATTCTTTTGTGGCTATTCTCAGGCTGAATGCTACAGCATTAAGTGACCTTTGGAGTCTGGATATATGAAAATTTGATTAAAATGTTTTTTGATGAATTTAATTGTGTAGGGAGACTAGTCACCTACATTACACTTCTATTTGTAGTGAGAATCTTTCTTTTATTTTCAAATATATTTAGTAACCTCAATAACCAAAACAATTTCCAGGTAGGGATTTTATCACTGGTACCTTAATGGATGGACCACTTAGTTATACTTGGTAGCCTTTATTTGTTTTCCAATATGTTACATACTTCCTTAGCAAATTTGTTTATGGCCCAGCTGATCTTTCAGAGTAAGGGCTAGTTTACCTTTCCAGAATAATGAGATGGCACTCAATTTTTGTTCAAAATCTACTGGAAAAGGAAGAGCAAACCAAACCCAAAGCCAGCAGAGGAAAAGAAAGAACTAAGCTCAGAGCAGAACTAAATGAAATGGAAAACAAAAAAACAATACAAAGGATCAATGAAACAAAAAGTTGGTTCTTTGAAAATATAAAGAAAATTGATAGACCTCTTGCTAGAATAACCCAGAATAGAAGAGGAAGGACTCAAATAAGCTCAATCACAAATGAAAAAGACATTACAACCAATACCACAGAAATACAAAATATCATCTGTGAATACTGTGAAAACCTCTATGCACATAAACTCGAAAACATAGAGGAAATGGACAAATTCCTGGAAACACACAACCTCTCCCAAGTTTCAATCAGGAAGAAAATAGAACTCCTGAACAGGCCAATAACAAGCAATCAGATTGAAGCAGTAATAAAAAAGCTTCCAACAGAAAAAAAAGGTCCTGGACCAGATGGATTCACAGCTGAATTTCACCAGATCTACAAAGAAGAGCTGGCACCCATACTCTGGAAATTATTCTATAACATTGAGAAGGAGAGAATCCTCCCCAACTCATTCTATAAAACCAGAATCACCTTGAATACCAAAGCCAGGAAAGGACACAACAAAAAAAGAAAACTACAGACCAATATTCCTTATGAATACAGATGCAAAAATAATAAAATACTAGCAAACCAAATTCAATAGCACATCAAAAAAATAATCCACCATGACCAAAGGAGGCTTCATCCCAGGGATGCAAGGATGGTTCAACATACAGAAATCCATAAATGTGATTAACCACATAAACAGAAGCAAAAACAAAGACCATAGGATCATCTCAATAGATGCAGAGAAAGCATTTAACAAAATTCATCACCCTTTCATGATAAAAATGCTCAACAAACTAGGCATAGAAGGAACATATCTCAAAATTATAAAAGCCACATATGGCTTTTATAAGGCCATATGTGACAGACCCACAGCCAACATCATACTGAATGGGGAAAAGTTGAAAGCATTCCCATTAAGAACTGGAATACAACAAGAGTGCCCACTGTGTTACCACTTCTATTCAACATAGTGCTGGAAGTCCTAGTCAGAGCAATCAGGCAAAAGAAAGAAAGAAAAGGGACCAGGCGCAGTGGCTGTTGCCTGTAATCCTGGCACTCTGGGAGGCTGAGGCAGGAGGATTACTTGAGGTCAGGAGTTTGAGACCAGCTTGAGCAAGAGTGAGACCCTGTCTCTACTAAAAATAGAAAAAGATTAGCTGGTCGTGGTGGCATGTGCCTGTAGTCCCAGCTCCTCGGGAGGCTGAGGCAGTAGGATCACTTGAGCCCAGGAGTTTGAGGTTGCTGTGAGCTAGGCTGATGCCATGGCACCCTAGCCAGGGAAACAGAGCAAGACTCTGTCTCCAATAAAAAGAAAAGAAAGAAGAAAGGGTATCCAAATTGGGAAAGAAGAGGTAAAACTATTGCTTTTTGCTGACGATATTATCTTACAGCTAGAAAACCCCAAAGACTCCACCAAGTGACTCCTGGAATTGGTAAATAAATTCAGCAAAGTCTCAGGTTACAAAATCAGTGTACACAAATCAGTAGCATTCCTATACACCAATAACAGTCAAGCTAAGAGTCAAGTCAAAGACGTGGTACCATTCACAATAGCCACAAAGAAAATACAATACCTAGGAATATACTTAACCAAGGATGTGAAAGGGAACTACAAAACACTGAGGAAAGAAATCGCAAAAGACATAAACAAATTGAAAAACATATCATGCTCATGGATCAATAGAAACAGCATTGTTAAAATGTCCATACTACCCAAAGTGATTTACAGATTCAAAGCAATCTCCATCAAAGTACCAACATCGTATTTCATAGATCTAGAAAAAATAATTACACACTTTGTTTGGAATCAGAAAAGAGGCCAAATAGACAAGCAATCTTAAACAAAAAGAACAAATCTGGAGGCATCACATTACCAGACTGCAAACGATACTATAAGCCTATGGTAACCAAAACAGCGTGGTATTGGCACAAAAATAGAGACGTAGATGCACGAAACAGAACAGAGAACCCAGATATAAAACCATCTACATACAGCCAGCTGATCTTTGACAAAGCAGAGAATAATATACACTGGGGAAAAGAATCCCTGTTCAATAAATGGTGCTAGGAGAATTTGATAGCCACAGGCAGAGAAATTAAACAGGATTCATATCTGTCACCACACACAAAAATCAGTTCAAGATGGATAAAAGACTTAAATGTAACACATGAAACTTACAAGAATGCTAGAAGAAAATGTTGGAAAAACTCTTCCAGATAGCAGCTTAGGCAGATAATTTACGCAGAAGACCCCAATGGCAATCAAAACAACAACAAAGATAAATGGGACTTGATTAAATGAAAAAGCTTCTGCGCAGCTAAGGAAATGATCAACAGAGCAAATAGACAACCTACAGAATGGGAAAAAATATTTGCAAGCTATGTATCCGATAAAGGGCTAATAACCAGAATCTACAAAGAACCAAAGCAAATCAGCAAGAAAAAAAACAAGCAACCCCATTAAAAAGTGGGCAAAAGACACGAACAGAAGCTTTTCAAAAGAAGATAGACAAATGGCCAGTAAACATGAAAAAATGCTCAATGTCACTGATCATCAGGGAAATGCAAATTAAAACCACAATGAGATATCACTTTACCCTTGTTACAATGGCTTTTATTAAAAAGTCCAAAACAACAGATGCTGGCATGGATGCAGAGAGAAAGGAACACTTATACACTGTTGATGGGACTGCAAGTTATATAATAGTACAACCTCTGTGCAAAACAGTACGGAGATTCCTCAAAGAACTGAAAATAGACCTATCATTTGATCCACCAGTCCCACTACTGGGTATTTATGCAAATGAAAAGAAGTCATTTTATCAAAAAGACACCTGCACTCGAAAGCTTACTGCAGCACAATTCCCAGTTGCAAAAATGTAGAATCAGCCCAGGTGCCCCTCAATTCATGACTGGATTAACAAAATGCGGTATATGTATACTGCGAAATACTATCCAGCCATGAAGAAGGATGACTTAATGCCTTTTACGACAATTTAGGTGGAACTGGAGACCATTATCCTAAGTGAAGTATCTAAAGAATGGAAAAATAAACACCACATGTATTTGCTATTAAACTGATGAGCACACGTGCACAAAGGGAAGTAAAACTCAGTGGAAATCAAGCAGGGGGAGGGGAGAGGTGGGGATGGGTGAAAACTTGCCTAATGGGTACAGTGAACGCTATCTGGTGATGGGCACACTTATAACCCCGACTCAAGCATAACAAAGCGATCCATGTAACCAAAATGTACCCTTGTAATATTTTGAAATTGTAAAAAAAATCTTCAAAAATAGCTACATGCTTTAAAAAGTGTGTGTGGTACACACACACACACACACACAAATATTGATGAAAATACCTCCATTGACATTGTATTTACTAAGTAAACCAATGAAACTGATGAAGTACTTCATCAGATATTATTTGGCACTTGTGTTTGACGATGATACCTGACAAGTACATAGCACTTGAGGTTTTTTAGCTTCTTTCATATATGTGCATTCATATTTTATAATTTGTTTACAACTATCCTAGACATAGATTATGATTCCCATTTTACTAATAAGAAAATTACAATTTGGCCGGGCGCAGTGGCTCACGCCTGTAATCCTAGCACTCTGGGAGGCCGAGGTGGGCGGATCGTTTGAGCTCAGGAGTTCGAGACCAGCCTGAGCAAGAGCAAGACCCCGTCTCTACTAAAAAATAGAAAGAAATTATATGGACAGCTAAAAATATATATAGAAAAAATTAGCCGGGCATGGTGGCGCATGCCTGTAGTCCCAGCTACTCGGGAGGCTGAGGCAGAAGGATCGCCTGAGCCCAGGAGTTTGAGGTTGCTGTGAGCTAGGCTGACGCCATGGCACTCACTCTAGCCCGGGCAACAGAGTGAGACTCTGTCTCAAAAAAAAAAAAAAAAGAAAAAAAAAAAAGAAAAAGAAAAAAAGAAAAAAAAACATCTTCCATGTTTATAAAATATAAAAAAAAAAAAAAGAAAATTACAATTTAGCTTCAGTGACCTGCTAAGGTCACCTTATCAGTGTGTAGTGATACTGGAGTTCACATCCAAGTGTCTGATTCTGAACTTCCGATTCTAAGTCTTGTGCTTTTTCTGCTGGACTGTAAACATTTAATGGTTTTAATAGAATTAAAATGGTTTTAGATTTTGAGGTGAATACTTAAGCGTCCGAATACTTATAGATCCAAGTGTTTATGTGTAAATGTATCAGTTTTCCACGTACATTGGAGTTCAGATAACTGCTGCCCTTTTCTTCCTTAATACAGAGGTAAACTAAAACTCAGTTTTCATCAAGTTACCACACTTCATAAACTTTACATGTGTGAAATCCAAATTAAAAAGACGGTGAACTTTTATAAAAATTTCTCACGCTATCTAAATACCTGTTTATTTTAAGTTACTGAAAAGTACTTTGAGAGTTTAATCATTGCCTTTTCTTTTTTCCTACTTTTTCCTATTATTTCCTTTTTTTCCCATAGGAAAAATACATTTTACATTTCAAGTGTACACAATGTTTTCATTCCTTAACCTGGTATCTTTTATAGTTTATCCTGTGATCTCATTAAGAAATAAACATTTCATGAAACTAACACCCTAACTACCTGTGATACACTCAGATATTTTTTATTCAATTCTATTTTATTTTTTAAAATGCCAAGAAATCTTAATTAAGCAGTGATATGGTCATTTCTTTTCATTGGAGCAGAAGAAATAACTTTCTGGCATTCCCAAGACAATTTAGAAATTGAATTGTCAGAATTATATAAAGCATTTCAAAAAGGAGTTGCTCCTGAATTTGTAAATCTAATAAGACCTAGTTTTAAAAAAGTTTTGATTTATAGGTTATGGTAAGAAAACCTTTATACATTGAGGTTTGATACACCATAGGATAAGGGAATAAATACAGTGTTGCTTTTTTTCTGGAAGTTTTTTTCAAATCCAAATTGAGTTATCTTTACAGGATCTTTTTTTTAATACCAGGAAATCCCTCTGTCCCCTAGCTTTTAGTTATAAATTTTAACTATACGTTTTATTTGGCCTGTTTCAGGTACAATATTTAGATCATGGATTCACTGAGAAGATTCCACAGTGTCATCTTTACCCTATTTTGCTGTATCCTGATATACCCCAATTTTGTATTCCTTGTCAGCTCTATAATACTATACCTGTGAGTATGTAATAATTTGTGGGATGATTAATTTTAAATATTTTTTATTAATTTTTAGAACTATTTAGAATGTAAAATAAAATCTGTTGCAACAAAAAATAATAGGTATAATAATAAAATACCTACAAATAAGTTTAATAAGACAGCTTAAAGGGCCTTTATGAAGAAAACTACAGAATTATACTGAAGGATATAAAACATCTGAATAAATGAAGAGACGTAATATATTCATAGATGGGAAGGCATAAGATTGTAAAAATCTATCTTTATCAAATGAAATTATAATAAATTTTAAAAGATGAAATCAGATAAAAGAGTAGCTTATTAATTATCTCCTGCATAACAAATTAAGAATTAGTGGTCTAAAATAAACTTTCACTATTTCATACAATTTCTGTGAGGGATTTCTGCTCAGGGAGTGGGAGTGACTTAGCTGGGTGTCTACCAGGAGTGGAGCCATCTGAAGGATTGACTGGCAACGGAGGACCCACTTCAGAAGGCTCACTTCCTTGCCATGTAACCCTCTTAACACATAAAAATATAACGGTCACTGCTTCTTAATGAATATGTATTGTAGGCCTTATAGAAGCAATACATTGTCATATTGGTCTTTTTTAAAAGTTTTCAATGTGATACTCTGTTTTTAATGTAGGTTTATATTTTTAAAGCATAAAATGTTATAAGTGAGTACTATAGGAAGAAGCTCATTCAAATTACTGGTTTAAGGCTGGGTGCGGTGGCTCACGCCTGTAAGCCTAGCACTCTGGGAGGCCGAGGTGGGAGGATTGCTTGAGGTCAGGAGTTCAAGACCAACCTGAACAAGAGTGAGACCCTGTCTCTACTAAAAGCAGAAAAAAATTAGCCAGGCATGGTGGTGGTCGCCTGTAGTCTCAGCTAGTAGGGAGGCTGCGGCAGTAGGATCACTTGAGACTAAGAGTTTGAGGTTGCAGTGAGCTGTGATGATGCCACTGCACTCTACCCAGGGTGACAGAATGAGACTCTGTTTCAAAAAAAAAAATTATTTAAGATCATCTTTACCATATACCCATGATACTCTCTGAAAACTGTATTAAAATACACTACTGTCTAGTATTACTTGTTTATGGCTACTTTTGTGTATCTTAATTTGCTCCTGATTTGTCTTATTTTGTGAAATTGTAAAAGAATCTGAGCTTATTAATCCCAAATAGGTTGGGAATGTCTGGCAACCAGATGCAATAGAACTTCTTCAAGAACTGCTTTCAAAGAGAGAGGTGGAAATACATATTATGGTAATTTGTGTTTAAAGCATATATAGTTTAAATTATTTGCCATAAAATGTTATAATTAACATAATTTGAGGGATATTTTTGATGATAAGCAATGGTATATGTGTATTCTTGTGTGACTGTAAATTACTCATTAGCTTAAAAGAAGTTACCCCTTTGGTTCCTAGGCTTATTTTAAATAAACCTAATTTTAAACAAGTTCCTGAGAATTTTCATAACCATTGAAGTCAGTAATTTGGAAGACTTTTTATTAACAACTTATTTTAATACGGAGGGCAGTGTTAAATTGTTGGGTATGTTCGTGAATATTGGCGGCAGTGTTTAGGATGTGCTGTGTATGTGGCACTGTGGTAGTACATGCAGGCAATTCAGAGAGTGTCACGATCCCTTCCTCAAAGACCTTACCTAGTGAAACAAGACATAAACCTAAACAATTCACACTACAAAGCAGCATGCCCAGAGCCAGGTGATTGGTAAAAAGGGTTAAATGTGATAGGAATTTAGAGGCAGTGAGAATTGAGGTACTCCTTAAAGAAAAGACGGTCAGGTTCTGCGGACGGGGAGAGGCCGTGCGCGAAGGCGCGGGGAGGTGGCGCATCCGCCCGCCCGGGACGATAGGACTGTCGTGGGGAGCGACGGGGAGCGGGGTGCGGAGAGGCAGGCCGGCCGGCAGCGCCCGGAGCAGGGTTCTGAGCAGCGAGGGAATGGGGTCAGCCTGCTGCGTTTGAGGACTCTAGCGTGGGAAAGTATGAAAATGGCAAGGAAAGCATTTCTGTGTTGAAGAGTGAGGGTAGAGTGACAGGGACTTGAAGAGGCGCAGACCCACTTAAATAAGCAAGCGGGCAGGTCCGTGGCAGGTCAGTGAAGTGAGGTACGATGGAGACGGTTTAGTTTGTCCCGATGGCTTTCTCTGCTGCGTAGCTCAAGTAACGTAGGCGGAGGAGGGACCTGGCGCAGCAGAGGCTGCGGGGTGTCGGAGCCGCCCTGGCGCCTCGCCCGCGCGGCGGGGCCCGAGCGGGCGGCACTCGCTGCCCTCCTGCGGCTTCCATTTTAATGGTGGGAGGCAGAAAACAAAAACACAAACTAGAGGAATATTAGTGGTAAGTGCTAGGAAGAAACACTACGCAGGAAAGGCTGCTGAGAAGGGAGGAAGTTCATTTTAAACGCGGTGTCGGGGAAGACGTCCCTGCGCAGGTGGCACTGGAGTCAAGACCTTAAAATGGCGCGAGGACAACCCATGCGGAGCTGAGGGCCGCGCGCGGGAACCGGGCCCGCCGGGCGGCGGCAGCGGGGAGGAGGCAGCGCCTGCGGGAGGGACGCGCCGGCGGCCACCACGGCTCGGCCAGAAGATGGGCTTGGACGCAGCGTGGCCAGGGGGAACGGAGAGGCGTCCCCACGGGCCAGCTTATCGGTTCTCGACACATCCGATACCCAGTAATTGTAATGGACTTTTTTTTAAAGATGGCATGATGCCTGTTTTAGACTATTAATTTCTTCTAAGTCCTGCTATTTTTGGATTTTTAATGAAACTTCATTTTTTCACCCCTGAACTTGCCTTTTCTTTCTCCTTCTTAGTATAAACTACTGGTATCATCTAAAGACGACATATATAGGAAGTTATATATAGTAGGTTATTTTGTAGTAAATAACTAGAAAACTCTATGGAGATGTAAATATATTTTACATAAACCTAAGTAGTAGAATTACTGCCTCATACCCTGTCAAAATACCAGGAAGAAAATTCTATGAAATGAGTCACTATCCAGACTGTCTGATAATGCTGTGATTGTCAGAAGCCTAATTTCATATTTGTTGACTATAAAATTTTAGTCATCAACTAGACTTTATTTTTATAATAATAATCTTCTTTATTGAACTTGAATAGGAATTACCGAAAAATCCCTGGGAGAAATTATCTATTCATCTTTATTTTGGTGGAATGTCACTTTCTTGCTTTATGGCACACTATAAATATTGTACTTTTGAACATTCTGAGGAGATATTGAAAGAAGTAAGTGAACTATTTTTTTATAAAAATCTAAACTATAGAAAAATAAATTCTGGTTAAAAGTGTCACATTTTGTCTTACAGCTAAAATCTTAAATATGATTCTATGTATCTGATCTATTGAGAGAGTCTAGAGGACTTGTAAATTCTCTATAGAGAAAGAAATACACTGTATATCATGCTTTGTAAATGTCCTGAAAAAGACTTCAATTACATTAAGACTGAATTAATGATTCTGTACCTTCAAACCTAGTGATCTAGTGGTGTTTGAATACAGGGGTGCGTTATAAAATCCTCAATAGAATTCAATACCAGAAGAGGACTCTTTCCCCAGATGAAATGTTTTTTCCTTTTACTTGACAGCAAAGCCATATGTTATAAAATTTCTCACAGGAAACTCAGAGCCACATTTTGAGCTTAGCTTTCATAAATGGCCCATTCCAACTGCCTGGTGCTTCTGTGTTTAATATTTTTAAAAAGATAATTAGCCTGCTATGGATATGGTTTCATATTTCAAGCTGCTGTAAATCTTCTATAGGAATAGAGTATGCATCATTAACATTTTATATCAAGATATTTTTATGTCTAGAGTTACAATTTATTTGCAAGGGGTATTTTTTTTGTTTTTTGTAGTTTTTTAAGACAGAGTCTCGCTCTGTTGTCCGGGCTAGAGTGCAGTGGCGTCATCGTAGCTCACAGCAACTTCAAACTCATGGGCTCAAGTGATCCTCCTGCCTCAGCCTCCCAAGTAGTTGGGACTACAGGCACAGCCACCATTCCCCACTAATTTTTCTATTTTTTGTAGAGATGGGGTCTCACTCTTGCTTAGGCTGGTCTCAAACTCCTGGGCTCAAGCAATGCTTCTGCCTCAGCCTCCCAAAGTGCTAGGATTACAGGCATGAGCCACTCATGTTGGGCCTTCTTGTTATGTTTTTAAATGTTCATTTTGTTGACAGTACACAACCATTGAGTGTTCTGTTCAATATAGAAAACTACTTTCTTCTTTCAAATAGAAACTGTGATATTACTTTGTACCTATAATCCTTACTGCCAGCCTTTTCTTTAAAGCAGAGACGTGTGTGTGTGTGTGTGTGTGTGTGTGTGTGTAAAAGTGTTCCATCGTTAAGCTGGTTTTATAAAGATTAGTCTCTCCCTTCTGGGTGTACTTTTCGCTGTGAACATTTTATAGGGAAATGTAAAAGCTCCCACTCTTTTATAAACTAATTACCATTGACGTGTGTTGGCATTATTTTGAGGATTCTTTTCTTTTTTAAGAGATAGGGTCTCCCTCTGTCACCTAGGCTGGAGTGCAGTGCCCCAGTCATAGTTCACTGTAACGTCGAACTCCTGAGCTCAAGCAAGCCTCCTGCCTCAGCCTCTTAAGTATAGTGGGACTATAGGCACACGCCACCACACCCAGCTAATTTTTTTTCTTTTTTTTTTTTTGTAGAGACGAGGTCTCACTGTGTTGCTCAGGCTGGATTTTTGAGGATTCTTACTGTTGAAAAATTAAGATAGTAAGATTACTCAGAACATTAGAGTTTCTTGTAGTTAATCTGAAATAACTAAATCAATGCCAGCAAGGACATGCACCCAGGTTTTGTGGGGATGAAATATGAAAATGCTTTAAAACAATGTTATCTAGTTAAAGGTGGTTTTACTCATTAGTAATACTATATTATTTCAGAAACCAACAGATTACAATAAAAAGTATGAGGAAGAAGAATGGGAAATAAGGTTTGAGGTAAGTAGCAATCCAAATATTTCAGAAACTTTAGGATACTTCATCAATATAAAGGACCTGATACAGGACTGGAAATAAGAGTTTTTTTATATAACAGCTTGAGACTTTCTTACATACCATAGAATTCACCTTTTTAAAATGTGCAATTTGATGATTTTTAGCATTCACTGAGTTTTGCAACCATCACCACTAATTCCAGAACATACCATCACCCCGGAAAGAAGCTCTATACCAACAGCAGTCATTCCCCATTCTCCTCTTCCCCAGCTTCATGGCAACCACTTAATCTTCTGTCTCTCTGGATTTGCCTATCCTGGACAATTCATTTAAATGGAATCGGATAATATGTGGTCCTTTGTCACTGGCTTTTCACTTAGCATGGTGCTTTCAGGGTTCATGCATGTTGTAGTACGTGTTAGTACTTGAGTCCTTTTTATTGACAAATAAAATTACATTGTGTGGATATATTTTGTTTATCCACTGCTCTGTTGATGTACACATGGGTTGTTTACACCTTTATGTGATTGTGAGTAATACTGATCATGTACAAGTGTTTATGCAGATGTGTATGTTTTCCCTTCTCTGGGGTATATGTCTAGGAGTGGAATTACTGAGTCTTATGGTAACTGTGCTTAACATTCTAAGGAACTCCAAGGCTTCCCCAGAGTGGCTGCACCACACTGCATTTATGCCAGTAGTGCGTGAGAATCCCTCCTCCCCAGGTCACCGTTGTAGTCTGCATCTCCAGTCATCCTAGGGTGTGTGTGAAGTGGTGTATCACTGTGGTTCTGATATGAATTTCCCTGATGATTAGTAATGCTGAGCATCTTTTCATGTGGCTTATTGGCCATTTGTATATTTTCTTTGGAGAAATCTCTTCCTATCTACTGTCCATTTATAGTTGGGTTATTTATCTCTTTATTGTGAAGCTATAAGAATTCTTTATGCAGTCTATATTCAAGTCTCTTATCAGATATGATTCCAAATATTTTCTCCCATTCTGTAGGTTGTCTTTTCACTCTCTTGATAGTGTCCTTTTAAGCACCAAAGTTTTTAATTTTCATGAACTCCAATGTATGTTTTTTCTTTTGTCACTTGTGCTTTTTCATTCCTGTGAATGATAACCATAAAAATAATGTATGCTTATTGTAAAGTGCTTATTCTAATACTTTGTAACAAATTAGTAAAATTCAGCAGTGGACAATCACTTTTTGCTGAACTTTCCTAGATTCAAATATTTTTTTGTTTTGTTTTTTGATTGATTAGCCACCAGTTTGGAAATGTTTAGTAGTAACAAATTAACCTACAAATTTAAATATGATGGTTTTACTTCTTAAGATAATTACCATATTCTTTAAGACTAAAAAGAATATTTTAAAATATATTGCTGGTACTTAAAGAAAAATGTACATCCATGTTTTTATTTGTATTTGCTTTTAACAGCTGCTAGGTGCTGTGATCCTTTTGGAAATCACGTAGCTTTGTATTCTTTAGCTTTTATAGAGCACACCTTTTTGATAATTTTAACTTAAATCTTCTGTTAGCATTTCTTACATTAATTTTTATTACATTATATTATAAAGTACTTAGTCTTAAATGAAATACCAAAAAAATGTGTATAAAAAGGATATGTTCCCCATTTGTGCCTCGTACACCCCAGTGCTCCTCATTAGTAGCAATTACTCTTAACCGTTTGTTAACCATTCTTCTAGAATGTGTGTATTTGTAGATATATGTAACTCTATACACATTCATGCATTTGTGCACAAAACACTTTTTTTAATTGGGGGATAAAAGAATATAAAGATCTTCATTTATCCTCACATTTTGATCCTACTGCAACAAAATCATTTTGTGGTGTTCAGTATTTAAAAGAGCTTGCTTTCTGGTAATTGAAGTAAATTGGCACCATAATGAACTTTTATAATATAGATTTTTATAATTGCCATCCTGAAATTTGAATTTATTTGTGGTGTTTTAGGAATTGCTTTTGTCTGAAACAGAGACTCCTGTCTTACCACCGTATTTGTCTTCAGCTCTGCC
This sequence comes from Varecia variegata, assembly GCA_028533085.1. Lineage (NCBI taxonomy): Eukaryota > Metazoa > Chordata > Mammalia > Primates > Lemuridae > Varecia > Varecia variegata. The sequence goes on from CM052445.1 coordinate 1,448,116, forward strand.
TCCCTCGGAAGAACTCTATGCTGTGCAAGTTAAGCATGTTGTCTCACCCAGTGAAGTATGTAATCCGAATGTCTAGTTGGTGATTAAAAACATAACTAGCTATCTCGGTCTTATTAAACCACTTCTCCATCTTCCTGATTTTAAATAATTGAAAATTGGTGACCTCTAGTTTGTTCCACCCTATAATGTCCTCTTCACATGTTCATATTTACAGCAAGTATTTCTTTTTTTTTTTTTTTTTTTTCTTTCTGTGCTGTCAAACTCAGGACATTCAGCAAGTATTTCTTAAGCAGCTACTGGGTTCCCAGTATTGTGTTGCTTTATTCAATGTTATGTTTATGGCGAATATTTAGATTTTTAAGGTGGAACTGTTTCTACCTGTGAGATCTTGAACATCTCACTCCCCTTCCCTCTTCCTGCTTCTCACCCTGCCCTGTCTTTCCACGCCACTGCCTTGTTTGTTACGTTTGTCTGCCTCTCGGAATATAACTCCGTGAAGACCGTCTGTGTTGTTCATGGATGTATCCCCAGAACCTAGGATAGTGCCTGACATAAAGTGGGCACCTGATGAATATTGATTGGATGAATGAATAATTACACTAAAGAAAATTCAGCGGCATGTCTTTGGCTAGCAGAAAGAGGAAGAAATGATAAGTAGCGTCAGGAGCTGCTTCAGCCTTTCACACAGTAAGCTGTTCTCTTGCAGGCAAGGGAAGGATCTGCTGTCTGATTTCATCAGAAGGCATGGCAGTGTACAGCTTTTGCTGGTTTTTATAATGTTTGTGTTAGTTATTTGCTGCGTAACAAATTACCCCAAACTGAGCAGCTTAAAACAATACAAATGAGGGTCAGGAATCTGGGAGCTGCTTAAGTCCTCTAGCTCAGGATCTCTCAGGAGGCTGCAGACAAGATGTTGGTGGGGGACTGCAGAAGCCACTTCCCAAAAGACTCACTCACATGAGGCCACCTGGAGGGCTCAGTGTCATGCCTGTGCCTGGACATCTCTGGCTGTCTGCTCACAGCATGGCTGCAGCGTCCTGGAGTGTGCAGTCCCTGGCAGAGTGCCACCAAGACAGAAGCCACATGTCTCTTATAATCAGGTCTCCAGCGGTCATGTTCTCCTGACCACAAGATAAGTGTGGAAGAATGTGGGAGGGACAGAGGGTGAGCATCAGGAAGCAGTGATCCCTGGGACTGTCTTTGGAGGCTGTCTGCCACAAGAATTTTGTCCACATCAATGAGTACTAGAAATTACAGAATTTGAAAGTTTTTTTCCTTTCCCTCCCTCCACTTAGGTGTATATTTGCCTTGATTCTGTAGAAAATTGTAATCAGTATAACCAGCATAGTGACACAGATGATAGTGGAGTCAGCTGGGAGTCGGAATCCAAGAGCCTTGATGAAGCCCTGCAGAGGTGTAACAAGAATGTAAAGGTGTTTCCTCCTCTGACAGACTTTAGAACAGGTATGTGTGTTACTTTTTGAATGAAATAAGATTTTTTTTCACAGTATTATGGGGGTACAAACGTTTTGGTTATACGAATTCCTTTTGTACAGTTTAGTCCAAGTTACAAGTGTGTCCGTCACCCAGTTAGTGTGCATTTACCCATGTTAGGTGTGAATTTACCCATCCCCTCCTCCCCCTCCCTCCTGCTTCATTTCCATTGAATTTTACTACCATATGTGCACATGAGTGTTGATTGATTAGTTCCAATTTAATAGTGAGAACATGTTTGATTTCCCATTCTTGCTAATACTTCACTTAGGAGAAATGGTCTCCAGTTGCATCCAGGTTGTTACAAAAGGTATTAGTTCACCATTTTTTATGGTTGAGTAGTACTCCATGGTGTACATATACCACATTTTATTAATCCTCTCATGTATTGATGGGTGCTTGGGTTGATTTCACATCTTTGCAATTTTGAATTGTGCTGCTATAAACATTCAAGTGCAAGTGTCTTTTTTTATAAAATGTCTTTTTTTCCTTTGGGTAAATACCCAGTAGTGGAATTGCTGGGTCAAATGGTAGGTCTACTTTTAATTCTTTAGGGTATCTCTGTACTACTTTCCTGAAATAAGATTCTTAATAAAATGTTTTTGTTTTAATGGGCTGATGAGTTTGGGCTATTTCTTATGTCAGTTGATATTTTCTGAGGAAAATACTTCACGTACATGTTTTCTTTGACTCCTCAAGATACCCTGTAGATGATCTCTTTCCCATTTTCTAGATTAGAAGGAGAACTTCTCTTAAGTGACTCCCCTGGCAAATTTTCACTTTCCAAAAATCAGGCTGTGTTGGAAAATTGCATAAAGATGATTTTCTAAGCTTGAGGTTTTACCAGTAGCTGAAATTAAGAGAGTTGTCATTCAGACCTTAATGGCAATCATTTTAATTACAAACCACATAAGATGATGTCTGTTTCTGTCAGGATAGGTCAAATTCCTACTGTTTTTTCTTTTCAGTACATTCTTCCCATCTTTATTAAATGTGTGTGATTCTCCTATGAGGAAAACATATCTAGTTAGTGCAACATGTGACACATAGAGATGTATTCATGCTTGCTGTTTTGTACGTATCAGAAGATATGTTAGCAAAGAAAAAAACACATCAGCCTAATGTCTCACCTGATTCTATTCAATGAGATTTTAATTGGTTGTAACTGACTTCTAGCTGATAAATAGCCTTTGCTGTTCCCTCTGCCTGGAATCTTCTTCCTCCAGCCTGTCTATGGCAATTTTGCTCTGCCTTTGCCTTTCGAAGGTTTCCCAGACCTCCCTAAGTACAGCAGCACTACCTCCTTCCCTCTCACTCTCCTTACCTAAATAGTGCTGTGAGCCACACGCCTCTTCGTGTTACCAGCAATTAGAAGGGCACCTGGCACAAGTAGCTGCTCATAAATATTGAATGAGTGAAAGAATAAACTCATCATTTCTTTTGTATACTCAGATTTATAGTCAGGAAGAAACAATTCCTTCATTGTGTTCGTATCTCAAAGGAAAGCCCACAAACAATCTGTGCATAATGTGATATAAAATTCATGCAGCTATCTGTAATTATGTATTTTTCTGTAGGTATTTTATAATTCAATAAAAATTTAAGTATGCATATGGTCAAGTTGATTCAAAGGCAAGTGCCTATTAAATAGTTACATTTGAATAAGGAATTTTTATTGAAGGAGTTGTTTTCATGGGTTAAGATGACAACGAGTTTTTTTGTTTTTTGTTTTAAAGTTCTATTTGAGGAGATGAAACTTCAGCCATGTTTTTAAGGCTGGAAATGGTAAAAGTTGGGACTGATTAAGTGATTCAGTTACTTGCTATGCAGAACTGCTCTGCTAGATGAGATTCTTTATCACTTTATATACTCAAGAAATTGTTTATAAATCTCTGATAAAAATCATTTGAAATAAAAATCTGTGTACATTAGTCATTTAGTATTTCAATGCCACTTACCCACAACTAGATTCCTTTTTGTGGAATTATGTAAAAGAAGGTATGAAGGGAGGGCGTAGAGCAAGATGGGAAACTGAGGCACATGCCGTCTACTCTGAAATCTAAACATGTACTAAGAGAAGGGAAGTACATGCTATACTAATTTTTCCAGTTTTACTCAAGCCTAGTACTCATTAGCACACTCGAGCACATGCGTGTACCAGGTACCGTGTTAGGAATACAGACAACAGTTCCGCACTCAAGAACAGCTGGTCCAGCAGAGAAGAGACATTGACCAGGCACAGCATGGAAAGACGGGCTCGTATTAAAGGAGCATGCATAGCCGTGGGATCACAGAGAAAGCAGTGATCAGTAGTTAGTAATCAGGGCTTTGTAAAAGTTATGTTGCCACTGAGCTTTGAAAGAAGAGATGTTTATCACAAAAAGGGCTCAGGAGAACATTCTGGATGGGGGGACAGCCATGGGCTAAAATAGAGGCACCACGGCTTTAAGTAATTCTGTTGCGGTAAATCATTGAGGAGAGGTGTGGGGATTGTTTGGGAGAACAGACGACAACCGCAGGAGCCTGTAAATTGCGATGCTGAGGACTTGATATCGCAGGCAGCTAATGCACCACTGAAGACTAGTAAACGAGGGCAATGTAACTGGATTTTTAAAAATCCTAGTGGTCTTAAAAAGGATGGATTGGAGGACAGAACTGAAGGCAGGAACAACAGAAACCATGTTTATTATCCTATGCAAAAGGTGATGGCCCAAAGTAAAAGTGACTGGGGAGGATGGGGGGTGGGGCGGTGAGCTGAGCTAAGTCCTGGGGACAGAAGAACTGGGAGCTCAAGAATGGGAGAAGTGCCTTTCTGTGAAGCTTAATCCTTAGGAATTAGTGAAGAAAAATTTATAAAATATAAACAAAAAGAAGAAAAGCTAACATAAGACCAACAGTTCAGTGTTTATTTCTGGATGGTGAGCATACGGTTGTTACATATCCTTCTTTGTACTTTTCTGTTTAAAAAAAGTTTTTGATACATAATATCTGCACATATTTATGGGGTACATGTGATATTCCCTTACATTCATAAAATGTGTAATGATCAAGTTAGGATATTTGGGGTATCCGTCACCTCGAGCATGCATCATTTATATGTGTTGGGAATGTTTCAAATCCTCTCTTGTAGCTATTTTGAAATAGACACTATGTTGTTAGCTATAGTCACCCTACTGTCCTGTCAAATATTAGAACTTGTTTCTTCTACCTAACTGTATGTTTGTACCCATTAACCACATCTGCTCTGAAATCTAAACATGCACGAAGAGAAGGGACCCTCTCTTCATCCCCCACCCCCACCACACACGCCCTTCCCAGTCTCCAGGAACCACCAGTCTACTTGTGGCCTTCATGAGATCCACTTTTTTAGCTCCCACATATGACTGAGAACGTGCAGGATTAGTCTTCCTGTGCCTGGCTTATGTCACTTAATACAGTGACTTCCAGTTCTATCAATATTGCCACAAATGACAGGAGTTCATTCTTTTATAGCTGAATAGTATCCCATTGTGCATGTGCTCCGTCTTTTTCCAGTCCTTAGGCTGATTCCCTGTCTTTGCTGCTGTGCATAGTGCTGCCATGTGGGGGTGCAGATGTCCCTTTGATGTACTGATTTCCTTTTCTTAGGATAAAGCAAAAAAATTTTTAAGAAAATATAAGGCAATATTATTTTTTCCCTTCTGTCTTTCCAGAAATGCCTTGCCTTGCAGAATATGATGATGGCTTATGGTACAGAGCAAAAATTGTTTCCATTAAAGAATTTAATCCTTTAACTGTCCTAGTACAATTTGTTGATTACGGATCGACGGAAAAGCTGACAGTAAACAGGTAAAAAATAAAATCATCAACTTAGTTGAATTAGGACTCTTACTTTTGTTTTTTGGGTTTTTTTTGGGTAGTTCTTTATTGGGAAAATATTGCCTCTTTTAAAAGAAAACTCTTTTAAAGCTGTTTATTCGGATTTTTAATCCAGATTTTTATTGTTAAAATATGTATAAAATTTACCCTTTTAGCTATTTTTAAGTATGCAGTTAATAGACATTAAATACTATTCACAATGTTATACAACTATCACCACTTTTCCATTTCCAGAACTTTTTTGTTATTCCCAACAGAAACTCTGTACCCATTAAACCATAGCATCCCAGTGCATTCTCAGCCAGTCCCTGGTCACCTATAATGTACTTTTTGTCTCTACGAATTTGCCTATTCTAGGTGCCTTATATAAGTAAAATCATACAATATTTGTCCTTTTGTGTCTGGCTTATTTCACTTAGCATAATGTTGTTAAGAGTCATTTATGTTGTAGCATGTGTCAGAATTTCCTTTATTAAGACTGGATAGTATGCCATTATATGTATGAAGGGTCTTCAAAAAGTTCAAAGAATATGCATACTATGAAAAAACTGCACGGATTTCAATTTTTTTTGCACCAAAATAAACTTTAAAAAAAAAACACATCTCCTATCAACTTGCTCTAACATGTCTGAAGAGGATCTAGTTTGAGCACTAAGAAAGATAAGACATCAGTTTGAAAAGAGCCCCTGTCAGATTGAAAAAAGCAACATGAATTCTGCTAAAATCAAAGCAAGAACAAACACGAAATTTATGGGGAAGCTTGAGTGTAAGAATGGTGAAATCGTTGATGCTTTACAAAAAGTTTATGGGACAGTGCCCCAAAGAAATCAGTAATTTACAGATGGATATCTCATTTTAAGAAGGGATGAAACCATGTTGAAGATGAAGCTGCAGCAGCACCATCCACATCCATTTGCAAGAAAAAAATTAAACTTGTCAGTCCTTATTGAACAGGACTGACCGTTAACAGCAGAAACAATACCCAACACCATGGACATCTCAACTGTTCAGCTTTCACAATTCTGACTAAAAAACCAAAGTTGAGCAAACTTTCCCTCAGTGGGCACCAGACAGCTGCAGACAGAGCAGATTGCAGTGGAAATTTTAAACAAGTCGATCAAGATCCTGAAGCATTTCTTTGAGGAGCTGTAACGGGAGGTGGAACACGGCTTCACCGCTGTGACCCTGAAGACACACAGAGCAGTGGCTGCCGGGAGGTGGATGTGGTTTAGTCAAAGTAAAACTGAACTGGTCGCCACAAAGGTCCTGGTGACAGTTTTTGGGATGCTCAAGGGATTTTGCCTGTTGACTTTCCAGAGGGTCAAAGAATGAAGATGTCTGTTTATTATGAGAGTATTTTGAAAAAGCCGAAGCTTTAGCAGAAAAATGCCCAGGAAAGCCTCACCAGAGTCCTTCCCCGCCACAACTGTGCTCCTGCTCGCTCCTCTCGCCAAACAAGGGCAGTTCTGCAAGCGTTCCAGTGGGAAATCAGTAGGCATCTCACAGTCCTGATTTGGCTCCTTCCGACTTCTTTTTTGTTTCCTCATCTAAAAAGTCTTTAAAGTGCACCAATTTTTCGTGAGTTAATGTAAGAAAAGACCACATCAGTGTGGTTAAATTCCCAGGACCCTCAGTTCTTTAGGGATGGACTTAAATGGCAGGTGTCATCGCTTACAAAAGTGTCTTGAATTTGATGGACCTTATGTTGAGAAATAAAGCTTATATTTTTATTTTTTCCATTTTTCCATGAGCTTTTTGAAGTCCCCTCATACAGTACACACTACATCTTAATTATCCCTTTACTGGTAGAGGGACACTTGGGTTGCTTCTGAACCCTTTCTGCTATTGTGAATAATGCTTGTATGATACAAATCTCTCTTCATGTCCCTGCTTTTAATTATATTGGGTATATGCCCAGAAGTGGAATTGCTGGATCATATACTAATTCTGTGCTTAATTTTTGAGGAACCACCGTGCTGTTCTCCACAGCAGCTCTCCGGCTTCATTTTCCCACTAACAGTGCCCCAGGGTTCCAGTTCCACATCCTCACCAATACTTGTTTATTTTCTGTGTGGTTTTTTTATAGTAGCCATCCTTATGGGTGTGAGGGGATATCTTATTGTGGATTTGATTTGCATTGTAATGCTAAGCATCTTTCCATGTTCCTGTTGGCCATTTCTATATCTTTGAAGAAATGTCTATTTGTATGTGTATTTTCTTCATTGTGTAGGTTTCCTTTACGCTCTGTTGTGTCCTTTGGTACACAGAAGTTTTAAATTTTGATGAAGTCCATTTTACCTGATCTTTGTTTCCTGTGCTTTTGGTGTCATATCCAGAAAATCTTAGCAAATCCAGTGTCATGAAGCTCTTCCCCTGTTTTCTTCTAAGAGTTTTATAGTTTTAGCTATAATTTTAATTGTGACATTCTAAACATTTTGAGAATTTCTTTTCTGACAGATTGTGTCAAATTCCTCTTCATCTTATGCAGTACCCAGCCCGAGCCATAAAGGTTCTCTTAGCAGGGTTTAAACCTCCTGTAAGGGACTCAGGAAAGATAAGAATACCGTATTGTCCCAAATGGAGCATGGAGGCACTGTGGGCTATGATAGACTGTCTTCAAGGAAAACAACTTTATGCTTCTTCCGTGGTAAATATCTGTCTTAATTAGCCAAAATTATTTTAAAGCTATTTCTCTGGTCCCATTAAGTTTGTAAAGTGTTTTGTTTCTATGCAACTCTACCTGCAAAAATGTAATAAAGCAAAGCATATAAAGCTATATATACTATAGGATTAATTTTGAGGCTTGTTAAATGCTGTCTTAGTTTATATTTAACAAACTTTTTTATTACCCTAGAGTGATATAAAATATCATTGATGTAATTATGGAATGAACTAAGTACCACACCAGAGTTACAGGTCACTTTCAGGATCGGGGGAGGGCAAGGAGTGACTTTTTCCATTCGGAGAGTTGAGAAAAGGGTGTTGGAGCTGCTCGCTAATAGGCACTCAAGTACGGAATTGAGTAAGATGGGGATGTGGCATTTAAGCTGATTCCTAAAAGAAAAGTGGAAAGAACAGGGAGTTCTGGTCATGGAAAGGCTTGAATTATACTAATGGTGCTAATCCCATAATCATACTAATTTTGAATTGTTTAATGTAGTAGAACCCGTATCAGACGATCAAATAAGTAGACTGAGTTCTGCAAGGGGAATTCAAAAAAAGTCAAATAAGAAACTCCAGACTGTTTAATGTAAATATGCTTTCTTCTTCTGAGGTGTAGGATGTCACAAAGCAGTAGCCCCCAGGCAGAATCTGGCCTAAATCATGTTTTATTTAGTGTATAGTGTTGTAAAATTGGAAATTTCACCCAAGAAGTCTGTATTCCTGGCTTCTGATTCAGTATAAAATCTAGGAATCCTGGCTCTGCCCCTGGAAATGGCCGTCAGCTGAGTGGCAGCAGCCGCCCTTCAGCGGGGCGCACACCTGCACCCCACCCCAGGCCTCGGCACTGGCCTGCAGGCCCTTCCTGCTTCCCTCCTTTGCAGTTCCTGCCTGGGCCCAGGGTTTTTGGGTTCCTGACATACTGGCTATAACAAAAATGAGCCATAATGAGATAATGCTGTTACGAGAAAGAGCTTTTTGAAAACCCCTGTAGGTATCACGTATGCGTGTGCAGAGTGATGTGAATAGTTCATGCGGGGTTTCTCTCAAGAACAGTGAGAATGTGGACAGGGCAAGTATTTCTTACAGATAAGTATTTTTTCACCTCTATGAGTAACATTCAAAATTTGGTCGGTATGTTGGGGTTCTCCAGAGAATCGGAACCAACAGGCTACATGGGAGGGATGTTAGGGGAACTGGCTCACCTGATCACGGAGGCGAAGTCCCATGACAGGCCCTCTGCAAGCTGGAGACGCCTCAGCCCAGAGGCTTCAGAAACAAGGACGCCAGCGTGCTGCCCCTAGCCCGAGGCCTGAGGGCCCCCTGGGAGGCCACTGGTCCAAGTCCTGGAGTCCAAACGCAGAAGAACATGGAGTCTGATGTCCAAGGGCAGGAGCCAAAGAGGTGTCCAACTCTGGGAGGAAGAGAGCCGAGAATCCCCCTCCCCCCGCCTGTGTCCCAGCCGGCGGGGCCTGTGGGTGGTGCCTGCCCGCACTGAGGGGGGTCTTCCCCTCCAGGTCCACTGACTCAACATCAGTGTCTTCTGGAAACACCCTCACAGACACACCCGGGAGCAGTGCCTCAGCAGCCATCTGGGCGGTCCCTCAGTCCGGTCGACACCTAACATTAGCCATCACAGTTTATGCGTAAAGATACGATGCTTTGTGTGTGGAATGCAAATGAACTTTAACAGGACTGTGGTGTTAAACCCACTGGCTCCATCTAGGAGAACCTTGTGGGGAGGAATTTAAGAATGGAAGGAATGGAATTTAGCAGGAAACCATCACAGATGCCTTTTGGAAGTACATAGTATAAATTATAAATAAATCTAGAGAATGCCTTTTCCCTTCTGTGTGACTGGCCAGATGTAGGAGGGAAAAGGCAGCAGCAACGACATTACGTGTTTTCTTTACAACTCTTTATCTTTTAATTTTAGGCTCAGGCACCAGAACAAACAGTGACACTGTACGAAGATGAACAGTACCCAGTTCACATGTCATTAGTAGAAATGGGGCTCGCAGACGTGGATGCATGAGGTAAGGTCTCGTTCTCAGTCAGCATAAGGCATGGGATTAATGCGGCAGAGATTAATGATAAATTGCTCCTGAAAGCACCCTTGGGTTTAAAGGAAGGACGACGAAGCTCAGCACGAGTCTCTCTTCCAGATTTCTTCCTGACAGGCCCCCCTCACCTGTTAAGCACCCATGTGAAAGAGGTCCCAAATCTGCAGTGCTTGGAATGGCGTCATGACTCCTAGAACCAGACGGCACGGGCTGAGCCGGAGAGAACACAGCGGGCACCATAATTCACACGCGAGTATGTGGTGTGCACCTCGAACCCCTGAACAACCGATGTCCTCCTAACAAATTATTAAAGGACTTGGGTAACCAGTTAACTCTTTTCTTACTCACAAGTGACTCAACAACTAGATTTGAACATCAATGTTTAGCAGAGGTTTACGGGAACACATTTTGTTTTTCAGGTACACAGTGCAGAGCATCTGTAGTACCCAGAAGGAAGTTTTGTTGTATTTAGACCATTTTGGGCTTAGTTTTTTTGACTTGTTCTGCAATGGTGCTTTTCCCGCCTAATTTCTTACATGTTGAACTGCTAGGAATTGTGTGGACGACATCAGAAAAACTAGTTAATATTTATTTTCAGATATTTGCTTGTTTTATCGTAATTTCAAAATGAAATAGTCTAGACACATGAAAAAATTTTAGTTCCTTTTATAACTTAATGATTCAGCTTAAGAACTAAAATATCACCAGTACAATTGAAAGCTCCTTCCCATGCAGAGGTGACATAATCTTGTGATCTGGTGTTTAGCATTCTTACATGGGTCTTCATGTCACTGTATATGAACACATCCATAATGAGGGGTAGTATCGCTCTGTGCATTTGTTACTGTATGTGGTAGCACACAACTGTCTTTTCTATTTTATTTGCACCCTTTAGCCATGTTGGTATGTGTAGCTCTTATTTTCACTGCTATATCCATGTGCCTAATCTATTGTTAGATATTCAGAGGTTACTAGTTTTTTCTCAATTACAAATATTCTTCTGTAAGACCTTTGTGTATAAGTGAGAGGTTTTCTAGCACGTACACACAGTAGTGGAATTTGCCGACTGACCTCACCATCAGCTGTCCGAGTTCCTTGCCTACACTTGGTGCAGCCAGGCCTTTACTTGCCAGACTATGATACAAGTAAGAAAAGGTATCTCACTGTTTAACGTGCGTTCACTGGTTTATTAGTGAGCATTCTGTGCTTTGTTTATTGCTGGTTCATATCCTTTGTCTTTCTAGTGAGTTGTTTGTGATTTTCCTATTGATTTGTAGAAATTCTTTATATATTCTGGTTAGTAATCCTTTGTCAGGTTTATGTGTGGCATCTTTCCCTGTTTTGTATCTTTTGACAAGTAAACTTTTTACTCATTTATTATCCTTTTCCCTTAAAGTTTGTGCTTTTTGTGTATCATTTACAAATCATTCCCCTTCCTGAGGTTATATAGTTAAGTCCTTATTTTTGAAAAGTTTTAAAGTTTTGTCATATTCAGTCTCAAATCATCTGGAATTGATACATTTTGGGTTTTTTGGTCAACATTTATTGTTGTGCACTAAGTGACAAGGTCTCACCTATCTAATTATTATATAAATTTACAAATAGTAGGTGACTTGCCCTTCCCTCAGGGACACCATTTTTGACCAGTTATAAATCAACCTTGTTATAATTGCTTTCTCTTCACTGGGATTACCTATGATTATGGTACTGTTTGACCTATTTCTATTCATTCATTGTTACAATTAGCAAACCTCTATAGTAGATCAAATGCTTTAATTTTGGTCCTAATTGAACATAGTGATATTTTGGCTGGAGACCTTCCTTTACTGCTTAAGTCCCCTTTCTGTGCGGGTCCTCCGATGGCTGATGTGCTTGTGGGACATCTGTGTACTTCCTCTATTATAATGTTTGTTTGAAAGAGTCTCACTCTGTCACTCGAGCTAGAGCGCAGTGGTGTCATCACAGCTCACTGCAGCCTCCAGCACCTGGGCTCTGCCCCAGCCTCCCAAAGGGCTGGGGTTTCAGGCGTGAGCCACCGTGCCTGGCCCTTTTTGGGCTTTATGACTGTCTCCAAAGACCTGTGCAGTTTATAACAGTAATGCTTTCCTTAGTCTAACTGTAGAAAGACAGGGCAGGTGGATTTTATAAATGAAAGCTGTCCTTGTTGCATTTCAAAGAATATAAAAATGAAGATGCTACAGGGCAAACTTTTATTTTAGAATCCATACAGTCTCTTCCCCTTGTATACACACGCTCCATAAATTAAACAGAATCCGCAAGAAATGTACATTTTTTAACAAGAAAATCAGTTAGTGTTACTTCACGATTAGTCACACAAGGGTCATTACGATTCTGTGTCCATTAGAATGTTACCGTCCTTGTCCTTAACTCTTACTCGACCGGATGTATACTTGGTTTCTTGATGGCCATTTGCATATACAGTTTTAACAGTGCCATCTGGATACTCCCGCCTCTTGAACTGGGCGGTATGGAGTTCTCTTTGGCCATTATTAAACTCTATGATTTTGGTGCCGTCACTGTAAAATTTAAAATAGAAGTTCTTTAAAAAATAGGAAATATACAACAGGAAAATTATTTAAAAGTAGCCTTTTGATTCTGGCAGTTATTTTTTAGATACGTCCTTTGTTCCTTTTCCCTATACAACTGCAAATTCTTTCTACAATGTCTCTGCTTCAGGTTGATAGTTCCCATTATCAGATTAGCACTTACATGTGTGCATGAAAAGCCTGTTTTAATAAATTTATATTTTCACCACAAAATGCTTAGGTTTTTTTTTTTTTTTTTTTTTTTTATACTTTACATGTGTTCTGCCTCTAAGGAAGAAAAATGATCATTGTATTAAAATTGACCCTTCTTACCACTAAATTAAAAACCATCTGAGTGCCTGCTCTATCAGGTGGGGAAGGAAGCTGTATTTCTGGGAAGGGCACGATGAGACTAAAGATCTATTTTGAAACAATGGAACAAAACACCACCAAGTGACTGCTTAATGTGCTTGCGGGACGTTCAAACCGAAACCCCAAATACATGTGTAATATGCCATTAGAAACAAGACTGGGGCTAAGACTGGGAATCACCACTGCTGAACAGACTGCCAGCTGCTAGAGGGTGGTCTTCTCTGAGAAGGTGATGGCGTCATACCGTCGCACTCTGACAATTGTACCATCTGGGAAAATGCTTTCTTCTTGTCCATCAGTAAATAAGTTTTTAACAGTCTGGTCAGGAAACGTGATTTCTTTCCTTCCATCTGGGAAATGTTTTTCTGTTTAAAAAAATAAAGCACTTACAGTAACCTTTTTGTTAAAGAAAAAGAAGAATTTAATGAGGGAGCAGGGTAAGTTTGTACCTATTTGTCCACTTGAGAAATGTAAAACTTCCAGTCCTTCTGGGTAGGTGGTGTGAGTGGTCTGCGTGGCTGCGTAGTAGTAGATCTGTAAAGACACAAAGTCAGGACGCCTTTTCCCCAGAGACGGTTACGCTCTGGAGAACGACCCTGTGGAAACGTACCACTCTCTCATCGGGCATGACCTGCTTGACGTCACCGTTAAAGAACGTGACTGTGACAGTCTTCCCATCTGCACTCACTTCCTTCCGAGTTCCATTGGGAAACAGGATAACACGACACCCATTCTTATAAACCTTTTCCACCTAAAGAAAAACCCCACAAAATTGTCACTAGGGAAGATTTCCTCCTGATACCACATGAACAAAATATACCGTAATTCTCCTAATTGCCTACTTTAAAGTTTTTCATAAGTAACATATTCTCTCAAAAGATCCTTTATTTCATCATGAGTTGCAAACTGCTGATTTTCTCATTACTTTTCTATTTATTAGCTGGAATTCATCTAAAAGAAACCTTTCTTTGTCAACAATTTGTTACCCTAAGGTAGACTTTGTAAAGTCTGACTCTTCTTTTGACTGTTGTGTGTGCTCCTCTCATTCCTCAAGGCTAGCAGTGAACTCAGGCCCTATGATTTCAATTAAAATGGATCAGATTGGGGTACTTTGAAAAAGTAAATTTTCTATAAACCTGAGGAAACTTCCTCATCACCTCCCTCTAACAAACCCTGTTTATATCCCTTCCCTTCTCATTCCCCCTCTTAGCTAGAACCCCCGGCCAGGCAGTTTTCCCACTCAGAAACTTCCTAAGCACAAGAATAAGTTGTGCAGGCTGAGGATGGAGAGAGGGCCCCTGACCCAGGAGCTACAGAAGGGAGGCTGCAGGAAAGGAAGGCCTAGAATGAACTGAGCCTTTTAAAATGTGCCAAGGATTACAAAACCTGTTTAGCTCTGTTTGGAGCAGGAAGAAAAAGCTTAAACAAAGGGACTGTGTTTCCTCCTTTTGCTGCATCTCTAAACCCGAAATGGCAATTAAATGCATGTTGTGCACTGAGCATTTTCAGAGAAGCCCAAAAGGTTCAAGCCCCAAGATACAGAAGTGAAGTCACCAAAAGCAGGCTGAAAGATACATTATTTTAGAATCTAAGTGTTTCAATTCTATTTTATAGAATTCATTATTTTAAAAAAAATTTTTGACCTTTCCATCAGGATGACTGATTTCTTCCCCCTGTATTTCTTCTTTTTCTTCCTCCTGTTTACATTCAGGATCAGGATCTGGTAAGTTCCCTGGTTCCAGTGGCTCCCCAGGTGAGGCAGCCTGTAAGGACAAGACATCTCGGGCAGCTCAAACCTACACGTATTTCCAAAAGCCAGATTCCAGTGCTGTAAAATTCTGTGACTAGTGTTTGGTATTATATGTAATACATTTATAATTTAAGTAAAAAGCCTCCTTTACACATGGTTTAGAAACTTAAGTCAGTTAACAAATCGATTTTGAGCCTGAGGAATCTTTTGAATAGATAAAAATAGAAAGATTTACCCGTCCCTTATCCAAATGGCCAAAATCACGAGGACATGTAGACTTGGATCTTTGAGGTGGATTGCCTGTAAGAATAAAACTGTCAAAGTGAGCACATGCTGTTGGAAAAAGCTGATAGACTTGCTTAGACATAAGGTTGCCACAAACCTTCGATTTGTAAAAAACTCAATATCCACACATTGCAATGATAAAACGCGGTATATACCTTAAGGAAAAGCAATGTAAAACTGTGGAGGGGCAGTTCTGGGGTGCTGCTAATCTATTTCTTTACCTAGGTGGTGGTAACCCAAGTATTTTATAATCGTCAAACTGCCTATGTTATAGCCACTATTCTAAATTTATTTCACAAAAATAATCTTTAAAAATTCCAGGTAGATCAAAGACTCAATTGTGAATATAAAACTTCATAGAAGAAAACAGTGTATTTATGACCTGAGGATTGAGAATTTAAGTCATGTAAAGCAAAAACTGTTAAAAAGACTGGTAAATTCAGTATTACAAGGAAAAACATATATTAAAAAAAAAAAACTGAACAGCTAAACCCCAACTGGGAGAAAATATTGGCAGTGCTTATAACTGACAAAGGATTAGCATGCAGCATAATTCACTTCAATAAAGAGAAACACACGCACACTCAAACCCAAACCCAAAATTTTAAATGGGCAAAGGAAATGAACAGGCAATTCACAAATAAGGATTCCCAAATGTCCACTAAAGGTAAGAAAAGATGCTCACAAGGCCTTACCAGTGATAGGGGAATGAACCATCATTTCGTATCTGACTGGCCAAAATTGTAAATTCTTACCAGATCCAGCGTTAGCAAGTACAAAGTGTATTCTGCTGATAGTAAAAAAACTGGAACAGCCACATTGCAGAGCAAAGGGAAAACCTCCTAAAGTTACACAAACCTGACAGGACCCAGCATGTCCCAGAGAAACCACATGCAGCCCTGCTCATGATCATGCAAAACGGGGGGAAAGCCCATCACCAGGACACAGAACCACGGAAGTAAACTGTGATGGGATCTATGTAGCTATTGAAATCAGCCAACGGGAGTTTTTTATGTGTTAATGTGGGTAAGTCAGAGAGAAAAAGCAAAACTGCAGGACACACAGAACGTGAAACAATACTAGAGGCTGCATATCCCTCATCTGAAATGCTTGGAACCAGAAGTGTTGCAGATTTCCAGTTTTTTTTGGATTTTAAAGTATTTGCAAATACTTACAGGTTGAGCATTCCGAATCCAAAATCTAAAATGCTCCAATGAGTGTTTGCTTCGAATGTCATGTCAGAGGTCAAAAAGTTTCGATTTTGGAGCATTTTGGACTTTCAGACTTGAGATGCTCAACCTGTTTAAATTATGGACACAATGTAGTAAAAATTTAAAAACAAGCATGGAATGCCAACGGGGTAGAAATGAACTGGTGGAGTATATACACACAGGGGCTTCAATTATATTAGTGTTTTATTTCGTAGGTATAAATTCTGAAATATTTTACAAAAAGATCATGCAGCTGCTTACCTTGTGTTGGCAAATAATTTTTCTTATGTTTTTCTAGCTGGGTTCCTGAAGAAATTTGACTCTTTTGAAAACGAACAGATGGGTTCTATAGTATGGGAGATAATTTTGAATGTAAGTGTTACTCTGCATGTTAGTACACTGAGTGAGACTAGCAGAACTCGGCGATGAGAACGCTATAGGCTGTTCATTCGTGTCGCTTTCATTTATCATAACAGGCCCCAGTGCACAAGCTGTTACCAGGAATGAACTATATATATATACACAACACATACACACAGACTCCTTTTGACATACATTCATTCTTCAAGCTACAACACAGGCAAAGTAACCTAAACTCTGACTGTCACAGACCAGCAGCGGAGAACGCAGGCCCTCAGCTCAAGGTGCTCACGAGGGCTCAAGGTGGCGTCTCCCAGGCACTAGCTCAGACAAAGTCTAGCTCAGCCCTGCTCTCCCTGAGGACACGAGGATGAGGGGGCTGCCACTTCCAAACCAAATCAACTCCCCTGCCTGCCCCGGCTTTGACTCAGTCCCCTGTACCGAGCTCCTCGCCAGGCTCCCCGCCAGATGCTGCTTCCAGGGCTGCTCTTCTAGGCGCGCCCCTTGCTCCCCTCCTGTCTCCTCTGGCCAACCCCAGAACCTGCCCTCATCAGTACGATCGCTGTCTGAAGTTATCAGAACTGCAAAAATCTCAAGTTCAAAGCATTCCACGTAAAAAGATCCAAAAATATAATTAGCCTGCTGTCTTCAAAAAGTCAATACCATTTAATAAAATGCCAAAGTATTTAGGGGTGAGATGCCATGATTTCTGCAATTTCTTTCAAATGATTCAGCAAAACGTATAAAAATACGGCAAAATGTTCACAGTGGTTGAATCCAGGTAGGTGTTCTGGTGTTCTCTATTTTGGGAAAGTTTTGTAATAGAAAGAGGGAGGGGAGAAGGCCACTTTCTGACTACCACATCCTGTCTTCGCAGCTCATCCTCTAGCAGCCCGACCATGTCCTCAAAACCTTTTGGCCTACGCCCTCCCACGGCAGCTTACATCCACGTTTGCTGCAGTCTCCTCACACACACTGCCAACTTCCCTGGCCCTCGCTCACTTGGTGGTCCTCACCCTGCACCCTTGAACAAGAAAAAACCAATGTGAACGATTCCCACTTTAAACGTCTCTAACCTAGGCGGGCCCCAGGGCAGCATGAATCACGACTCCCACCCAGGCCTCTGCTTTCGGCTCCCAGACAGCCACCTCACTCTCTCTCCGTGTCCCCCGCTCCCGCACTGGCCGAGGGCGAGCTCCTGCCTCCTGCCTGCCTGTCCTGGCGCCAGCTCCCCCGACTCAGCCCAGGCCGCGGCGGTCAGCAGTCCTCCCACTCCCCTGCATCGGTGTTTTCCTCTCTTGTCCCACCGACACACACCCCCATTAATACTACCGTCTTAAAAACCCAAAAAGTCCTTCCCCTACGGCCACTACCCCACCTCCTGACTTCGCCGCAGAATTCCTCCAACTGCCCCCGCCGTCCCCAACTGCCCCCCGCCCAAGGAAGGGACCTCACGGAGGCCGCGGTTCTCCAGGGGTAAATCCCGCAGTCCTGTCCTTACAAACAGCAGCCACCCTCCTCCTGAGGTCCCTTCCTCACTTGGCCAGGACACCGTGCCGGCCTCCGCTCTTCTCACTCCCTGCTGTCCCAGTGTCTGTCCCCAACAGGAACTTCTCCTGCCACACGGGGCTGCCTGGTCGGCACCTTCTGGGCTGTCCAGAGGCAGTTCAGGCCTCCCCTGCCCAAGCCCGCGCTGCCGACACCTGGCGCTCGGCTGCGGTGGCTTGTAGCGAACGGGAGGCCATTAGGCCGAAACAAACCTACGCCACAGACGCCTTCCCTGCCGTCACCCCAACCAGCCCAGCCACGGCTGCCCCGTCAGGCCCCTGTCATCGGGGGTCTGAATCCCTGCAAGGTCCCGTCTGGTCCCCTGCGCTCTGCCGGCCACTCCCGCCCCGCCTTCCCGGCATCCTCCGCGGGGCCACCTCACGGGCCGCGTCACTGATGTCACTGATGTGTCTCAGTCACGGTCTTTCCCCACGACTGGCATGTGGGCTCCACGGGGGTGTTCCGTTCTAGGCCCCCGGGGCCCAAGGCGGTGCCTGGCACGTCCTTGTCATCAAGGCAGATGAGCGAAAGGCCGAAGATGACTCCGCAGAAATGCCCCTGCGCTGTCTTAACTGCGGTTACCGCCTACGGTGGGCACCGCCTTCGTAAGAATTTCAAGTACCTGTATAGAGCAATACTTGAAAAACATTTTAAATTGTGATAAAATATGTATCACATAAAATTCACCAGCTTAACCATGTTTAAGTGCGCAGCTGAGGGGCACCGACTGCGTTTCTCGCCGCGGTGCAGCCACCACCGTGAGCTCCAGAACCTCCCCGCCCACGCCTGCCCCGGCGACAGCAGCGTGCTGACCGGCCCAGACCTACCGCCGACTCGCCTTTCTTCCCGCTCCCTCGAGGGTCCGCCCTGGGGCCGCTCTCCAGGGCTCCCGCTTTCTTCCAGGCGTCCAGGCGGAACCTCTCCATCACCTTCATCTCCTCCCGGAGGTCTGTGTTCTCTCTCACTAACATTTCTATCTGGCTTCTGAGACGGCCGTGGGTACTGGACCATTTCGCTTCCTTTCTTTTTAAATCTTCCCGTAAATCTGCTATTTGCTGTTTTAAAGCCTCTCCAAAAAAAAAAGCATGAGTAGAATTAAAGCAATGTAATAGAAGAAAAGACATACATCGGCGACACGCTCAGTGCCACACAGCCCGGCGCGGACGCCGGCGCGGCCCTGCCGCGACGCAGCCGTCGGTCCCGGAAGGCAGGACGGGGGCAGACCGCGCAGGAGCTGACCGTGTCGCGCCAGGACGGTGCAGGCCTAACCTCAGACAGTCACTGAGAAGAACGAAGGGGACAAAGGGGAGAGATCTGGTCAAGAGAAAAATCAACAGCAATTCATGAGTAACGGGAGGAAGAGTTGAGATAAAGGAAGAATAAGATGCCAAAGTCAAAACTACGTGCCCTAAAACTGATTCTCTCTGAAATTTGTGAGAAGAAAGATTTTAAGAAAATGAGTTGTTTTAGATGGACTAAATAAGTGAAAAAACTGATGGAAATGTCTGGAACAATTTGAGATCATGTGTAGGTGCAGGTGACGGGGAGTGGCCGAGAGCTGACAAAAGGGGCACAGACAGGTGCCAGTGGAGGCCCTGATCCCAAGCCACCTCATGGCGGCCACACAGCAGCCCAGGGACCGAGGGAGGAACCTTCCCCTCAGGGCGCCACACCACAGACTGTGTGGACTTGGGATTTGGTGAGATCAAGGCTCAAATACGAGTTTTATAATGTGAAAGCTTAAAACAAGGTCAAGAACTTCTCTGAACATCAACTTCCCTATTTATAAAATTGTGCATTACAACCAATAAATGAGAAATTTCTGGCAAGCATTTTTATCATGTAGGAAAATAGACTTATTAATACTAAAATGGAAACATGCAAGTCTAAATGGGTTAAGAACTCAACAGCAAATAATATTTATAAACTATCTACTATCAGGCCATTACAGGTCCTTGGGTGACAGGAGGGCAGGTGCCAGAGGGCGCACAGGGCGGGGAAGCACGGCACCACACAGACCTGCAGGAAGAGCGTGCCCAGAAGCACAGATGCAGGCGCCGGGCACACCCCAGCACAGCATGGGGCCAGCGCAGGGGACCAGGGAATGACGGGAGGACTGGCAGAGGACAGGGAGAAGAGAGAAGGTCACATAGAAAAGGGAGAAGAGAGAAGGTCACATAGAAAAGGGAGAAGAGAGAAGGTCACATAGAAAAGGGAGAAGAGGCCAGGTCACATAGGACCTTGAGGTTCCTGTAGGAACAAAGAAGTGGAGCCATCAAAGGGTCTGAGCGCAGAGAGGACGCAGCTGCCTCCTTACTGAACGAAGCCACAGGGACAGGCAGCTGGCGAGTCATTAATTCAGAGATGAAGACTCGAATCTGGGTGGACTTTCTGACAGGACAGCCTGGAATATGAGAGACAGAGATGCCTCGAGAATGATCCTAGGCCTCTGGCCTGAGCACAGGGAGGATGAGGGGACAGTCTGGGGGCCACTTGTAGATGTGCTGCAGTGTCCAGCAACCAGTCAGACCACACTGGTCTAGGCTGGGGCGCAAGCCTAGGGTCCTCAGCTTGCCAATCCTAATGTCAGCACAGGGGCTGAACCTCCTGCAGCTGCTGAGTTCAAGGGCAGGAAGCAGCAGCAGAGACTGAGACGGGGCACAGGCACGGGGACCCACAGCCCCGGCTATCCTGGGAGGCACGGTGACTGTGGAATGGCCAGAGGCATAAATGAAGCTCATGTGGACAAAAGACAGCCAGATTTGGAGATTTGGGGACAGTGAAGGACAAGGCTTTCAAGGAGTTTTGCTGCAAAGAGAAACAAAGAAATAGGCCTGTGGGGTCAAGAGAGATTTTTGTTTAAAGAAACAACAGCAGGTTGTGAAAGTGTGAGACTCCCAAACCCCGCATGGCGCCTGGCCCGTCTGGGCGGCAGGTGGCGGGCAGGGGGCGGCAGGCGAGCCCCTGCGGAACCCTCACACCGGGGAGCGAGAAGCAAGCTGCAGGAGTCACTGGGTCGGGAAACTCACATTAGGTATGGGCCTGACCTGAGGAAGGCGCCAAGTTGCCACCCCCAGCTCTGTCCCCACAACAGGCACCAAGAGCCAAAGAGCACCACGGCCATCCCTTAGCGCCCCGACGGCGGCGGGGAGGAGCCGGGCTCCTAGAGTGCAGTGGGGCGAGAGCCAGGCAGGGGTGCAGCTGCCCAGAGAGCAGGGTGCTCTGGAACCGCCAGGGCAGCGCTGAAAGCAAGGCAGCCCATGGACTTAAGGGCCTCCCACTGTGAAGTTGGGACTTGCTGAATATCAAAAGGGAAATTTTATAACTAATAGAGTAACCGGAGTTTGTGAAAGGCTACGACTGAATAATGATGAATGTAAATGCCAGGACAGAAACGTCCTATTCAGCACCAACTCCCCAGTGATCAGAAGCATCTAGCACATAAAAGCGTTCTCTGTAAATTCAATGAGTGAATAAATACACAAAGTAAAAGAATATTTTTAAAAATAACTATAATACCAAGGAAGGTTAAATATGCCATCTCCTTAATTTTTTGATGATTTAATGGATGAGTATCAATACATATGTTTGTTTTATATTAAGTATATATCTGTCTTTAAAGTATATTTTTGCACTGTAGAAGTAGAAAGAAAGGTAAATACAGAGAACTATGAATAAGCCAAATAGAGTAAGAAAATGAACTGCACCAAAACCAGAAAGAAATAATAAATACCCATGGGCACACATGATAGCCAAGCATGAAAAGGGTCCAATACTTAAATCAACACAAGTCTCATAAACTAACGAAGGAGTCTCACATCCTGAAGAGGAACGCCACCTGGCCACCCCGAGCCCTCGGCTCCCGATGTGGCTCCGTGCAGAGCTGCCCGCAGTGCTGCGCACCCAGTCCTGCGCTGGGCAGGGCGCTGGACGCCAGCCACACGTGGCTGTCACGTCCTGGAAATGTGGCTAATGTGAATCAGAAACTGAAGCTCTAATTAATTTATTTTTAGTTAATTTAAATGTAAATAGCCACACAAGGCTAACAGCTAACAGCCTGGACAGCACAGCCTGAGAGAATCAGAGGACACAGTCTGTGAGGGAAACGAATGAGGTTGCAAGACAGTAAAACCCCCATGTTATCCACCTAACAGAGTAAAACAGAACTACAGAAAGAAAGCTCATCTGCTCTGGTTTGGATTGCCTTGGAAGAAATTATGAGGTCCTGAGCTATGAGAAAGAGGGGAAGAAGGAAAAAGAAAACAAGCTCATAAACTTGGGTGGCCTAAGGAGGTTTCCCCTTTGGGGCTGCAAGATTTTCATAACATAGCAAGGCATCAAAATAAGTATCACTCTAACCCTAGGAGATATAGAAACAAGAAAAATGAAATGGGCCAGGAGCGGTGGCTCACACCTGTAATCCTATCACTCTGGGAGGCCGAGGCGGGAGGATCACTTGAGATCAGGAGTTTGAGACCAGCCTGAGCAAGAGTGAGACCTCGTCTCTACTAAAACATAGAAAAAAATAGCCGGGCGTGATGGTGCATGCCTGTAGTCCCAGCTACTCTGGAGGCTGAGGCAGGAGGATCGCTTGAGCCCACGAGTTTGAGGTTGCTGTGGTTTGAGGTTCTCTTTACACTGCACTCTAGCCCGGGCAACAGAACAAGACTCTGCCTCAAAAAAAAAAAAAAAAGAAAGAAAGAAAGAAAGAAAAATGAAATGACAAACCCATCATGTAGGTATTTTAGAATTGGCTATGGTTTTTAATTTAGAGAAGAGTTTTCTGATACCTGAATTTATGTTTTAAATACTGTTCAAAGTATTTGAAGTGTTCACCAAAAAAAGCCATACTAAATTTGTAACTATTAATTCATATTATTTAAAGGAAATTCACTTAAGTTTAATATCAATTTTTAATATTTAACCTATTAGGAGAAGAGCAGGAAAAACTCAAGAATTGCTAATGGAATTAAAAATTGGCCTGATATTTATGGAAGGGTAATCTGGCAACATTTGTCAATGTATATACCCTTTAACCTAGAAATTTCACTTCTAGGAATTGGTCCTACAAATACATTCGAAGATGTAAGCTACAGAGGACATGATTTGCACTCCCAGTACATGCCTGCTGCATACTAGGTACTAGCAACCACGTGTGGGGTGAATTAGTAGGAGAAGGACTGTGAGGGGTGAATATGCACCAGGTTATTCAGTACAGCACTTCTTGTCACTTGAAAAAGAACAGAAATAACATGAATGCTTAGGTCATTAAACTGTGGACATCATTATATTGCTATTCTATGTAATTACAAATAATAATCATGCTCTTTTAAGATATATAATGATTTCAGTACACTACCATTAATGTTAAAAACCCATGAATACATACGTATATACTAAGAATTTCTCTGGGAAGATGTAAGAGACTGATAACACTGGTTGCCTCAAGAGAGGTAAATCAGAATGGAAACAAACCAACTGTAAAAAGACACCCTGAGCAATCAGGAAAATATGAATATGGACTAATTATTAGTAGATATTAAGGAATTATTATTAATTTTGTTAGCTGTGACACAGGTATGATAGTCACATCTTTTAGAAGGTAACTTTCTCAGTTATGGAGATTATTTACAGGTGAAATGATCAGATATCTGGGATTTAATTTAAAATATTACAGATTAAAAAACAAAAAATGAGTGGAGAGAGATAAAATTAGAAAGACAAAATGATCACTGGTGAAGTGTGAGAATTTATTACATTATTCTTGCTACTTTCATATAGTTTTGGAATTTTCTATAATAAAAAAAAATTGTTTTTTAAAAAGAGCTATATTCAGTGGCCAGGGCAAGAGGGAGAAATTTCACTATACATCTGTTTGTACCTTTTGAATGAGAATACATTTATATTACCTTTTGAAATAAAATTTTTAATGTTGTCAAAGTCTAACATATCAGATGTAATAAACTGAGCATTAAACCAAAACGTTTGTCCCCACAAAAATAAATAAATGGAATTAGAGACCCTGACTGAGCACTATGCTATGCAGTAGCTTAAGCTGTAGGTGTGCAGGCGAGATCGCTCCAGGATGGCTACACCAGGAGGAAGGAAGAAAGCAAAGGATGGAATTCAAAAATACTAATAATTAAAATGCAGAAAGTGGAAGGTACATTTGCATTTTTATGCTAGTAGCAATGGATAGCTACTTTAAATTTTTCTTTTGATAAGCTGGCATTTTAACCTTGATGAAATCCAATGTATTCATTTTTTTTCTTCATAGTGAGTTCTTTGTGTCTTCTCTTAGAAATCTTTGCAAATGCCAAAGTCATGAATATATTCACCTACGTTTTTTTTCTAGAAGGTTCATAGTTTTATCAAGAAATGCATTAGTTCTTTTAACTGCTACATCCCTTTGATCATGTCCATTTCTAACTATGAAATCAAAAGGACTGATAATTTGGCTTATCAGTTTATAAGTTTTAGAATTAAACACCTAATAGTATATGGGTCTTAAAGTATTATCAATGAATAGAATTAACAGTATTTTGTATGCAGTGGATCAAAAAGATTAACAACCTTACACTGATGAGTTTCCAGCTCCTGGCTTTTTAATTCACTTATGTCACTATCATGGTCTTTTCTTTTTTTTTTTTTTTTTTTTAATTTATTTAGAATTAAGGGCTGGACTTATATTAGAAGACCAAGCAGTATGATCCCACTGTCCTTATAATTTTAGAAATAATTTATAAAATTTTTTTTTATTATAGCTTATTATGGGGGTACAACAGTTCTGGTTAAGTATATTGCCCATGCCCCTCCCAACCCCCCCGAGTCTGAGCTTCAAGAGTGTCCATTCCCCCTCATGGTCTTTTCTGAGAAGCGTTTATGAGTCAGAAAAAAACTGATATATTTTACTCTTTAAAAGTCAGACAAGGCTGAGCATGGTGGCTCACACCTCCTACAATCCCAGCACCCTGGGAGGCCAAGGCAAGAGGACTGCCTGAGCCCAGGAGTTTGAGACCAGCCTAGGCAACACAGCGAGACCCATCTCTAAAAAAATTTTTTTTAATTAGCCAGGTGTGGTGGTGTGCACCCGTAATCCTAGCTACTCAAGAGGCTGAGGCAGGAGGACCACCTAAGCCCTGGAGTGTGAGGCTGCAGTGAGCTATGATCAGGCCACTGCCCTCCAACCTGGGCAATAGAGTGAGATGCTGTCTCTTAAAATAAATAAACAAATAAAAGTGAGACTACGAAAGATGCTCCTGATGCAACGTCTCTCAGACAGCTTATCTGCTGAATGAATGAATAAAAGATTGATATCCAGTTTCTCTCTGACACACGAAACAACTCTAATGAGAGTCTTACAAGATTGTTGCCTTTACTAACTTACTGGGTATAATGTAAAGCACTGGCATACCTGTATTTCTTCACGCTCCTTTTTATCTGGAAAAGTTCTTGCAGCTGTAGTATACTTTTCAAACACTTTACGTTCCTTTTGTAGCTTCTTCATTTCCTCCTTTTTAAACTCTTCTATTCGAGCCAATTCTTTTGCTTTCTGTTGTTCAAAGTCTGCAATTTCTTTCCTAAAATGACCAAACCACATTATCATCTAAGTCTGGGTCCCCAACCCCCGGGGCCAGACTGGTACCAGTCTGTGGCCTATTAGGAACTGGGCCGCATGGTAGGAGGTGAGCACGGGTGAGCGAGTGAAGCTTCATCTGTATTTATAGGCGCTCCCCATTGCTCACATCACCACCTGAGCTCTGCCTCCTGTCCCACCCACCCCACCCCCATCCGTGGAAAAATTGTCTTCCATGAAACCAGTCTCTGGTGCCAAAAAGATTGGGAACCATCGGTCTAAGTGGTCCATCTCAGTACCGTAATCCACATACGGCACCAAAACGGAACCTGGTGACAGGCTAGGAGGAGCTGAACTCATCTTCTATCTATAAGCCTGAAATACCAGCCAGTCCACTCACCAAAACATTCATCCAACCAAGTTATTCACTGAGCACCTCCTATGAATCAGGCACTCTATGAAGTAGTGGAGAAACCACAGTGAAGAAAACAAAACTCCTTACTCCCATGAAGCTTCTTACATTCAAATAGGAGAGACAGACAACAATAAATAAGATAAAAAATTCTATGGAGTATTAGACGTGTTAAGGAGAAAAATAAAGCTATGTAGGTGGTTAGGAAACATGAGGGTGGAAGGTTCGCCTTTTGGAGGGGTCATCTTGCTGAGATAACACAGGAAGTAAACCGGAAGGAAGTGAGAGAACAAGCCATGAGGATGTCTGCACAGGTCAGTGCAGCCAGAGGGAGCAGCAAGTGCTAAGACCCTGCAGCAGGAATGTGCCTGAGGCATTCAAAGAAGAGGGGTAGTGGCCAGTGCGGCTAAAACAGAGTGAGCAAAAGAGGGAAGGTAGGTGAAGATATCAAAAAAGAAGGTCAGACGAGTTAGGGTCTCACAGACCCCTGTGGGGATGCTGGTGTCTGCCTTAGGAGAAGGCAGATCAAAGGAACTGTCTGAGGTCAGCTGGCTCTGGGTACGTGTGAAGAGCACAGGGAGACACAGGGCAGCAGAGAGACCAGCAAGGAAGTTATTTCGATCATCAGGGACAGCTGACAGCCACCTGGCCAAGAGTGGCAGCTCTGGGGAAGGTGCGAAAAAGTCAGGTTAGATGTGGAGTGAGAGAGCAGAAAATTCAAGGATGACTCCAAGATTTTTGGCCTGAGCAAACACAAGAACAGACTCATCATGTGCTGAGACAGGGAAGGCTGAGAGAAGAGTAGGTAAGGGAGGGAGTATTAGGAGCTAATTTTTTGGAAGTGACCTCCAACCAGAGAGACCAACTAGGCAGTAGGATGTGAGATGTGGGCTAGAGATTTGGCTTTAGGACACAATGGCACCCGATGTTATTTAAAGCCTCAAAAATGGGTGAGTGCTCCACAGGAGGGAGAGCAGACAGAAGAGATTAAAGATATTCATACTTGACCAAATATTCAAAACTTCTACAACATATACACAAATCACATATTCAAAGGCACAAACTGGGGGAGGAATACTTGCAACACATTTGGCAAAGTTTGATATTCTTAATAAATCTACACAAAACTTCTACAGTCAGTAAGACAGAACTCCCACTAGAAAAATAAGCGAAGGTCACAAGGAAATTTACAAAATAAACATGATGACCACTTAATATAAAAGTATGCTCGACTTTATCAATAATTAAAGAGATGTAAATTTCAGAAAGTGAAAATGGCGTAATTATCAAGTTGGCGAGATTCGAAAGACTGCTAATGCGCAAGAGGGTGAGTAGGAGCCGAGGGTGGTATGTCTTTTAGAAAAAGCAGCCTCGTGTGTATAACAATGCTCTCTGAAGAATAATCTGTAGCAGTGAAAAACTGTAAACAAGCTAAATTTCCATCAACAGACTGATCACAGTAGTGTTCACACCACACAGTCATTTCGAGGCTGCAGAAGACGAGGGTGTGCTGAGAGGGTAAGATGTCTATTATGTTGTTGAAATAAAAAGCACATTAAAGAAAAAGACATATAACAGAGCCCAGGGCTGGGAGCCACACTGCATAGGTTGGAATTGAAGCTCTCTGTCACCTACTGAGGAGGAAAACTTAAAAAACTTTCTTAACTTCACAGTGCCTCAGTTTCCTCATCTGTAAATGGGAAGGATAACACAAAATCTAAATTCAAGGATTGCATTCTGCTTAGAACAGAGCCTGGCATAGTAAAAATGCTAAAAACAAAAGAAAAAACTAGGTATTATTTTATGATTTAAATGTTCTTTAAAAGAAAAAAATATCTGAAGGAAGAAGATAGGCAAAAAATTAAAAAATAAATAAATAAATAAAAGAAAAAAATATACATTTCAAAATAATGAACTACAGGCATTTAAAAAGTTACCTTGGGTGGAGAAGGGGTTTGGAGTAAGTTCTTACATCTTAGCTATCCCTACTAAGCATATATTTAAACTATCAGTAGAAAAACAAAAATATTTCCATTAAAAAATAAAACTCTGCAGAATTTGATTTCTAAGACAGCTCAGAATATAGTACAGTGACTGAATTTCCTTTATAAGTGGATTAATACTGATCCATAATCCCTTATCTGGAATTTCTGGGCCACGTGTGTTTTAGAATTCATAATTTTTCAGGTTTTAGAAAAGAAATATGGGAGCACTGTCAGGGAAGATGGTGGAATAGGAAGCTCTAGGAATTGGTCCCTCCACCAAAATAACTACTGAGCTGGCAGGATGTGACAAACCCCTTTCCAGGAGATACCTGCTGAAAGAAATTTTAAGACACAAATCTTTTAAGTTTTCTTTTGTTATTGGATCCAGGCATTTAAGGAACTCAATGTCATGTCACTGGCTGACCGTGGAAATAACAGAATACACTTCAGTGGCCACACATGACAAGGAATAAAGCAAAGCCTTTGCACTACTAATGGACAACTGACGCCCTCAAAGAGCAACAGTGGCAATCCCTGGGGTAGGGCGAGAAGCTGATTTCCTGAGTTGCCACACTGCAATATTCAAAATGTTCTCTTTTCATCAAAAATTACAGAACATACAAAGAAACAGAAAAGTACAGCCCATTCACAGGTAAGAAAAGAAACTGACAGAAACCATCACTGAGGAAGCCGGACAGGGGACTTACTACTCAAAGACTTAAAATTAATTGTCTTAGCACTAGACAGATCATCAAGGCAGAAAATCAAAAAAGAAACACCAGACTTAAACTGGACTCTATAAAAAATGGACCTAACAGACATTTATAGAGCATTCTATCCAAAAACTGCAGAATATACATTCTTCTCATCAGCATATGGAACATTTTCCAAAATACCATATGTTATACCACAAAAGAAGTCTCAATAAATTTTAAAAAGCTGAAATCATATCAAGTAACTTCCTAGACCCCAGTGGAATAAAATAGAAATTAACTCCATGAGGAACTCTCAAAACTATACAAAGACATGGAAATTAGACAACCTGCTCCTTAATGATCTTTAGCTTAACAAAGAAATCAAGACAGAAATTTAAAAAATTTTTGAAATGAATAATAATATGAACACAACTTGCCAAAACTTCCAGGATACAGAAAAAGCAGTGTGCTAAGAGGGAAGTTTATAGCACTAAATGCCTACATCAAAAAAACCAGGAAGATCACAATCAACAACCTAATATTACATTTCAAGGAACTAGAAAAACGAGAACAAAGGCAACCCAAATCTAGCAGAAGAAAAGAAATAACAAAGATCACAGCAGCACTAAATGAAATTTAAACCAAAAAATAATATAAAGGACCAATGAAATGAAAAGTTGGTTGAGAAGATAAACAAAATTGATAGGCCGCTAGCTAGATTGATCAAAAGAAGGGAAAGAATTCCAATAAGTTGAATCAGAAATGAAAAAGGAGACATTACACCAGATACCACAGATATATAAAAGATCATCCAAGACTACTACGAACATCCCTATACCCACAAACTAGAAAATCTAAAGGAAATGGGTAAATTCCTAGAAACATATAATCTCCCAAGTCTGAATCAGAAAGAAACAGAAACCACGTGAACAGACCAACAGTGAAGAGTGAGATGGAAACAGTAATAAAAGATCTCCCAACAAAAAAAAAGCCCAGGACCAGATGAATTCATCACCAAATTCTAACACACATACAAAGAAAAACTGGTGGCAATCTTATTGAAACTGTTCTATAAGATCAAGAAGGAGGGAACTCTCCCTAACTCATGCTATGGAGCCTGTATGACCCTAATAACAAAGCCTGGAAAGGACTACAACAAAAAAAAGAAAAAAAAAGCAAAACTGCAGACCAATATCCCTCATGAACACAGATATAAAAATCCTCAACAAAATACTAGAAAACTGAAGCCAACAGCATATCAAAAAGATAATTCGGCCAGGTGCAGTGGCTCATGCCTGTAATCCTAGCACTCTGGGAGGCCGAGGCGGGAGGATCGCTCGAGGTCAGGAGTTCGAGACCAGCCTGAGCAAGAGCGAGACCCCGTCTCTACTCAAAATAGAAAGAAATGATCTGGACAGCTAAAAATACATAGAAAAAAATTAGCCGGGCATGGTGGCACATGCCTGTAGTCCCAGCTACTCCGGAGGCTGAGGCAGTAGGATTGCTTGAGCCCAGGAGTTTGAGTTGCTATGAGTGAGGCTGACGCCACGGCACTCACTCTAGCCCGGGCAACAGAGTGAGATTCTGTCTCAAAAAAAAAAAAAAAAAAAAAAAAAAAAGATAATGCACCATGATCAAGTGGGTTTCATCCCAGGGATGCAAGGATGGTTCAACATACACAAATCAGTAAATGTGATTCATCACATAAACAGAATTAAAAACAAAAACCATATGATCATCTCAATAGAAGCAGAAAAAGCATTCAATAAAATCTAGCACCGCTTCATGATAAAAACCCTCAACAAACTAGGCATAGAAGAAACATACTTTAAAATAATAAAAGAGGCCAGGGGCAGTGGCTCACACTTATAATCCTACCTAGCACTCTGGGAGGCAGAGGCGGGAGGATCGCTTGAGATCAGAAGTTCAAAACCAGCCTGAGCAAGAGCTACTGAAAATAGAAAAATTAGCCAGGCGTAGTGGCATGCACCTGTAGTCCCAGGTACATGGGAGTCTGAGGGAGAAGGATCACCTGAGCACAGGAGTTTAAGGTTGCAGTGAGCTATGATGACACCACTGCACTCTAGCCGAAGCAACAAAGCAAGATTCTGTCTCTAACAGTAATAACAAAAAAAACCATCTATGACAAAACCACAGCCAACATCATACTGAATGGGGAAAAGCTGAAAGCATTACCACTAAGAACTGGAATAAGACAAGGGTGCCCACTGTCACCACTTCTATTCAACAGAGCAATCAGGCAAGAGAAAAAAATAAAGGGTATCCAAATTAGGGAAAGAGGAGGTCAAACTATCCCTCCCTATTATTTGCCGACAATTTGATCTTGTATCTAGAAAACCCTAAAGACTCCAACAAAAGACTCCTAGAATTGGTAAATTCAGTAAAGTCTCAGATTACACAAGTAATGTACACAAACCAGTAGCATTTCTAAATATTAATAAGTCAAGCCAAGAGTCAAATCAAGAACTCAATACCATTTACAATAGCCGCAAAGAAAACAAAACACCTAGAAATAGACTTAACCAAAGAGGTAAAAGATCTCTACAAGGAGAACTACAAAACACTGAGGAAAGAAATCATAGATGACACAAACAAATAGGAAAACATCCCATGCTCACGGATTGGAAGAATCAACACTGTTAAAAATGTCTATACTGCCCAAAATGATTTCCAGACTCACTACAATTCCCGTCAAAATACCAATGTCATTTTTCACAGACCTAGAAAAAATAATCCTAACCTTCATACAGAACCAAAAAAAGAGCCTCATAGCCAAAGCAATCCTAAACATAAAGAACAAATCTGGTGGCATCACATTACCTGACTTCAAATTATACTACAAGGCTACAGCAACCAAAACAGCATGGTACTAATATAAAGGGAGACACAGAGACCAATAGAACAGAATAGAGAACCCAGAAATAAAGCCATATAGCTACAACCAACTGATTTTTGACACAGCAGACAAAAACATACACTGGGGAGAGCACGCCCTATTCAATAAATGGTGCTGGGAAAACTGGATAGCCATATATGGTAGAATGAAAGTATACCCCTATCTCTCACCATATACAAAAATTAACTCAAGATGGATTAAAGACTTAAATGTTAAGACCTGAAACCATAAAAATTCTACAATAAAACTCAGGAAAAACTCTTCTGGATGTTGGTCTAGGTAAAGAATTTATGATTAAGACCCCAAAAGTAAATACAGCAACAACAAAAATGAATAAATGGGACTTAAAAGTTTCTGCACAGCAAAGGAAATAATCAACTGTGTAAACAGACGACCTACAGAATGGGAGAGAATATTTGCAAACTATACATCTGAAAAAGGGCTAAGATCCAGAATCCACAAAGAACTCAAACAAATCAGCAAGAAAAAAATAAATAACCCCATCAAAAAGTGGGCAAAAATAATCAACAGATTTTTTTCAAAAGATAAATGACCAACAAACATATGAAAATATGCTCAACATCACTAATCATCAGACAAATGCAAATTAAAACCACAGTGAGATACTATTTTACTCCTGTCAGACTGGCCATTAAAAAAAGTCAAAAAACAAGAGATGTGTTGGTGTAGATGTGCTAAAAAGGGAACGCTTACACACTGTTGGTGAGAATATAAACCTCTGTAAGTGCAACCACTATGGAAAACAGTATGTAAAGTCCTCAAAGAACTAAAAGCAGACCTCCCATTTGATCCAGTAATCCCACAATGGCAAAGATATGGAATCAACATAGGTGCCTGTTGACTGATGGGTGGAAAGAAAATGTGGTATATATTAATATATAGACTATGGATTACTATTCAGCCACACAAGGAATGAAATAATGTCTTTTGCAGCAACTTGGATGGAACTGGAGACCATTATTCTAAGTGAAGTATCTCTGGAATGGAAAAACAAATACGCCATGTTCTCACTTATAAGTGGGAGCTAAATGAGGAATATGTAAGAAGGTGGGAGAGTAGGAGGGGGTGAGGGATAAAAATCTACTTATGGGGCACAGTATACACTATTCTGGTGATAGGTACACTGAAAGCCCAGGCTTCAGCATTATACAATTCATCCATGTAAGAAAAAACACTTGTACCCCCTAAATCTATTGAACTAAATAAAAAAACAAAAGAAGAACTTTATTCCTTTTTATGGCTGAATAATATTTCATTGTGTGTATGTGCCACATTTTGTTTGCCCACTCATCTGTCAATGAATGCTTGGGTTGTTTCCACCTTTTGGCAACTGTGAATAATGTTACAATGAACATTCAACATTTAATGCTGCAAAGAATATTCATCCTATTCCAGTACTTGTTTTCAATTCCTTTTGGTAAATACCTCAGAGTATGCCAGTCTTTCCTCCAGCATACCCTGTCCTTTCAAGCCCAGTGTTCTTTGCCCAGTTTATTCCCTCTCTCTAGAATGTTCTTCTCCCAAATGATTTGTCTGGAAACATCATCATCATTTGCCAATTTTCAGCTCAAGCTGTTACTTCCTCTGTGAAGTAGTCCCTGACTGCCCCAGACAGTTTTTGGTGCTGCTTCCTCTGGTGCTCCCTGGGACTTATCATAACCTCCCCTGGGTGGGTTGCCACCTAGGACTGTAAGCCTAGGTTGGCTTCTCTTGGTCACACTTTCTGAGAATGTGTGATCACAAAAATAAAGAGTTTACCATAGTGTCTTGTATGAACGCCAGCTCTTATTGCCATCTGTGGTAATATGAGCTTAACATTTTTTAATTAACTAATTAATTAATTGGCTTAAATATACTCGAAGAGCTAAAGAAAACCATGAACAAAGAATTAAAGGAAGTCAGGAGAACAATGTATTAACTAGAGGTATCAACAAAGAGATAGAAATTATAAAAAGGAACCAAATAGAAATTCTGGAGCTGAAAGGTATAACAGCTGAAATGAGAATTTCACTAGAAGGGTTCAACAACAGATTTGAGCAAGCAGAAGAAAGAATCAGTGGACTTGAAGATACGTCTATTGCAATTATGCAGTCTGAGGAGCAGAAAGAAAAAAGAATGAAGAAGAGTTTAATGGAGCCTAAAGGACCTATGGGACATTGTGGAGCATGTCAACATATACATTATATAAGTCCCAGAGAAGATAAAGAGAAAGGGCCAGAAAGATATTTGAAAAAATAACCACCAAAAGCTCTCTAAATTTGATCAAAGTCATGAATCTACACGTCTAAGACACTCAAGGACGACTTCATGTAGGATAAACTCAAAGAGACCCACACCAAGACATATTATAATCAAACTATCAAAAGACAAAGGGAGAATCTTGAAAGCAGCAAGATAGAAGTGACTTGTTGGGATATAGAATTAAGAGACATGGAAAGTTTCAGGAGTTTTGTAGGGCTTTGCCTTGAAGGAATCTGTGGGCATGTTAGTTCACAGACCAGAAGATGCTTAGCAACAAGGGGGGCATTCCACCCATCAGGGGCATCTGCAAGGTGGCATGATCTCAAGGTCTGCAAGCCATCGCCTGGACCTTGTGCAAGGCAGAGCTTGGCATATGACCCAAGGCTAAGAAACTGATCAAAAATGCCTGCCCAGCAGACAACTTGCTGCTGGAACTATCTTAAACTTCAAGACTATTCCTGCTTCACTCCTGACCAC
>CM052445.1:1488480-1517393 GCA_028533085.1 Varecia variegata
TAAAGTGACTAATTTTAAAGCCTTGGGAAAATCAAAACATAAGTTTAGGTTGGAAAACTCTGAAAGCACAATTCACCTGTATCTTTTACACTAGTGACTATTATTCAGACCCACAAAATAAATCAAATTTTCACAAATCACCCATTAATTTGACTTCAGCTGAGCAACAAGTTAGGATCTTAAGCATTCTGACAACATACTGATAAAATTAATGTTAAATTTATAATTCTGATCTATACTTTATAATGCTCTGACTCACCAGGTGGTTGGTCCTGACTTATGTTTAACTTGGCTTCACTTCCCAAGTGTGAATCTGACTTTGGTTTCGGTTTCAAGGAAGGGAAGAATTTCATCATCAACTCAGATGGAGGAGGAGGACTTCTGCTCCTCCTGGACTTGTTCGAGTCTTCTCCCTTCTTGACTGGTGCAACTTTCCGTTTTACTGTTCTGTCCAGGACACATATTTTACTCTTATTAGGATAGTGTGTCTCGGGCATTCCATAAATGCCTTCATCCTTAATAACATCATGTTGACATGAATTCTCTTCAAGGTCGGTCCAAGTTCTTTCATCATCAAAGTCGATTTTACTCATACTTAGAGATGAGGATCTTCTTGAGGACTCAGACACTTTATGTTTTCTGCTTTCTATTATGATAGACTCATCACTACTATAATCTTTATCAGACAAATCCAGATCAACATCTCTTCTTTTATCTTCTTGAGTCCTGGTGTCCCTAAAAGGCCCCCTGCCATTGCAGACTTGTGGACTATCCTCTCTGCTGCTGAAACCCCTTTCTCTATCCTCAGTCAATGGTTTTATGGTAAGGTCAAGCTGCTCCTCAGAGTCGGTGCTACTGTCACTGTTTGTAACACCTTCATCATCGCTTGCATTCCATCGAGTCTGATTTTCAGAAGTACTCTTTTGGAAGGCTTTCCTATTGATTTCACAAGACTGCTCCCTCAATGTGTCAGGTAAGGACACTGAGCCAACCTGTTTCGGGGTGACCTCACACTCACTCTTATTCTCACGTCCAGTATGGTCCAGTTCCTCACTGTGGTTACACTGAATTATGGGATCTGCCAGATTTGTCTTCTCCTGCTGCACAGCTTTGTTTTTGACAGGGGTGGAAGACATTCGGTGACCTCTGCAGATCTGCTGGTCCCTTTCTAAGATTTTCAGCACAAATGAGGAATTACTAGAAAATGATATTTCATCAGCAGCTTTTTCTAAAAACAAAAATTCATCTAATTCCAAATTTTCCTTTTCTTTTTCTCGTTCCCAATTCTCTAACTTTTTCTGAAGAGAAACGTCAAGAGAAGATTCCACCTCTTTCATGGTCTCACTTATCGAGCTCTTAGAAGCCACACAGCTGACAGCCCCTGTTGAAAGAGGAAGCCTGTCTTTACTTTGTGTCTTATTCCACACTTTGCAGCCAGTATCACAAGGTTTTGTATACTCAGGTACATTTTCTTTATCATTAGATTCAACTTTTTTTTCTAATTTGATCTGGTCTCTAAACTGCCCATCACATTTCTTCGAGGTCTGTATTTTCAATCCTGACGGAGAGAAATTTTTCCTATTATTACTCTTAAGCACTTTTGGCTTCTGACTGAGGGTGACAGAACCACTCTTGGTTCTAGATTTATTGTCCTTTTTAAAAGTAGGGTGCTCTGCACACAGTTCTTTATTTATAAGAGCAGTTTTCCGCTGGAATTGTTGTCTGTCTATTTTAAACAGAGGTTGGTCCTCTGAAGGACCCAGGTTGGTCCTCTGGTTAGTCACTAGTTTGCTTTCTTTTCCTTTTTGAAACTTAGATTTAGCATTAGTAAATCTAGCTAAACCTTCTCCTCGTTTCAAGAATGGTTGTTTTGGTTTTGCTTTGATTAGCAATGGTCCCTCTGTGTCCTAAAATAAAAGGACATTATTTGAATTAATTCTGGTATATCCAAGTAATCTCAAAGCTATTTTTAAAGCAAATTACAAATAAATCTCTAAAGCCTTAGAATAATTTAATTAAAATAGTGCAAATGCTAACCCTTAGCTGTTTTTGTTTCAGTTCTTGTTCTTCTAACCGAATTTGTTCTTCTAAGTAGTCTTCAAATGTCTGTTTCCGTT
This sequence comes from Varecia variegata, assembly GCA_028533085.1. Classification (NCBI taxonomy): domain Eukaryota; kingdom Metazoa; phylum Chordata; class Mammalia; order Primates; family Lemuridae; genus Varecia; species Varecia variegata. Next base: position 1,490,598 of record CM052445.1, read on the forward strand.
CTCTGATAGCAGCTTTAATGGGCCTAATCACAAAAACAATTATTTAACATGCAAACCATAATGTGTGAATATTTTACACTTAGTGTGCCTGATATAGACACCCTTGACAATACTGAGAACTAACCTTTTACAAAGTCAGGGACTCCCTTTGAGAATCTAACAAAAGCTACAATCCCCCACCATGCCCGAAATACAGAAATACACAACACTCTGCACATGATTGAGGGGTCCTAAAGAACCCTTCTGAAGTCCATCTACTAACTGTAGATTAATTTTTGGAGTAACATACTTATTATGTAACTTTAAAATATATTTCAAAAATAGTTCATTAAGTATGCATGCATTTTTTAAATTAAGAAAGGTCCTTACAGTGGAAGTAGAGCAACTATCAGAAATGTTATTTCATCCATACCATAACATACATTAAAATATTTCAAATGTATAATAAAATAACAACCTATTTAAAAGATGAAATACTTTATTTTTGTCATAACATTTTTAAATTCCATAACTAAACTAACTATTCAATTATAATTTATAAATGACACCAAAAGTGAGACTCTAATACTTAATTTTTCTCTTCTCCAAAATAGGATTCAACTATTTGAGAGAAGATTGATTTTATACAGATGCTTCTCTTAAATGAAAAAAGTTTACTCAGTTCTTCCAATGCAATGTCAAAGCTACTTTGATGTACCTCCTAATCTCTTTCTTTTGTCAACAGTATGTGATAAGTTGTATCTTCAACCTTATACTTAAAAGCATATTCAAGAGATTGATTAGTGACAACATGGTATATTTTAAAAAAGCATATTCAAGCAAAAACAAAGCATGGATCTTTCAAACAAAGAAAGTAATCAATAATAAAGACTAGATATTATAGTAAACTGTCACAGTTCTTATTCCTTTCAACATGAACAATACCTTTCTTCAATATTAACCACTTCTGACGAATCACCAATTTTTTTTAAGTTCATATCATTCCCTTCCTGAATTTGTTCCGTCATTTTCTCCCAACATGATAAAATACCTTCTCCTAGGATAAAAATCAGGAAGAATTTGGTTTAAAAAAAAAACAGATTAAAGTCTTAAAACATGAGAATTTTACAAGTTACCATGCTAAAAAGAATTTTAATTAAAAGTAAAGTATGCCAAAGATTTGAGAAACTCAAGGATTTCTTTAATATGACACAGAGAAACCACCAAACCCAATTAAGACACTTGACATTCTTGAAAAGTTAGTGCAATGAAAAAAAAAAGTGTGGGCTCTCCTAGCATAAAAAAGACTAAAGAGGTAACCAAGCATCAGGCATGAATTTGACTGGATATGCATGAACTTGATTGGATTCTGTTTTGTTTTTTTTTTTGAGACAAAGTCTCACTCTGTTGCCCGGGCTAGAGTGCCGTGGCATCAACCTAGCTCACAGTAACCTCAAACTACTGGGCTCAAGTGATCCTTCTGCCTCAGCCTCCCGAGTAGCTGGGACTATAGGCATGTACCACCATGCCTGGCTAATTTTTTCTGTATATATTTTTAGTTGTCCACATAATTTCTTTCTATTTTTAGTAGAGATGGGGTCTCGCTCTTGCTCAGGCTGGTCTCGAACTCCTGAGCTCAAACGATCCACCCGCCTCGGCCTCCCAGAGTGCTAGGATTACAGGAGTGAGCCACCGCGCCCGGCCTGGATTCTGGTTTTTTAAAAAAACATCTTTAAAAAACATTTCTGGAATTTCAAAATGGACTTAAATACTAAGGAATTATTATTAATTTCCTCAGGTATGACAATGGCATTGTGGATATATAGATGAATGCCCTAATTTTTACTTGATGCATACTGAAACAATTGGAATGAAGTAACATGATGCCTACATGTTACTTTACGTGAAATGGTTTACCAAATTATACACATACAGATATACACACATATACTTATACTGAAAAAGTAAATAGGGCAAAATATTAACTGCTGAATTTAGGTAGTGGGTATATTACAAATCATTGCAGTGGTCTTTCAACTTTTCTGGATATTTAAAATTTTCCAAAATAAAAGGTTAGGAAGTATATTGTATAAAAAAAAAGAAAAAGACATTTGAGCTTTCCATATCAAGGAATTAACTCTAAATTAGGAATAGGGCATTATGCATAAAGGTGCCCAATCCTAAATGGTAAGTATTAAAACCTTTCGTTATATTATTCGTATTTTCCTATAATTTACTTCAAAGGAGCACATTCATGAAAACATCATTAAAATTAAAAATTAAATTCTTAAAATACTGGAAACAATTTTGTCCTACTACAAAGAACATAAAATACTAATATTTCACGGCCAGCATATTAATGACAACCACTAAAATTATGGTTATAAAGACTACAGAACATGCTAATAAGAATTTTTCATGTTGAGTAGGAAAAGGAGAGAATATTATTATACAAAATTTCATAATTGGCCGGGCACGGTGGCTTACGCCTGTAATCCTAGCTCTCTGGGAGGCCGAGGCGGGCGGATCACTCGAGGTCAGGAGTTTGAGACCAGCCTGAGCAAGAGCGAGACCCCGTCTCTACTAAAAATAGAAATTATCCGGCCAACTAAAAATATATAGAAAAAATTAGCCGGGCATGGTGGCGCATGCCTGTAGTCCCAGCTACTCGGGAGGCTGAGGCAGTAGGATCGCTTGAGCCCAGGAGTTTGAGGTTGCTGTGAGCTAGGCTAATGCCACGGCACTCACTCTAGCCTGGGCAACAAAGCGAGACTCTGTCTCAAAAAAAAAAAAAAAAAAAATTCATAATTACAACAATAAAAAAGGGGCGGGGCGGGGGGGAGGCTTGGGAGAATGAGGCAGGAACAGGGCTTAAAAAATAGACTAGAAAAAAATACCCCCAAAATACCCAGTGCGCTCCATGAGTTCATAGCATTGAACACTGGGCACCAGGTCTCTGGTAGGGACATGCTGGGTGCTAAGAATACAGAAGGGCAAGGAAGACAACCCAAGTGTCTGGGTTAGAGAGAATTTCTTTTAGGAGTAATTAACTCCTGTCACCAATCTATTTCTCACATTTCTCATCTTTCTCATCTCACCAGGTCCCCCCCGCCACCACCACACACATTTTTAAATTGACCCCAAGCCGTTTCTAAGCTCTCAAAGAAAAATGGTACATGCAGAAGTCATTGCATCCCTTTCTGAAGACCCATGCTACTGTACAAGGTTTGAAGTTAACATGAGCATGGCAATTGTTCTTAGAAAGTCAAATCCTAGTCCAGTTCTGGGTCCAAGCCAAACTCAGCAGCTGTGTGGCACGTGGGACCTTATAATTAAAGCTATAGGAGACAGGAAAAAAAACGCAGCAAGAGCCAGGCACAGTGGTGAACACCTGTAGTCCCAGCTACTTGGGAAGCTGAAGCAGGAGGACTGCTTGAATGCAGGAGTTCAAGTCCAGCCTGGGCAACATACCAAGACCCTGTCTCCAAGAAAATACAAAAAAAAAAAAAAAAACCAAACAAAAAAACAGAACCAAATAAAAAGCACAAAAACCAATACAAACTAACATAAAATAAAAAACACACAGAAAGGCCTTCTGGTGTCTTACTTTAATGTGGTAACATGGTTAGTCAAATACAGAAGAAAGAAACATAAGTAATTCACCTGAAGGATGGTTATGGTTTTCTTCCTTCAAATCATTTTTTTTCACAAGTGCTTCTTGATACTGTGCGCTTTTTGAAGTTAAGACAAGATCTTGATGAGCAGTTCTACAGAAATTGTTTTGTTCATCGGATAAAATACTGGAAGAGTGTGTTTTTTCTTGGGTTTGATTCGGGAAGACATACGGTGGTGAGAAGGGCGTGGCTCGCTCTCCTGTCCCTGAACTTCCTGGAGATCTATGCTTCTGATCATCAGGCAGGAAAGTCAAACCTTGCAATTAAGAAAAATCAACAAAGCTGATGAAGTCCTTCCACATTGTCTCTTTTCCACCCATTAGTGACCCCACCCCCACAGTCTTCCCCACAATGATAAAAGTATTGTTTTTCTCCTTATTAGGAAACAGTGTCTAACAAAATCATGAAACTTTCTAATTCCAAAGTGAATTTCATATAATTTTAAGTAAGGGTATATTTAGACTAGACTTTCTGTGCAGACAGCATGGGCACAGCAGAGCCGCAGCACCACCCAACTCCAGAAGGCCATTCCTGTTCCACCTGTGAGTACATGCAGGTGTCAACTCTGCAGCCCTGTGACTGGCGCATTGGACACAGAGCACCTATGCAGGTCATGATGCTAACCAGCTGAGTTGTTCCCTAATAACTGCCCTTTACACTTCATCGACGGGTGGAATTATGGGTGACTTTTCTTTTTTGCATTTTTCTGTAGTTTCTAAGTTTTCTGTATTACTTTCTGTTTCTTAAGTCTCTGCTTTTGAAATAATGCAATAAGCACAGAAGGTGCTCCTTCTCTCCACCTTGAAACCACACTTCTCATCTCAGGGGGCCGCTGTACAGTCCAGGAGCCCTGCTGTCAGCCCTCAGCTTTCCTGGGTTGTCTAGTCTAAATTTGGGAGTGAAGACACAATGGGAAGTGATTAATACAACAGCCACTGCCACCTGTCACTCATCTACCTCACCCCAGCCCAAAAATAAAAGGAAAAAATCAGGCAGCGCCTCACTGAACACCAGCTTCAACCTCCCGTCCTTCAGAGCAACACCTTCCCCCACGTAAATATTTTTGACCAACAGTCATCCCACTTCAGCCTGAAGAAGTCTTCGATGAAGCACCGTTCTCGAAGTGTGGTCTATACACTTTTGCAAGTCTCCAAGACTTTTTCAGGGCATCCACCAGGACAAAATTATTTTCACAGACTATGCGCTGATGGTGCAAAAGCAAAATGGAAAACTGCTGGAGCCTCTGCTCAAAGCTGGACAGCAGCACCCGAGTCCTAGAGGTCACCATATTTGTCACCACAATGCGCTCATAGTTTAAAAAAAGTTTTACGTAAGAATGTCCTAATAAAGTAGCAAAAGTTATTAATTTTATTAAACCTCAACCATTGAGCACATGTATCTTGAACATTTTATCAGACAAAATGGGAAGTATGCACAATTTACTTCTGCGGCAAACCAAGATATGGCTGTGCCGTTAACTGCAAATACAACTAACCACTTCTTTTAAGGAACACCATTTTTACTTGAATGAATGAATGACAAATTATGATTATTTAAATGTGGGTATCTGGCAGACATTTTCTTAAAAAAGAAACAAGTGAGCCAGTCACTTCAAAGAAAACAACTGACAGTATTTGTTGCCAATAATAAAATTTGACCTTTCAAATAAAAATTTGCATTTTGGAAAACACATCCACTACCATCAGCTTAAAAGCTTAACAACCCCTTAAGGTTTTAAGATGTGACTGGTGGTGATACTGAGTGTAGCACGTTAACATTTTCAAGACATACATAATTTAGTGAACCACTATTTTCCAAATGACCAGTGTACCAGAACATGCATTGTAAAAAATCCACTCAAAATGTCAAGATATTCAATATATTTTAATGTATTAATTATATATTATTTAATTATTAAATATATTCAATGTAATAGAGTACATAGTAAAAGTTCATTAATATGGTTTCAGATTCCGTAACTGCTAAGAAATGACTACCTGTTGAGTTAAGGTATAATATCAAAGAAGAATAACCATAATTACTGAAAAGGCTACTAAAATACTCCTCTCTTTTTTCCAATTACATATATACCCATGTGAAGCTGGAATTTTTCACATACCAAAACCATATAATTCAAGAGACTGAATGCAAAAGTAGATATGAGAAGTGACTGACTTATTATAAACCAGAAGTTAGAAACTTTCAAATATAAAAACAATGTCATTTTTCTCACTGACTTTTGTTTTAGAAAAGATTTTTTATTTAAAAATGTTACAATAACATATATTTGGTTTATTATTTTAAATGAATTAGCCTTTAAATGTCTCGGTTTTAATTTCTAATGCAGTAAATTACTGATAAATATAGCCATATAACAAAACTTCTTTGAGGTCCTCAATAATTTAAGAGTGCTAAGGGGCCCTGAGACCAAAAAGTTTGAAAAACACTGCCCCAAAGCAAACTGCCCCATGACTGAATGTGGCTAGTCTTATATTAATAGCTTTGAAATCTGCTTCATTTTCACTCCGCCATAATGCTGGTTCTACTTTAAGTATCATGGCTATTATTCAAGTGTCTTGATTATTCTTCTTATGTATTCCATAAGGAAACTTCAAACCATTCAACTATTTTAAGATACATACCACATGTTCTATCCTAACCAAGATAAATATATCCAAATTTCCTAAGCCATTCTTTTTTTTTTTTTCTGAGACAGAGTCTCATTCTGTGACCACGACCTACCGCACCCCTGCACCCAGCCACACTTTGCACACTCTTTGCCAGTGTCTTTTCTTCCTTGTATTCTCAATGACCAGCACAATCTCTGAACAAAACAGGCACTTTCCTGAATCAGTAAATGTCTCTTAAGAAGCAGCACCAAAAGCAAACACACTGCTCTAGCTCACGGGTTTTCAAATTGTGGGACAGAATCCATTAGTAATTTTATCATCAGATGCAACAAGTCATGACTGGCATTTTTTAAAATGACAGAATTAAAATAAACAAAATAGAAAATATCCTTACTACATGCCAGGAACACCAATAAGGACTGATAATATGAAATTTCTTTGTCATTATAGGTCATGATTTTAAATATTTTTGTTACTGAGTGTGGGGAAAAAAAAACTTTCAAACCACTGCTACAGATCACATTTCAACAGTTTTTTTCCCTGATTAGTACATGATGCTTTCTGTTAACTGATGCAGCATCCAACAGAACACTGTCACCTACTTCCACAGAATGTATGTTTGGTGTGGTTCTTCAGTTGAACAGAGCGCCTCCTACACATATTTACCTTTATGATGCCAAACACTTTTCATTCATCAGGCAGGGGTTGGATACCAGTAGCTCTAGGCCACATTTGGCTTTCCACAGGGTCTTTTTTTTTTTTTTTTTCCAAAAAAACAAACAGGAATGCCTTTAAGCAAGGCAGGCACACTTCAGAATGCCACAGCTCCTACCTGTCCCAGTTATATTAATATTACAACACCACCACTTCACACATCCCTGCTTGGCCCCTTAAGAAATTGGAGTTTATAGCATATGACAGAGGAATGACAGAAATGACCTGTCAAACAACTACAGGGGAGAAATACACGTAACTGTTTCTCATGGTACTGAGGCCCTGTGTGGGCCAAGCGTACCTGGAAGTGTGTGCTGCCCAGACACCATGGTGAGCAGTTTCTCTTGTTCTTCCATGAGTCTTTGCAGTTGCTCTAACTGTTGCCTCTTCAGTTGCTCCTGCTTCTTCTGTTGTACTTCTTTCAGCTTTTGAAATGTAAAATTAACTTTATTAAACCAACTTCACATTTCTCATGGACTCTTGCTTCACACATTTATCTTAATCCCTCCATCTCCCTTCTCATATCTTCCCTGATAAAAAGTTTCAGAGAGGCCGGGCGCGGTGTCTCACGCCTGTAATCCTAGCACTCTGGGAGGCCGAGGCGGGTGGATCGCTCAAGGTCAGGAGTTCGAGACCAGCCTGAGCAAGAGCAAGACTCCGTCTCTACTAAAAAATAGAAACAAATTATCTGGCCAACTAAAAATATATATAGAAAAAATTAGCCGGGCATGGTGGCGGCATGCCTGTAGTCCCAGCTACTCGGGAGGCTGAGGCAGAAGGATCGCTTGAGCCCAGGGGTGTGAGGTTGCTGTGAGCTAGGCTGACGCCACGGCACTCACTCTAGCCCAGGCAACAGAGTGAGACTCTGTCTCAAAAAAAAAAAAAAAAAAAAAGTTTCAGAGAGAGATCCGTAAGTAACAAATCTGCCTTTAAAACTCTAAAATCCACTCCCTGAAGGCGCCCGATCTTTTCTCATCTCAGAAGCTAAGCAGGGTTGGTCCTGGATAGTATTTGGATGGGAGACAACCTGGGAATACAGGGTGCTGTAGGCTTTTTTTTTAATTCTAACAAAAAAACCTCTGAAATCCAATTCCTGGGACAGTCCGCACCGCCGCCTCAGCCACCTGCGGCACCCCGGGCCGCAGCACAGGCCAGCAGCTGCCATGACCCCGGCACGCCCAGTCGCAAGTGGTGGACCCGACCCCTGGGCCAGCAGTGTTAAATTTTTAAAAATAAATAAATAAATAAATAAAATCCAATGTCTTATGAAGGAAATTATATCAACTATCTCAACTGAGAAACAGAAAAAGCTATATAAATCCTTTGATTCTTAAAAAAGGATGGATCAGTACATCAACTTTTTTCCTCTAATACTTGATCAACCATTTCTAACCTAGTTTTACCAAGGAGGTAGCAACTTAAAGATATAAATTTACATACTAAACACATTTTAATGTTTCACGTTATACAAAAGGCAAAATCTGGCATTTTGAGGAGTTTAAAGGAAAGAAACAAGAGGACCTAGAACAGATGACTTTACTACATAAAGAGAAACCTGCAATAACACGAATACATAGTAGGCCAAATCCTACTGTACCTGTTCAAGTTTTTTAAAAAGTGGGTCTTTGTAAGCCACTTCTTTGAATTCATTTGCAGGATCTGGGATAAAGTTAAGTTTATCATCTTCCTGGTGTCCAGGAGCATCCTGACATGCTGCTATTTTTGGTCCCTTTTTAATTAATGGAAAGACTGTATGGGTTTCAGATTTATCTGATTGTAGTTTGTAAGGGCTGTTAGACTCCAACCCCTGTTCTTCAGGAAGTGAATCTTCTTCACTTATAAAGCTGAAGCTATTAGAAAAACGTGTGGCTTTAATAGGAAAGCTGGTAGAAACGTCCGCAGCTGCTCGCTTTTCTTCATCTGCTTCCAATATAGGAAATTCACGATTTAATATAACCCCAGCCCGGGAAGGATTGGCCATCCACTGGGCTAAGAAGTTCTGCCCACTGTTTAACTCGGAAGAGGCTGGCATCAGGAACATTTTAGTCCAATGATACTATTATATTTAAATAACGTGCGAGCTACAAGAGCTATTGATTTCCAACACCTGTAGACAAAGACAGCCAACAAAAAGTATTAGTGAAAGCTATTAGATGTTCTACCCAAAATGAGCCCAAACTTCAGCCCAGCATGAAAATTTACTCAGTATTTCACCTACGCCATGAAAATTTACTCAATATTTCATACATACAAGACTTTAACCAGCAAAGCAATTGGGCACTAAGATACGTGGGGTTTTTCTTGAGTCTTAAAAATTGTAAGGTGGGAACCCAAAAAGTATGTATACGACAGATGTGGTTAATGCAAAACTTAGGCTTGTAAAATAGCCACAGGAGTGCGGAGAGTCTCCAGACACTGTAAATTGAACAGACAGCTGCAGCCAGCATCCCTCCCCCCGCCCACCGCAGGGATGAAGTCTATCCCTCCTCCCTCGCTCCCCTGATAATGACGACTCTGGAGCTCAAGGACAGAGGTGACTGGGGCAGGGGTCCTAGGAACTGGTTGTTTAAAAAAGAATTTATTACAAGCAGCTGTTCTGGCTGACTTACTCCCCCCGGAAAAACCCAAGGCTCTCCCCTTTTCTCTTGTGGATGCTTTTTCGCCTCGACTCATCTGCACCCAGATGCTCAAAAAAAACAGCATTTTGCTACACATGAGGCTTCGTGTGTGTCTCTCTCTCAGCTATAGACCTAATAAAAATATCTAAATTGAGTGTATCAAAAACCTAAGATCCCTTCTGATCTAATCATTCAATTATTCATGATTTTATAAAAGTGCTACATCAGTCGAACTAAACTATGGGACCTAAAACACCTTCTAAGGTGTTTTTGTTTTTAACAACAACAAGAAAAAAAAAATCCACCATTCATTAATGTCAGATATTACCCACACTAAGCACTTTCCTGCTTCTGGTCCTAGTCTGGCATTGCCTCTCTGCCCAACTGGGGAACCCATTTTCTCCCTAGTTCCAGAACAAAAGTCACTACCACCACCCGCAGCTTTTCCTGCCACATGTTTCCTCTCCGTCCCTTCCTCCCCCGTCTAACCCTTCATCCACCAGGCAGCCCCTCATTTGTATTCCTAGGGGTAATATAGTGACTTCACTCTTTTAGCATCTATCTCATTATGAATGGTATTTTGCTTCCATGTTCATACTCTGCCAACCTGTGGAGATCCTTTAAAATACCTGTATATTCACTACTGCCTAGCACCATGCCTAACAGATAGGATAAACTTGATAAATGTTTGTTAAAATTAAGTAAAATAAATCAGAACTACTCCCATGTTTATTGCAGCACTATTCACAATAGCCAAGATTTGGAATCAACCTAAGTGGATGAACGGATAAGAAAATGTGGTGCATATACACAATGGAATACTATTCAGTCATAAGAAAGAATGAAATCCTGTCATCTGCAACAACATGGATGGAACTGGAGAGTATTACGTTAAGTGAAACAAGTCAAGCACAGAAAGACAAATCTCACGTATTCTCACTCATACGTGGGAGCTAAATATTAAAATAATTGATCTCTTGGAGACAGAGAGTAGAATAATGGTCACCAGAGGCCAGGAAGGGTAGCAGGGAGGGGGGATAAAGTGGGGATGGTTAATGGGTACAAAAATATAGTTAGATAATTAGATGGAATGAACAATATTTTGTAGCACTACAGTCAACAATAAAGGTATACTTTAAAATAACTAAAAGAGTGGAATTGGAATGTTCATAACACAAAGAAATGATAAATGCTTGAGGTGATGGATACTCCAATTGCCCTGATTTGATCATTACATATTGTATGTCTGTATCAAAACATCACATATACCCTATAAATATATACATGATGTACCCATAATAATTAAAAATAAAAAAATTGTAAAATAAAATTAAAAAATAAATCAGAACTAAGGTTAAATTGAAAATACATTCTACACTATAAAGTATTCTTTGTGTTCAATGTTCAACAATAAAAATTACATTGTCTCATGCCATAAGATAGCCAATCTATGAATTATGAGACTTTAAAATAACCAAAGTCCTAGCGTCACTTTGTCACTGTGTGATAGATATACTTAAATAGGACATCACAGAGAAGATAAGTTCTTCCCTTTTGTAGGTCTGATTTCACTCAGCTAACATTTATTGAGTTCTTACTCTGTGCCGGATACTGTTTTAAGGCCCTGGGTACATAGTTCATCAATCAGAGTCTTGTTGGGAAAATACACATGTACACACACAAGTAAATTATACAGTATGTTAAATAGTAATAAATGCTAAGGAGAAGGAGGTTGCAAGTGTAGAGAGGGCAGACAGGGAGGCCTCATCTAGAGGTAAAATTAAGGACCAGACGGAGTAGAAGGTGCAAGTCGTGCAGCTGTCAAGAGGGAAGTAAGACTTAGCTGCCCTGACTTCCCGTCATTAGCAGGATGACGCCCCCACCAACACCCCATTCCTCCAGAAACCCCTTTCTCAAAGCCTCTTTACCACTATCTGCCTTGAATTCTCCAGGAGTAATCTCTTTATGTTTAAATCTACCTTATCACTCACCACAAGGGTGGCTCCAGGGCCACCCTTCATCTCTTACACTCTAATCCCCCTGCCTCATTCTGCCTCCACCTCCCAAGCATCCCCAGCACAGGAACACTCACTGTCCAGCATCAGCAAAATCCCTATTATCCTCAACCTCTTCTTGGAGCATTCCCTCACCTTCCTGAGAACATTTGTTCCCATGGGGCCCATATCCTTGAACCATTGGGCCTGGGGGTAGAACATGTGTTCTTACTCTTCTTTTCTCCTTCTATTCTCTCTTCCTCCATCATAAAAAACAATTTTGAATCTCATATGACCAGACTATAAAACCTACTACCCTCCTTTCTTGTCTACAAAAAATGGTTGCCACAGGCAACAACATGGATGAGTAATGATGAGTGAAAATGAGACAGAAAGATACACTACATGTTTCCATTTATATGCAGTTCAAGAACAGGCAAAATAATTAAGGTCCTTTATCACTATAGAAAATAAAAAAAAAAAAGAAAAAAAAAGAACAGGCAAAATAAATGCATAGTTATAGAAGTCAGACCAGTTATCCAGGAAGATGGGGGCTGTATTGACTGTGTGAAAGTTGATCATACAAATTAGATTATTTTTGTCATAACCAACTAAAACAGTCAAGAAGCCAGGGGTAAAAAGCACTCAGGACACATAACATTGCTCCAAGAATGAAATTCTCTGCAAGTGTGGCTGCTGAAACTGCCTATTATAAACTGAGACCAGTTTTATCTCTCGCTACTGAGGTAACTTGCTGCAACTCTAGGGCTGCTTTAGCTCACTGCTTTCACCCACCAATCAAACTTGCCAGCTCCCTAGAACCTTACTAGTGCCAATGAACTTTCTCAAAGAGTCCTATGTAACATTTCTCTTTTTTATAAAACCTCCAACCTCTCTTTGTTCTCTAGACATACTGAAGACGACCTGCACATATGCCCAAACTTAAATTCTTTCTTCACAAATAAAATGCTAAATGTAGCCGGGCGTGGAGGCTCATACCTGTAATCCTAGCACCCTGAGAGGCGGAGGCGGGAGGATGGCTCAAGGTCAGGAGTTCAAGACCAGCCTGAACAAGAGCGAGACTCCCGTCTCTACTAAAAATAGAAATTAGGTGGACAACTAAAAATATATATACAAAAAATTAGCTGGGCATGGTGGCGCATGCCTGTAGTCCCAGCTACTTGGGAGGCTGAGGTAGGAGGATGGCTTGAGCCCAGGAGTTGGAGGTTACTGTGAGCTAGGTTGACGCCACGGCACTCTACCCTGAGCAACAGAGCAAGACTCTGTCTCAAAAAAAAAAAAAAAAAAAAAAAATGCTAAATGTAGAGATTCGTCTCTACAATTTTATTTTGACTTCCACAACTGGGAAGGTCAACACATGGGGTGTATACATTTGGCTGTACTCTTAAGATTAGCACACTTTACTGGATATCTGTTATTTATGAATAATTTTTTAAAATCTGTTATAATCAAACTAATTCTAACTGTATTGGAGTTGGAAACCTATCTAAAAATGTAATGGCTTTTCTTCAAAATCAACCAGATAAACTTGCTTAAATTTCAATGACCTTACCAAGTAATCTTTTGAAATCTACATTTAGAAAGGAGACAAGCTACAAGGTCATTTCATAACATAGAAAACTATTAAAGAAAAATTCCCTACTAGACTGACAAATGCAAGTACCCTTGTGGTGCAGCATTAAGACATTTCTCCTCAAACCTCCACTCAAAAAAAAAAAAAAATCCTCTATATTTTCATTTCAATTTCATGACCGTGATCCTAAAAATATATTTAATGTCAGCAAGAAGTATAAAAACTGTTTCACATGAATCTGCTATTTATTACTGATACTAAGGTGTTGGTAAAGGGAGCACATATATAGCAAAATGCCTAGAAAAAACTAGTATGTGGACTCAGATTTTACAGATATCAAAATCTGAAGAACATCTGTGTATGAATACGTCAAACTCTTCAAACTGTATGCATTATACATGTGCCATTTTACTGTATATCAATTATACGTCAATAAAGCTGTTTTTAAAAATCTGACAAACTGACAGCCTTGAAACCTCCAAAGAGTGCTATGTAAAGATTCTTTAAAGCAATCTGGAAAAGAGAAATCCTCTGTACGGTGAGGGAGGAAAGAGAATGCAAACAGCAAATTCAAAGCCACTCTTAGACCATAAGAAGTAACTAGTTGGTTTGGGAGGTAAGTTATCAGTCCCCCAAAATACAACAAGTCCTTGAAAGCTAAGAATCCGCACGAAGCTTCACGAGAGAAGCCCTTGACGAGGCTGAGGGAGACGGGCTCTGACAGAGGACAGCGAGCATCGCCACCTCCCCACCCCTGCTGCAGCGGACTGCTCCTACCGCGCTTCTAACGGAAGCTTAAAGTCGGGCCGCAGCCCAGGCAGAGAGACCCACCTGAGGGGCAGGCTCTTCAGGCCCTGCGAAGAACAAAGCAGCGCTAACGTGCGAGGCCGCTGGACCGCAGTGGGCCGCGGCCCCGCTCCCTCCGCGCCGGGCCGAGCCAGCCCCGAGTCCCGAGCGGGGCCCTCCCCGCGCACCGCTCCAGCCCAGGAAGGTGCGGGGCGGCGGACAACGAGCTCCTCAGCTCCCTTCGCCCACGAATTACCGCTCTGCAGTGTCCCAGCCGCTCAGTATCTCGAACCTACTCCGGAGTCGCGGCTGCATTTACAAATAAGCCGCCACATTCATCGCCTCCAGTCGGAGACCCGCCCCCACGTCCAGGGCCCGCCCCCATTCCGAGGCCTCCGGGGAAGTGTAGTTCCCACCGGACTCTTTGCGCTTAGGCGCGGGCGCCGCTGGGCGCAGGCAAACTACAACTCCCAGCGACCATAGCGGCAACGTTGCCTAGGGGATTGACCGCGCGCCGCCTTCCGCCGGGGCCGCGGGCAAGTGGCTCCCTTTGGCGGGCGGCGTGGCGGGACGGGGAACGGTTTCCCAGCGCGAACTTCCGTGGTGGGCCCAGTCCCCGGCTTCCGACAGCTTTGAAAACTAAGGGGCGCCTAAGCGAGCAGTGGATCTACCTGTTCCCGGCAAAGCCAGGAGCATAGAGACTCAAAGCTCACCTAGAGACCTGCCGATGCTTTTGGAGGTTATTTTTGTTTTGAATCTTTGATTTCCGCTTTGACTGGGTGTGACTTAGTAAAGGGGAAAAAAAAGGCCGTCTGCCACATTATTTCATAAGGCGAAGATAACCCTGAGAATTCACTCCAAGATAGACATCGCTCTCTCAGATGGCTAATGGGTGATTGATTTGGCAGTGTGTCCATTAAATACTGCGACTGTGCTCGCTTCGGCAGCACAAATCCTAAAATTGGAACGATACAGAGATTACCGTAGCCCCAGCGCAAGAAAAAAATAAAAGAAGAAAGAAGGGAGGGAGGGAGGAAGGAAGGAAGAAATACTGCAACTATTTATTGTGAATACTGAAAGTGCAGAATTCAAGAAATGGTTTTTTAATTCCCACGGCCTTTTAATCTAGAAAGTTACAGCACCGCAAGTTATCACAGGGTACATACCTGGCTTTGTGTCGGTTTAATTAATCAACAGTAGACCAAGTAAAATTTTAAAAGAAATCTAATGAAGTGCCTGCCTATTATAGCAACCAGTATAGTAAGTTGAAACAAACTACCAGTAATTAAAGACAAAAACATTTCACAAAAATTTGGTCCCCCAAAATCTGATTTGCTTTCTACTTCAAAAACAGTCCTTCTTCCCTAAATCAAGGTTTTAGTTTTCCTTTTTTCAATTTTTTTGAATTTTCATTCTGGGTAAGGAAACCAAAGCTCAAGACTTCTAAGATGACACAACTATCTAAGATGCTGGACAAGGGCACAGCAATCTTCATCTTCGTTTATGATAATAGCCCTTTGGCTTGAAAGCATACCCAAAAGTCTCATCATTTTTCTTAAAATGTGTGTCTTTGACGATAATTACAATATCCTCTACTTTTTGTGCCTTTTTATATTTTTATTCTAGTATACTATATACTAGAATAAAACTATATATATACTTTTTATATTTTTATTCTAGTATAGTATTACATTGTTAATTGAAAAAATGAGTGGGTCTTTTACCACACTCCAGTCTTCACTGGCTGTTAAGTTAAAGTTCTAATATATAGTTTTCACCTGTAACCCAGGTAATTCTCAAAACTGCCAACTAAGCTTGAAGGGTCCTCCACATCCATTACCAGGTGGAAGGGGTAGGTAGAGGGGAGGAACCTGCAGCTTCTACTCTGCCAGATAATAAAAGTTTCAACCTCATTAGCTGCTGCGATCCTTGTTGCATCTTCAGGTGTTGCCACAGAGAAACATTAGACTAACAGCTCCCACACAGGGGTTGTATCCCCAAATTATCCAGTATGATACAATCCTTTATGCTGTCATATAAGGCAGGAGAGCATTATCATGTAATGCTTAAAACCCAGGCTTTGGAGTCAGGCAGGCCTGGAAAGAAACCCTAGCTTAGAAGTTTACAAGAGCTTTGTAGTCTTCAGCACTCAACCTTTCTGAAACCAGTCTTCTCATCTGCAAGATGGGGGTAATAATAATACCTCCTTCATAGTATTGTCAAGACGATTACATGAAAAGAAAGAATATATATATGAAACAGTACTACACCTAGCACACAGCAAAAAGTCATTGAGCAGGAGGTGTTTTCATCTTTATGGTGACTTCATCTGTTGATGAACTCACTTTGTCTGCCAGAGCCCAGCTCTACTGGTCATGTCAAATGGTGTGTGAGATACAGAATAATACTTATGTTATTCCAAATTACTTGGTAATTATTTTAACAAAGTTGATCCTGAGTATGAAAGATATCTGGAGAATTGATTTCATCCTGGACTGGTGGTAGCAGTGACTGCTCTATCAAGAGAGGACAGAAGGGCAAGCTTGGCCGGGGGGCAATCCCCAAGGCTGAGTCATCCAACGTAAAAAGAGTACCTGTGGCAAGTGGGGAGGATGCACTGAAATGCAAGTATCCAGCCTCTAGGCAAAGGCAAAAAAACCGATAGCCTATGTCACCTGTGGAAAGAGAGTGAGGGAGTTCCTCACCAAGGCCCCAAACCTCAGATTTCTAGAATTTTTAAAGACGTTTTTAAGAACAATGTTGGATGCTGAAATAAATCTTTTTCTAAAATCTTGGCATTTTAATATGGATAAACTATTGCTGGTACATTGGACTTGAAGCAAAAGATCATGGAAACCTGTGAGTCTACACAACAAAGGGATTATCACATCCACTACATTCTAGAATGCCTGACCAATGATGTTGAATAGACAATAAAGGAATTCTGGCCAGAATCTTTGCTATAGCAGCAGGGCAATACCACGATAGTTGTCACACCTGCGTTTTTACTTTCGTCTTGAAAATAACAATAGGGGGCCCACCTACCCTCCTCCCCAGGAGGACTCGTGTCCCATATGAAAAATAATTATATTAAAAATTAAAAAGAAAAAAATAACAATAATTGATATCTTTGCATAATGGTCTGATGGTTCTTCAAGCATTCCATAGGTTTTTATACTATTACATATTTTTAAAGCAGCACTTTTCTTCTCACAAAGATAAAAATTATCAGTGGTTTACATATCCTAGAATTACATTAACTACAAAAGGCACAGCTATTCAAAAAACTTGTACATTTGTTCCACTGCCTACTCCTTAATATTGAAACCATCTGTGTCAGGCACATGCTTCTGTAATGTTTGGTGGAATTTACCTGTGAAGCCATTTGATCCTGAGCTTTTCCTTTTTGGGTGGTTTTGATTACTGATTGTATCTCTTTTTTTTTTTTTTTTTTTTGAGACAGTGTCTCACTTTGTTGCCTGGGCTAGAGTGCCGTGGCGTCAGCCTAGGTCACAGCAACCTCAAACTCCTGGGCTCGAGCAATCCTACTCCCTCAGCCTCCCGGGTAGCTGGGACTACAGGCACGCACCACCATGCTCGGCTAATTTTTTCTATTTTTAGTTGTTTGGCTAATTTCTTTCTATTTTTAGTAGAGACGAGGTCTCACTCTTGCTCAGGCTGGTCTCGAACTCCTGAGCTCAAGCGATCCACCCGCCTTGGCCTCCCAGAGTGCTAGGATTACAGGTGTGAGCCACCCCGCCCAGCTGATTGTATCTCTTTATGTATATATCTATTCAGATTTTCTGTTTATTTCTAAGTTGTGGTAGTTTGTGTGTTTCTAGAAATTTATTCATTTCATCTAGGTTATCCAATTTGTTGATGTACAGTTGTTCATAGAGGATTCTCTTATCCTTTTTATTTCTGAAAGGTCAGTAGTATATCCCCACTTTCATTTCTGATTTTAGTAATACGTCTTCTTTCTTTTATTTCTTTCACAGTCTAGCTAAAGGTATGTCAATTTTGTTGATCTTTTCAAAAACCAACTTTCGGTTTTACTGATTTTCTCTGTTGTTTTTCTACTCACCATTTCATTTATCTCTGCTCTTATCATTATTTTCTTCCTTCTGCCAACTTTGAATTTAGTTTGCTCTTCTTTTCCTAGCTCTTTAAGGTGTGAAGTTAGGTTGTTGATTTGGAATCTTCTTTCTTTTCTAATGTAGGCATTTACAGCTATAAATTTTCCTTGAGTGCTTCTGGTGCATCCCATATTTTGACATGTGGTGTTTTTCTTTTCATTCATCTGAAAATATTTTCTAATTTTTCTTGTGACTTCTTTGACCCATAGGTTAACTGTGTTTGTTTAATTTCCACATATTTGCTGTTTTCCAGTTTTTCGTTTTACTGATTTTTCACTTCATTCCATTGCGATCAGAGATGGTACTTTGTATGATTTTGATTATTTTACATCTACTGAGAATTGTTTTGTGGGCTAACATAGGATCTTATCCTGGAATGTTCTGTGTGCACTTAGAATGTGTATTCTGCCACTGCGTGGACTGTTCTGTATATGTCTGTTAGGTCTCATTGGTTTATAGTGTCTATTTCCTTATTAATTTTCCCTCTAGTTCTATCAATTATTGAAAGTTGTATATTGAATAGCATCTCCAACTACTATTGTCCAACTGTCTATTTCTCCCTTCAATGCTGTCATTTTTTTCATATATTTTGAGCTCTGTTGTTAGGTGTGTATAAGCTTATAATTGTTCTATCTTCTTGTTATATTGACCCATTTATCAATATGCAATGTCCTTCTTTGTCTCTTGTAACAATTCTTGACTTAGAATCTATTATATTTTGCCTGATATTAGTAGAGCCTCCCAACTGTCTTTTGGTTACTATTTCCATGGAATATCTTCTTCCATCCTTTTGATTCAACCTGTTTGTGACTTGGATCTAAAGTGAGTTTCCTGTAGACAGCATATAGGTAGATCATGGTTGTTGTTTTTTTTTTAATCCATTCTGCCAATATCTGCCTTTTATTTGGAGAGTTTGACCTAATGTTTACATTTAAGCTAATTATGGCTAAGGATAGACTTAGTTCAGACATTATGCTATGATTTATATCTTTTTTGTTCCTCAATTCCTCCATTACTGCCTTCTTTTGTCTTTATTTTTTGTTGTGTACCAACCATTTTCTTTCCATGCCCATCATCTTTTTTATATTTTTTTTATTTATTTTCTTTGTGATTATCTTTGGGATTGCAATTACAATCTTAAGCTTATAACAATCTAGTTTGAATTAATACCAATTTAGCTAAAATAGCTTACAAAAACTATGCTCCAGTATATCTCCATCCCTCCCCTTTAATGTGTTATTGTCACAAATTACATCTTTATACATTGTGTGTCCATTAACATAGATTTATAATTATTGTTATATGTATTTGTCTATTATATAGGGAAAAAAGGAATTACAAACCAAAAATATACTATTGGATTTTTTTGTTTTGTTTTGTTTTAGAGATAGGGTCTCTGTCACCCAGGCTGGAGTGCAGTAGCACGATCATAGCTCATTGTACCCTCGAATTCCTGGGCTCAAGCAATTCTCCTACCGCAGCTTCCCAAAGTGCTGGGATTACAGGCAGACACCACTGCAACCAGCACTATTGGCTTTTATATGTATTACCTTTCCCAGTATTCTTTATTTCTTCATTTGGCTTCAAGTTACTACAGGCTGAGCATCCCAAATCTGAAAATCCCAAATCCAAAATGCTCCCAAATCTGAAACTTTTTGTGCACTAACATGATGCTCAAAGGAAGTGCTCATTGGAGCATTTCAGATTTAGATTTTTGGATTTGGGATGCTCAACTGGTAAGTATAATGCCAATATCCAAAATTCAAAAAAATTCAAAATGCAAAACACTTTTAGTCCCAAGCATTGCTGATATGGAATATTCAATCTGTATCTTATGTCCTTTTATTTCAGGGTAAAAGACTCCCTTTAGTGTTTCCTGTACTCCCTTTAGTGTCTACTGGCAACAAACTCCCTCAGCTTTTGTTTCTTTGGGAATGTCTTAATTTCTCCATCATTTTGGGAGGATAGTACTGATGGATATGGAATTCTTGGTTGCCAGTTTCTTTTTTTCTTTCAGCATCTTAAACATAATCCCACTGGCTTTTGGCCTCCTCAGTTTCTGCTGAGAAATTGGCCATTAATCTTGTGGGGAATCCCTTGTAAGTAATGATCACTTCTCTCTTGCTGCTTTCAAGATTCTCTCTTTGTCTTTGTCTCCTGACAGTTTGATAATAATGTGTCTCAGTGTGGATCTCTTTGAGTTTGTCATACTTTGAGTTCATGGAGCTTTTTGGATGTGTTGCTTTTCATCTTTTAACAAATTTGAGGCTTTTTGGCCATTATTTCTTCAGATACTCTTACTTCCCCTTTTACCCTCTCATTTCTTTCTGGGACTCCCATTTATGCATATATTGACATGCTTGATGGTATCTCACAGTTCTCTTGGGCTTTGTTCATTTTTCTTCATTCTTTTTTCTTTCTGTGCATCAGACTTGATCATTTCAATTACCCTGTCTTCAAGTTTGCTCATTCTTTTTTGCCTGCTCAAATCTACTGCTGAATCCCTCTTGTGAAAATTTTCATTTAAGTTATACTTTTCAACTGCAAAAATTTTATTTGATTCCTTTTTATAATTTCTATCTCTTTATTCATATTTTCAATTTGTTGAGACATTGTTCTCCTGGTTTCTTTTAATTTTTTGTCTATGGTTTCCTTTAACTCTCTGTGCATGCTTAAGACAGTTCATTTAAAGTATTCGTCTAGTAATTCCTCTGTCTGTGCTTCCTCATTGACAGTTTCTGTTTCTTTCTTTTTTCCTGTGAATCAGTCATATTTTCATGTTCTTTGCATGCCTTATAATTTTTTGTGGAAAATTGGACATTATGATGTGGTAACTCTTGAAATCAGATTATCTTTCCTCCCCAGGATTTCTTGTTGTTGCTTGCAGTGGGTTGTAGTTGTTTGATTGTTTAGTGACCTTTTTTTTTGCTTGAGATAGAGTCTCACTTTGTCGCCCTAGAGTGCCGTGCCATCAGCCTAGCTCACTGCAACCTCAAAATTCCTGGACTCAAGCAATCCTCCTGCCTCAGCCTCCCAAGTAGCTGGGACTACAGGCACATGGCACCATGCCCAGCTAATTTTTTCTATTTTTAGTAGAGACAGGGGTTTTGCTCTTGCTCAGGCTGGTCTCCAACTCCTGACCTCAAGCGATCCTCCTGCCTCAGTCTCCCAGTGTTTAGTGACTTTTTAAAACTATCTTTTTAAAGATTGTATTTTTTTTGTCATCTGTTGTGTCTGAAGTCTCTGTTCCTTTAGCTTAGTGCACAGCTAATGGTTTGAGATGGTTTTCTTAAATGGTTGCAGGAAAAAATAAAAGAAAAAATATATATATTTGCCAGGTTTTTGCAAAGTGGGTCTGTATTGGGGCGTTCATTCTATACTTAGCCAGGCCATTTATAACTCTGCTTAAGCTGTCACTTACTGTTTGCACTAAACATAAAACCAACCAGCGGTAAAGCTTGGGTCCTTCTCAGGTCTTTTCTCAGCATGTTTCCTGCCCTTGGCATGTGCACAGCTTTCTAGATGCCCCAGTATAAATGAGAGCGCTTCAAAGCCCTGTTCTCCTGAATATCTCACTTCTGGATTTTCGTCCTAAGCTTTGGTCTTGTCTAACTTTTGCCCCTATTGTTTTGTTTTGTTTCGGAGGTTTTTGTTTGCTTGTTTTTGTTTTCCCCAGGCAGCAGCAGCCTGTTCATTTGCCTTTCAATTCTTTTCTATAAAGAGATGGGGTCTCGCTACTATGTTGCCCAGGCGAGACTCAAACTCCAGGGTTCAAACAATCCTCCTGCCTCAGCCAAGCCGAGCTTTGCCTTTCGGTGTTTTTGAGGTATACCCTCCATGCAGCTGCTTTTCTGCCCTGACAGAGTTCTGAATTAGGAAGACAAAGGCAAGCCCCCGTATCGGTCCTTCGGGGAGCCCCCAAACAGGTTGAAACAGACAAACATAATTTCTTGGGACAAAGTGCTCTGCTCCTTCCGGAACCAGGTATCCCCACCAGGAATGAGAGCTGACAAGGGGAGTGGAGTGAGGAGGGTAAGTTAAAATATCACGAATGTCTCTACCTAGTTGTGGAACGACCTTCTGGCAGTGGCCTTTTTCCTGGTTCAGCATTTGCTTGTTTGCTGTAAACCTTTGACAAGTAAATCCGTACCCTGTCCACTAAATCTATTCTATTCCTTCCCGTCTCATTTTATTCAGTATCCTGGGAATCTGATTCTTTCCCATTACTTTACTTCCTACTCCGTATTCTCAGATCCCTTATCTCCAGCCGCCCCCTCTTTTGAATGACAGATATGCACTATTTACAAACACCATCACGAACTTCAAACCCAGGAAGTCCTAAATTAAGTTTATTGTCTTACTCTCCTGCTTCCTCAATCTCAAACCTTCCGGAAATTTGCTTCTTTCCCACCCTGGAGATTCCTGCCGTTTCTCAGTTAAATAACAGCACCATCCACCCACCCACCTCTCCCGGACTCGAACTTGGGCGTTATCCTCATTGGCCAAGTCCTGCCTGAAAGGTGAAACTGACGCCCAGCCTTGATCCTCCGGCGAATCCCGGAAGGAAAAACCCGGCCTGAGCCGGCCCCGCCCCGCGCCTGGCGGGGCCTAATTTCCCGGCTGGGGGCGCCCGGCCCCGCCCGCCTGGCCGCGCCGGAGGCCCGAGAGCCCGGAGTCCGGAAGCACCGCAGCGGGGAGAGCCCGGCATCAGGGGGCGCCGGGAGCGTGGGGGACCCAGAACTGGGGGCTCCGGAGCGAGCCGGATCCTCAGCAGGTGCGCGGGCGGGGCGCCAGGGGGTGCCAGGCCGGTCCCCGCGGAGACCGTGCGCAGTGAGGGTCTCCGTGGCCCTGGCCGGGAGGTGGCGCCTTGCTGACCGCGGTAGCGCAGTCGTCGGTGCTGGGGGTCCGGCGGGGGGGATCCGCTGGCCCTCGCGCGTGCCGCGGTCGCTCCGCTCTGCCCTGCGGCGACGGGACACTGGGGGCTTCGGGAGATTGTCCACGGGAGCCGCGCTCGGGCCAGAGTCTCCCGACCCCTGCCGTGCTCGGGAAATGAGCAGATCGCGGGAGGACGCGGTGCTTCCCGTTCCAGCGCCTTGTCCAGACGGCTCGTCCTTCTGAAAGTTAGGCTTCAGAGGGAACTTGCGCGGAATCATGGCGGTTTGGTGAAGAATCAGGAAATAGCATCTGAGCTCGTAATTGGGAGCACCGTGGTAGAAACAATGCGGTTCTCTAGGTCCAAAGTTGAAAACCTGCGACTCAGTTAAACAATTCCTACGGGAATGTTGAGTGAGTCATCCAGGGAGTGAGCTGGTAGATCGCAACTTCTAGAAAACCAGGGCGCTGCTAAATATTCAAGCTCAAGCCCTTTCGATTCTGGACTGCTAAATGACAATAAATAGATGACGATATTCCAAGCATGGTATTATGATAGAGGAGAAATTCACTCTTGAATGTGTGCGTGTTGCAGTTTGTTGTATTATATTTGACTTGATCTTTTGTTCAGTGAGCATTTATTAGGTCCTGTCTGTGTGCTTAGAGTTACTGTATCCCATGGGGGTAGGAGTGACACCGAAGTAGTACCCTTGCTTTTTAAGGGCTTAATAATCACATTTGGTGGGTGTGGTATTGATGCCATTTCAGTCCAAATATGCATAGAGTATCAGAGGCTTTTCTAAAATCCTGGGCTTTAAGTGATGCATAAAAGAGTAAGTAAGCATTTTTTGAATGCCCACTGTGTATCAAAAGTGATCTGGATTCCAAGGATATAAACAAGGCACAGCCCTTCACGTAGGATTGACCCACGTTGGAGAAATTGACGTTAAGAATGGAGAACAGCCAATGATTGTAGAGGTGTGTGATCAAAGCTCCAGGGTTATTCCAGGAGGCCCAAATCTGGGCAATCAGAGGAAGATTTTCTGGATGGGGAGACCCCGGGGCTTTCTCAGAGGACGTGCCAGCGGTAGAGACCAGGACCTGCGAGGCAGGAAGCCTCTTGATTTCAACTGCACCAGTGGTTTATGAGTACAGTAGCCCGGAATTGGAGGGGAAGTGCCAAGAGTTTCTCAGAAACGAGCTGGGGCTGTGCTCTACTTTGCATAGAAGATGCTCCGTAAATGTTTTAGGAAGGACCTGGGAAGGGGACAAACTGGAGTGGCCTGTGTGGATTTGCCTTAGGATAACTAGCCCCTGGCCTGGTGTCTATCAGAGCTGATATATATGCAGCCAGGACTGGTGAAAACATGAATGAAGTCTGTTTAGGGAATGCTTTGGAAGAAAGAAAAGACTGGTGGCGCATGCCTGTTAGGAAGCTGTTAACCCAGAAGGGGTCTGGCATTTGAGAGACTTGAGAGAATCTGCAGAAAGACAGAAGTCAGGGCCTGATGTGAGATTTCACAAAACTCAAAAGTGTTTCCACACTTACCACACAGCCTCGCATGCTAACAGGCCAGAGATTTATGTTTAAAATGCTTATACTCTGGTTTCATAACTATGTAAATGTACTTAATGTCACTGCACTGTGCACTTAAGAATATAAGATGGCAAATTTTATGTTGTGTGTATTTTACCACAAATAAAGAAAAGGCTGAAAAATGTTTATACTCTTTGAATCAGTAATTCCACTTCTGGCCATCTATTCTAAGGAAACAATGGCAGAGATTTGGCCAAAAATGTATGTACACACATTTTCCTCAAAGTGTATTTATAATAGTGTTAGGTCCGGAGTGGAGAGAGACGCACATGAAGCCTCATGTGTAGCAAAATGTTTATTTTGAGCATCTGGGTGCAGATAGGTGGAGGCGAAAAAGCCTCCACAAGAGAAAAGGGGAGAGCCTTGGGTTTTATAGAGGGTTTTTCCAGGGGGAGTAAGTAAGTGGGCCAGAACAGCTGCTTGTAATAAATTTTTCTTCAAATATCCAACTCCTAGGACCCCTGCCCTGGTCACATCCATCCTTCAGCTCTGGCGTTGCCCTCATCAGTAGAGCTAGGGAGGGATAAACTTTGTCCTTGTCAGGGAGGGAGGGGGAAGGAATGCTGGCTGCAGCTGTCTGTTAGATTTATAAAGTCCGGGGGCTCCCCAGACTCCTGCGGCTGTTGTTTCACAAGCCTAAGTTTTGCATTAACCACATTCTGTCCTATACGTACTTTTCGGGTTCCCACCTAGAACAAACCTAACAAATAGTGAACAGTTTTAAATAATCAAATATCTGATGACTTGGGAAGAATGAAATAAATGCAAAACTTATATAGCCAATACAAATACCTTCAAAGAATACTGACATAGGAAAATTCTCATTAAAAGTTAAATAAAAACAACTGGCTGTAAAATTAAATATATAATATTAATAAATAATTTATAAAATACAATGATATAGGAAAGAATAATGCCAGAAAGAAATATATAAAAATATCAATAGTGGGTTATGTATGGATGGAGGGATCAGGTACTTTTTTAAAAACAACTTTGTTGACCCATAAATATGTACAACTATTATGTATTAATAAAAAAACTATTAAAAACCTTTTTTAAGGTATAATTAACATGATTACGTTCACCCATCTTAATTGTACAATTCTAAGATTTTTAATAATTTACCAACTTTTTTGGTAAATTATTGTTGTACACCATCACCATAGTCTAGTTTTGAACACTTCCATCACTTTGGGTGCTTTTTTTTTTCCTTGATAGTAGTTAATGTTTATTATAAAAAAAATTATTCAAACTCTTTGTTGGTAGTTCTACTTAAGTATTTGTTTTTTAAGATGATCACTGGAGATGCAAACAAAGGTTTGCACGTAAGGATGATCATCACAGCTTTTTTTGATACTAAAAATTATTATAGAAATGATTTAATTTTCCAACAATAAAGAAATCTTTTATTTATGGTACACACCAAATACAGCCTCTATTAAAAGTGTTTTCCAAGAATGTTTAATGACAAAATGCTAAAGATGCAAGCTGACTGATAACCACAGGACAAGTATTACATATGCAGTATGATTTCATTGTGATGGTGATGTATCTGTTACAGCACATAGACCTAGAAAACAGCCTGGAAGAAAAAAGCAAAACAAGATATTAACATGGCCTCTAGGTTTTGAGATTATTTTGTTGTTAATTCAGTTCTGAATTTTCCACAGTTGAGCATGAATTACTTTTCTAGAAAACATTTTTAAAAGAAAACAGGTCACATGACTTAAGAACACACCTGGAACAGATCTGCAGGTGGGCCTTGGCCAGCACAGGCAGAGGTGTGGTGTCACATAGGGACTGTCCTGAACATTGTTAAAGATTAAAAGTGTTAGTGTATTGTCTGGCTTTTAACTGCCAGAGATTAAGAGTAGGATAGATTATCCTAAATAGTGTGGTCTAATATCTTATCCTTCCTAGCTGCAGACAGATGCTAATTATTAATCAATCTGAATGTAAGAGGCAATGAACAAATATGAAATGAGTAAATTTTTTTTTTTCTTTTTGCTCCTCTGTGGGTTGGATTTTTTTTTTTTTTTTTTTTTGAGACAGAGTCTCACTCTCTTGCCCGGGCTAGAGTGAGTGCCGTGGCGTCAGCCTCGCTCACAGCAACCTCAAACTCCTGGGCTCAAACAAACCTCCTGCCTCAGGCTCCCGAGTAGCTGGGACTACAGGCATGCGCCACCATGCCTGGCTAATTTT
>CM052445.1:1517893-1556869 GCA_028533085.1 Varecia variegata
GCTCACGCCTGTAATCCTAGCACGCTGGGCGGATGGTTTGAGCTCAGGAGTTCGAGACCAGCCTGAGCAAGAGCGAGACCCCGTCTCTACTAAAAATAGAAAGAAATTATATGGACAGCTAAAAATATATATATAAAAAATAAGCCGGGCATGGTGGTGCATGCCTGTAGTCCCAGCTACTGGGGAGGCTGAGGCAGGAGGATTGCTCGAGCCCAGGAGTTTGAGGGTGCTGTGAGCTAGGCTGACGCCACAGCATTCTAGCCCGGGCAACAAAGTGAGACTCTGTCTCAAAAAAAAAAAAAAAAAAGAATTTAGAATTTAAGAAAAAAATACATGGAGAGATTTTGAGAAAATAAAATGTACACAATACTCATTTTCTTTGACCCATTTTAGAGTGACTTTGTTAGTAAAGAATATAAAAAAATACATTAGACATCATTTGCTTTGCTCATAAACTCATGTTTGATGTGTTTTGGGATGGTAAATAACGAGAGAGAGAGAGAAAATATGTTTTCTCAACCCTTCGTGCAGTATTTTTGGCTTATTTTATAGCTATCTTTAAAGAAAGGGGGGAAGATAATAATTCCAGAACACCATGCTTCCTCTCCTGCCTGGGCGCACACCCAGGTCACACCCTCCCACGGATAGAGGAAGTTGTAGCCCCACAGAATTCAATGAGCCAAGGCACAGACGGAACCAAAACTATGTTGAAAAACTATCATCCAGAAGGTCTTTGAATGATGTTTCCAAAAATTGAAAGAGGTTTAGACATATGAGAAGTAAAATCCAAAGACAATCATGAACTGAGAAAAAAAACTGGAACAGGAACAGATTAATTTTCTTAATGCATAAAGAACTCCCATGAATTGTTGAGAAAAAGATCTGTACTCCAATAGATCAACAGGCCAAGGGTTTGATCATAAATAAGGAAGTAATAAGGCTCTCAAACATATGAAAAGATGTTCAACCTCATTGTTGCTAAGAGAAATTAAAATTAAAATGGCCATCAGATTCCATTTTTTTATCAGGTTGGCAAAGATCAAAAAAGGTAGATAATTGGAAATCAGTAAAAATAGTGGTGAAGACACGGTCGCTGTGGCAGGACTGAATGGGTCTGAATCCCAGCCCCCGAGGCACTCCCTGTGGCCTGAGCTTCCCCGTGCTCTTGGTCCTGCCACCCTAAAATGAGGAGAGTAATAACGGACCTCACAGTGGCTGTGAAGAGTGAAGGAATTGATACACCTAAGACCATTAGAATTTCTCTGGCTCATGGCAGGTATTGGGTAAGTGTTAGCTCTTGCTATCAGCTGGGGTGTCTGAAACAGGCACTGTCACCAAGCTGATGGGGCAGTTAAGTCGGGAGGGCCTCTGTACAGGGCAGTCTGGCAGCATCTGTGCTGCGGTTCGCAAGGATGAGACACCTGTGCGTGTATGGGATGGAAGACTCCCCAAGGTGTATTAAGCAAGGTGGAAAGCAGTGAGAATAACATATCATTATTTGTGTTTTTTAAAAAGGGAGAATGTAAATTTATTTGCTCGTTCATTTATTTCCTTGTTTTTAAATGTCTGTACGTTTACACTCTCCAGGGGCTGAGGGATGCACTGAAACTGGGAACGGGCTTGTCTCTAGGAGGGCAGCTGTGGGGGTGGGGGATGCTGGCTGTGTTACAGTGTATCCTTCTATGCCCTTTTGCATATTTTGAGTTTTGTACCATGGGCACTGATTGCCCATTCAAAACTTTAAGAAAACACAAAAGAGTTTGGGAAGTCGGGAAGAGTAGGCAGCCAGTTCAGCCAGACACGGGCGCCCTGCCGTCTCCCGCAGCGGCAGGCAGGTGGTGACAGTGCTGTGGCCCCACTGCCAGCTGGGGACTCCCAGGGTGGCTGAAGGAAGTGAGGACAGGGCTGAGGCTGTGACTCTCACTGCAGCTCCATAAGGGGCCACCTGAGGGCCATGTTTTGAAGAAAAAGAAAACCTTTGATAGAAAACTGAGAATCAACTGTTTATCCTTGAAACTATCGAGCCTTATTGTTAAAATGGGCTCCCAAAATATGTATTTATTTATCTCACATATGTGTCAAAAACGCAGACCCAGGCCGGGCACAGTGGCTCACGCCTGTAATCCTAGCACTCTGGGAGGCCGAGGCGGGTGGATCATTTGAGCTCAGGAGTTCGAAACCAGCCTGAGCAAGAGCGAGACCCCGTCTCTACTAAAAATAGAAAGAAATTATATGGACAGCTAAAATATATATAGAAAAATTAGCTGGGCATGGTGGCGCATGCCTGTAGTCCCAGCTACTCGGGAGGCTGAGGAAGAAGGATTGCTTGAGCCCAGGAGTTTGAGGTTGCTGTGAGCTAGGCTGACGCCACCACACTCTAGCCCAGGCAAGAGAGCGAGACTCTGTCTCAAAAAAAAAAAAAAACAAAACTAAACTAAACGCACACCCAGAAGTTCTGAAAATGGATAGTGGTGATGGCTGCACAACAGTGTGAATGTGCTTAATGCCTCTAAACTGCAAAAATGGTTAAAATGCTAAATTTTATTATATATATTTTACCACAATAAAAAAAGAAAACAAAACACACACACACACACCCCACATACATATATACTTACACAAACTCACAGAAAAGTTCTGGAAGGACATACGCCAGAGTCAGATATGGGATTCTGCATGGTTTTTATTTTCTTTTTTGTGTCTACTTGTATTCTCTAATTTTCTCACAGTGCACATGTATTGTTTATAGATGTTTTTGACATTGTTGTTAAAATTGATTCTAAATTCATTTGGGTTTTAATATATTGTGATACTAAATTATTGCATACTAATTTTGCAAATACTTTGGATCTTAATACTTACTGATCCAGACATATCAGATGAAAAATGTTATCAATTAACTTGATGACTTGAAAGTTTATCTTTATTTTAGCTACAATAATTTTTCTGAACAAACCATCTAATTTAGCAAAAATAGTGAAGCCCCTATTAGGCTCCCTCGGGATCTGTCTTTCCTACCAGTGCTCTCCTGGAGTTACTGTATGTCAGTGGGATTCAGCAACAGGCAGCAAGAAGGCGTGGAAAGAGCCCTGGAGACCCCGGTCTGCTGGGCCCACCGGACTCACTGAGGCTTGAGGAGTTTTCTTACTTGCTGTGTTCTGTTGGTTCAGTGAGGCCCTCCCGGTGTGCCACACCAGCTCCTTCTCGACCTTCACTGGGGTGGGATCCAGGCTGGCTCCTTCTCGACCTTCACTGGGGTGGGATCCAGGCTCTGGCCAGCCCTAAGTGCCCTGCGTCCTTCCCACTCATGAAGCCACGTCGTCGGGAACGAGTGAGGGGCAGAGATATGATAAAAGTAACTTCCGATTTACATTTTTCAAGCAAACTATTTGAAAAATGCAATGCTGTGACTGTCGTTAGCAACAAACTGAGTGCTGGTCCTCAGCAGACCGTCAAGGTGTGGGCGCACAAAAGGAAAGATTGTGGCCTTGCAGGCGAAAAGGAAGAAAGTGAGTGATTCTGGTAAATAGAAGAATCATGCTGAGAAATATGAGCTTATGTTTTTGTTTATTAAATGTTAGGTTTGTTCCAGATGGGAACCTGAGAAGTATGTATAGGACAGAATGTGGTTAATACAAAACTTAGACTTGTAAAACAACAGCCACAGGAGTCTGGGGAGTCCCCGGACTTTGTAGCTCTGGCAGCCAGCTGCAGCCAGCATTCCTGCCCCCACTCTCCGTGATGGAGACCAGGGCTGTCCCTCCCTAGCTCTCCTGATACAACGACGCCAGAGCAGAAGGATGGATGCGACTGGGGCAAAGGGGTCGTAGGAGTTAGTTATTTTAAAAAAAATTTACTACAAACAGCTGTTCTGCCCACCTTCCTCTGCTACACGTAGCAGGAAACAGTTCTTCACCTGCCAGTTTGGCCCAGAAACAAAGAACTGAACAGGGCAGGTGGGAGGGGGTCGGCTATCCCCGTTTATAAAAACCCTCACTAAACCTCCTTCTGTGCTGACTCTCTTTTCGGACTCAGCCCACCCGCATCTGGGTGAATAAAACAGCCGTGTTACTCCCACATGGCCTGCGTGTGAAACATGTCCTTTGGGTCATTCACCCTTTCATTTAATGAAGTTGGCTTTTGGATGGTCAGCATGGTTTCAAATCCCACAGGACAACAGGGGAGATGGAGAGTCCTGGGCCTGGCCCAGTTCCCTGTCCCCACCAGGGCGTGTTATGACAGGTCCCTTATGTTGTCTTTCCAGAGACGGGACGTGCAGGAGTGAGCTCACTGCATCTCTCCAACCGCAGCAAGTGTTAATACAACACACCGTGCGGTACCTTGTTCTTTATCTGTACCTTGGAAATGTATAGTACAGCACAGCTGCTTTATCTTTATGGCGGAATGGCATTACATCATATGCATGTGCTGGAACTTACTCAGCCAAGTCTTTTATCAATGGACAATCTGGTTTGTTTCCTGTCTATAACAAACAGTGCTATTGTGAATAACCTGCACGTTATTCCTCTATGTGTTGTAGTATGTCTGTGGGGTATATTAGTAGTAGCCTGAAGCTGTAAACAACCATCAGCAGGTGAGTGAATAAGCAAATTGTGATACAGCCAAATGATGAAATGCTGTTCAGCAGTGAAAGAGTTAGCTATTGATACATGCATGTGGCATGGACGCATGTCAGGACAATGATGCTGAGTAAAAGATATGAAACAAAGAATAGATACTATATGACTCCATTGATATGAAATGTATACAAAACAGTCTATAGCTGGGGTCCCGAACCACCGAGTCGAAGACTGTACTGGTACTATGGCCTGTTAGGGACTGGGCCACAGAGCTTCCCCCCTCCCTTCCCTGCTGGCCCTCGTCTGTGGAAAAAATGTCTTCCATGAAACCAGTCCCTGGTGCCAAAAAGGTTGGGAACCGCTGAGCTATATATAGTTACTGAAAGCAAGTCACAGTGCCTGGGAAGTGTGGGGAGGCTTGAGGTGTGTTACAGAAGAACACAAGGAGTATTTTAGGAGCGAAAGACATATTTATTAACTCTCCCAATTGTGATAATGGTTTTGTGGATGTATACTTATGTCAGAACTCATCAAATTGTATACTTTAAATATGCAGTTTATTGTATGTCAATTATACCTAAATAAATCTGTTTTGAAAACTTTAATTAGCTCTAACCAAATTGCCCTCTATATAGGGTGTATCAGTTCCACCCCCGTCAGCAGCACAGGAGAGAGGCTGTTACTTGTCCCTCTTTAACCCAGTGTGTTATTCAAATTTTTGATCTTTGCAAATCTGATAAATGAAAAAGATATCAGTGACATTTTAATTTTCACTTTATGAATGAAGAGGAGCATGTTTTGTATTCTTAAGGGCCGTGTGTATCTCTTTTTCTTTGTATTACCTATTCATGTCTTTTACCTTTTTCTAATTGAGGTGTTATAGTCCTTTTCTTACTTACTTTTGGAAGACTTTAGATGTTAGGGAAATTAGTCCTGTGTGATTGATAGGAGTTGTGAGAATTTGTTTCCCAGTTTGCTGTTTGTATTTTGATGTTGCTTATTATCTTTTTGTCATGCAGATTTTTTAATGCAGTCAAACTTTTAATCTTTGGGATTCTTATTTTTGTTTTTTATTTTATTTATTTATTTTATTTATTTTTATTGTTATTTATTTTATTTTGTTTCTTATTTTATTTTTTACCCTGGTATAAGATAAGAAGTATGGGACAAACTATTCTTTTCCAGGTGCCTACCCGATTTTCTCAGCATCATTTATTGAATACTTCTTTTCCTCCCATTTACTCAACATTCAACCTTTGTTCTCTACTGAATTCTCACATTTTAGGAGCTATTGCTGGACTGTCTGTCCATTGATCCATCTGTTATTATAATTTTATAAAAAAAATCTGATAAGTCTAGTCCATCACTATTGGTCTTTTTCAGTTTGCTTGTCTAACTAAAAAAAATTAACCAGATAAGCATTATTTTTAAATATTATTTTGAAATGTGTTTTGTCATATGTTCTATAATATTAATTATTCAAGGGTGTACTTGAAATTTGACTACTGCTTTTTTTAAAGGACTATTCCTATTTTAAAATAGCTCATGTACACAGGTAATGATTCCAGAATATCTTGAGGATTTATCCATATAAAACTGGATTTGGTTTACATGCAGCTTTTTAAGGAACATTCTTTACATTTAGATTTAAGTAATAGTAGTAACATAGCATTCCTCATTCCCTTTTATTTTACATATTGTTCATATTCTGGTGAAAAGATACATTCATTTAGTTACTTTACAACTTTTGAAATTTTCAATTTTCTCATTTTTTAAATATTGCTGGAAAGCAATATAATGGACTAGAATAATCTAAATTACTAGCTTAGTGTAGGGCTAATTTACATACTGTGATATTGCTCATTGCAAAATCTTGGGCAGCTCCCTTCTGTGGTCCTCGGTTTCCTCATGTGTTTAAAATTCCCTGATTGCAGGAACAGGAAGCGCTTTGGCGCGCTGCCCGCCGGCCTGCTCTCCAGGCCCCGCTTCCAGTCTCCGGAGCAGGCCCGGTGCTCACGAGGCCCTGGGCGTCTCTGGGGCCCCGGTCCGGGCCGCCCGCGCCGACGGCGCTGACGCGGGACGCGCGGTTGGGGACTGCTGGGAAGACAGCTGCTAGGGACAGTGTTCACTTCACTGTTCCTTTCACTCCGTTTTCCCCTCACATTAATAATTTCCTCTTCTGCGCAGCCTCTTTCCGCATCCTCTGAAAGGAACGAAGAATTATGTCTCACCGAATATACACGCACGGCTAAAAGAAAACGTAGACTGCGTACCGGGAAAGTGTCCGAAGACTCTGAAGGGGCGAGCCTAGGTTCGGAACTAGCCGCACAAGCCTCCACACCCAGTTTTGAGTGTAAAGGTGTGGCAAAGCCCTTGGATTTACGGCTTTTGTCAAGTAAACCAACACGAGTTCCACCACAGCCCAGCAGCGCCCTTTACAAAGAAATGCCTGTTTCCGGCTTTGCTCTCGCTGCGACCGCCGCGCGTCCGCCTCTCCCGGCTGCCCCCGCCCCTCCTGCCACCGCCATCCCCGCCTCCTGCGCCCTCCCTCCCCTCCTCCCGCCACCGCCGCCCCTCCCTCCTGCCACCGCCCTCCCTCCTCCTGCCCCCGGCCTCCCCGCCTCCGCCTTCGGCTCTCGGGTCTCTCTGTTTGGTTCTTCTTGTCCCGGGCTTTTTGGCCCACCTCAGCTTGGCCGAGGCTTTGAGACCGGCAGCTTTGCCGCCGCTGACTCTTTCCGTCGTGGGTCAGCTGCCCGCCCACCGCCCGCCCAGAGCCCGCCTTCTGGGCCCCGCCCTGGCGGTGCTTTTCCAGGTCACCCCTGCTTTGAGCTTCAGCACCGTGAGGGCAGCCCTTCCGCTGACACATCCCCCGAGATGTACCGGCCCCATCAGCCGGATCTTTCTCTCCTTCGTCCTAGAGCTGCTCCTCCCACCGAAGCTTTTACTTTTCGCCAATCCTCTCCTTCCTTTGCTTTTCGTTCTGAAAATTACCCAGTCCCCTTGAGCACCAGTTACAAGCCGCCAGTAGATTTACCTGAGCTTACGTCCGGTGGCCCGGGGCGCCTGTCACCTGTGTCTGCTACAACTGCCTCATCACATTCTCTCGAAAGTCACTGGGCTGACTCCAGTCCTGAAAGCCTTTGTGAAACAGAGTGTGATGACTTATCAGCGCCATTTCTAAGGGGGTCATATCTTAAGGTAACAAGTGACTTCCCTGCGAGCCTTGAGGCAGGAGAACATACGGACGAAATAGTCTGCAAACAAAGCTGGGGGAGTGTCGTGCCTTGGACTGAGCTCTTCAGTCTGCAAACTGAGGTATTTGTTTTATTTTTGCTTAAGCTATGGGTAGTTAGCTTCATAGTTTAGGACAATGTAACTCAAAGTAGCTGGTCACAGAACTGTTTACCGTTCTGTAGTGAGGTAAGGGGCCGTACCATCCCGTAAATCACACTGCTTCCTGCCTCACGAAACTCTCGCTGCAAAACAAAACAGTGGAGTCAGCTGAAGGAACAGCGTGCTTGCGGATCACTGGCGTTTATCCATTAACTGCTGAGCCAGACCCTCATGCTAGTGAATGCTAATGTTCGTCAGTTGAAAATTAGCATCCCTGAACAGGTCATGGGGTAAGACCTTAACTTCCGAGGTTCTAGAACTGATGAATTGCAATTTATATAAATTTCCCATTTTAACATAAAGCACAAGTGCTGTAAGTACACTCTAAATATTTTCATATAAGGTTGTGGGACTATAGATAGTATTCAACATGTAATATGTGTTAGAGCTTATCATTCCATTTGTTAAACTAATAAACACCCCTTAATTTAGCTCCTGCACTGGTACTAAGACCTCATATTCGTAATTATTTGTTTTGCTGTAAAGTAGTTTAGTGAAGTGGAAAGGACTTAATGTAGTATAAGGCCAAGTGTGGGCCGGGCATGGTGGCTCACGCCTGTAATCTCAGCACTCTGGGAGGCCAAGGTGGGAGGATCACTTGAGGCCAGGAGTCTGAGACCAGCCTGGGCAACATAGCAAGACCCTATCTTGGCAAAAACTAAAAACAATTAGCTGGGCATGGTGGCACACACCTGTAGTCCCAGCTACTCAGGAGGCTGAGGCAGGAGGATTGTTTGAGGTTGCTGTGAGCTATGATCACACCACTGCACTCCAGCCCGGGTGATAGAGTGAGACCCTGTCTCCAAAAAAAAGAAAAGACCAGTGTGAGTCCCAGCCCTACCACTTTGTGATATGGGGCAAGTCAGATAACCTGAGTCTCAGTTTCCCCATCCACATAATGGGGATAATGATGGTGTCTACCTGTGGAGTAGTTTTGAGGTTTCAACAGGATAATAGCTGTCTGGCTTCCTAGGCGGGGCAGTGCACGTGAAAGCCTCTAGGGGGCGAACTGCAGACGGTCCTGGCTCTACTGCTTGTCAGCTGTGTGACTTTGGACACGTTGCTTAACCTTTGTGTGCCTCAGTGTCCTCATTTACAATGTGGGTATAATAATAGTACCTCCACAAGAAGCAGCTAAAAACATAAAAGAACAGCACCTGGCCCCGGTTTTGTATGGGTTGGCACATATTAATTAACACTGCTGTCATTTTTCAAATTATTGCCGTGGATCCTTTAACCTGTGCCTCTGCCTAGGATTGCACCTTCCTTTTTGCTCCCTGTGTTAGTTCCCCAGGGCCTGGGGTCTGTCTCCTGCAAGGTCAGGAGCCCCACGTGCAGGCTGACCACACTCTTCTATGTGCTGGCGCGGGCAGGGGGCGGGGGACACAGGAAAGGTAGTTTAAAAGTCATCATCTTCATGTATCAGACTATGTGAGGGCACATTTTTATGTTGCACGAAAGGAATCATGCTAGAGATCTACAGCATAACACAGGCTATGCACTATGGCTAACAATATTGTGTACTTAAAAATTTGCTAAGAGGTAGATCTTGTGTTTAGTGCTTTTTCCACAAGAGGAAACAAAGCAAAACAAAGGAAAATTTTGGAAGTGATGGATAAGTTTATGGCGTCGATAGTGATAATGGCTTAAT
Organism: Varecia variegata; assembly: GCA_028533085.1. Lineage (NCBI taxonomy): Eukaryota > Metazoa > Chordata > Mammalia > Primates > Lemuridae > Varecia > Varecia variegata. The sequence continues at coordinate 1,527,518 of CM052445.1, forward strand.
AGTGTCATGGTTGTGAACTTATCTTCAAACTCATCAAGTTGTATACATTAAATATATATGGCTTTTTGTATGTCAATCATACAAAAAGTTTTTTTAAAAAAAGGAATCATGCCAGTTAAAAGTTTGAGAAACATTGGTGCAATGCAACTGCTAGAAGAAAAAAATATATAGTACCATTTTAAAAAGTCTCTACAGATGAAACTCTTTCCAGAGTTTTTATAAATGCCACCAGATACTTAGTGACCATAGTATTTATGGGATTCCAAGCAATACTATGTCACTAGTCTAGGAAGAATTTTGATTTTACAGTAATAAACATTTTTTAAATATCTTAATTAACTGAATTGGAAAATGGAAACATTCATAACATCTTTGTGATGAAATTTCAATAACATGACTTAAATTTCTTTTCTCAATTTCATAGGATGGCTTCTGGAAACTTACACGAGAACTAGGATTTATATTAAACCTTAATATAGATGCTTTACATAACTTTCTTGAAGAAAAAGGGATTCAATCTCTAGGTAAGTCACTATCTTTCCATTTATTAAGTCACTATTTTCATTCATTTTTCATTTATTCATAGGCATACTCCTAATTGTTATAAATTATTGTGTAAACTACTATATTAACATAATAAATATGAAAGTTACATATGAATGGAATTATATTTGTTAACCATCAAAGGAAATAGGAGACTAGTTTCTGTCATATCTTTACCACTTGTTAGAGTATTATCTGTGCAAATGTGTTAACATAAGTAGCACCAATTGCTGTAAAAAAACAAAACAAAAATCTCAGTAGCTCAGCACAATCAAAGATTACTTTCTTACCTGCATCACAGTCAAATATTAGTCATTTAGAGACCTTGGCTCCTTCCATATTGTGGCTTCACCACCTTCAACATGTGGCGTCATCCCCCGCAGACAAGAGGAAGGGCACTAGTCACAGAGCCCCGCCCAGGTACAGAGGGGCTGGGAAATGGACTTTTTAGCCTTGGGTCCAGGACAAGAAGACAGCTTTGATGAGCATCTAGCCAGCCTCTGCCAGAACCAGTTGTTCAACCTCTGGATCTGTTTCGTACTTTGACAATGAAGGGGACAGATGAGGAGGTCCTGGGCATCCTTGAACCAGCAAGTGGTTTGAAGGCCAAATACTGGCCCTGGGATAGGAGATTTTTTTAAAAACTAAAATAGACATTATTAAACAACTAGCCAGCAGTCAAGGATAAATACAACAGCAGTGTCTCACTGCTCTGACACCCCCTGAAATATCAGGGTGTTCCTGTGCCAGGCTGAGGGGCGGGCAGAAGCACAGCCCGTTCGTCCTGCGCTAGGCTAGAAAAGGATGGTAACAGGTTGCACGAGAGGCGGTGCTTACTCCTGGATAAACAGAGGAGCTTGTATCTGACTAAGTCTCCTGCCAATAACAGTTATTAACTCTGCGCAAAATATTTAAAAACCACTCTTTGAAAGCCTGTAACACAAACCAAAACAGGCAGAAACTAGAGAGGGCACAATCTTTTTTTTTTTTTTTTTTTTGAGACAGAGTCTCACTCTGTTGCCTGGGCTAGAGTGCCATGGCGTCAGCCTAGCTCACAGCAACCTCAAACTCCTGGGCTTAAGTGATCCTCCTGCCTCAGCCTCCCGAGTAGCTGGGACTACAGACATGCACCAATATGCCTGGCTAATTTTTCTATGTATATTTTTAGTTAGCCAGCTAATTTCTTTCTATTTTTTAGTAGAGACGGGGTCTCGCTCTTGCTCAGGCTGGTCTCAAACTCCTGACCTCGAGCAATCCACCCCACCCCTCCCACCCCCCGGCCTCCCAGAGTGCTAGGATTACAGGTGTGAGCCGCCTCGCCTGGCCTGTATATTCTTAATTATAAGACAAGGTTTGGAGTTTTTTTCCAGAGCCACTTTTCCCCAAAACCATCACCCAGAAAAGTAGACATATTTGAGTCTTTGCAAATATTTAGTATTGTAAGGTGTTCTCTCACTTACTTTGTTTTGAATAACTAAGTGCCAATTGAAGAAGGTACGCAGCCTGAATGGCCTTAATTAGTGCCAGATTTGGGATGCTTAGAGAACTTATCTGACAGAAATCCTAAAAAAAGATAAAAAAGAAATTTAATACAGGTTTATTAAGTATTCCTAGAAATATGAATTGAAAATTGCAAACACTGAATATTCATTTACGAGCTTTTCAACTTTCAAAAACAACTCATCCTGGAAATGGAAATCTCCAAATCAGGATAGTGTTTTTCTTTTGAAAAGTTGAGGGTGGAGGGTGGATTGTGGCAATTATACGAGGGGAGGCTTCACCTTTATGATATCTTGTTTCTTTTAAGGAAAAGACTTTGAAGCAGTGTAGCGAAATGTTGGTGGTGATGAGCTGGGCAGTGGATGGGTATTAATCATACTGTTCTCTTTTCCGTATGCTTAAAATATCTCGTAACCAAAGAACCATGTTAAGTGGCTGCATGGTTTCGTATGTTGTAGTGACACTACAGTGCTGGGTTGTGGTTGTGTCCATCAAACATCTTTGGTGGAAATAAAGATGACTTACCTGGGAAACCATCAGATGCCTCACTGTGTCTCTAATGATGATGAAGATAGATGTGGAGAATTAGGATAAAATTAGTTTCATGAAATGTGCACTTGGAAAAATAAGAATATTTCAAAACTAATTTTTATATAAAATGATTTCAAAGATGACTTGCATTTTTTTAAAATAAACATGGGTTAATTTCTGAGTTCAATATATATAAGCATTCGTTTTTCAATTTTGATATGTTGTAATACAGTAAAATATCTTGATTTGGATACCTGTAGGTACCAATCACTAGAAACAACTTGACAGACTGGCATAATCAGTCATATCTGTTGTTTGCTGTTGTATATTTCGGTCTACTCTTCTGAGCCTAGAAATTGGCATTTTTTCATCGTACCGCACAGCTGCTCCGGTTATTGACAATGGCAGGGGAGGGGCGAGCTGGGTACCGCTCAGTTTCCTAACAACTGTCAGGATAACGTGATAGGCACATGTTCCATTTTTTGATTTAAATAGCAGGCTAATTAAGGATCTTAATTAGCCTTAGTAGAGTATTACAGAGTTTGATGATCTGCTCATGTATTATGGCTTAACAGTAGTATAATTCTTTAATGGAAATTTTATAAACAGGCACAGTTTGAGATGCAGAGTTTCCAGCAGACATAAAGGAGTTTTTTTCTCTTTTAGGTATAAAAGGAAGAGAACGTCTCCTGGACCTAATTGCCACATTGCTAGTGCTACAGTTTCTCAGAACCAGGTTGGAACAGGAGGGAACAGTCTTCAAATCACTGATGAAATTGGATGACGCTGCTTCCATTTCCAGGTGGCTTTAACTGCAGTATTAAGCAACTCACTTGTATTTTCAACCATTTCTTAAACCTTACAAGCAGCTCTAGGGGAATTACCTCACATGTATTTACTACTTCCTAAGTATTCACAGGTAGCAGCTTGCCCACAATCCCCTGAGGTAGGCAGAGCTGACGCCACATTTTTGCCTGAGGCTGCACAGGAAGACTGGGGCCCAGGGGCTTATGCGTGGCTTACACGAGCACGGCTCTCCTGGCTCCTGACTTGGTACTTGTCACTACAGCATGTTGATCCTGTGTGCTTTTGGATGATCCACCATATGATTGTTGGGACCAGGCCTGTTCCCAGTAATGGCAGGGCTAGGTTTCTCCTAATTTACTGTTTTGTAGTTTTCACTTCGGAACTATATGTAAATATTTTACATAATAATTGGCTGGGTGTGGTAGCTCACCACCTGTAATCCTAGCACTCTGGGAGGTCAAGATGGGAGGATCCCTTGAGGCCAGGGGTGAGCAACAACATAGCAAGACAACCTCTCACCCCTCAGCCCAGTCTCTACAAAAAATAGAAGAATTAGCCAGGTGTGGTGGCCTATGTCTGCAGTCCCAGCTGCTTGGGAGGTTGAGGCAGGAGAATCACTTGACCCTAGGAGTTTGAGGCTGCAGTGAAATATGATGACACCACTGCACTCTAACTGGGGGACAGAGTGGGACTCTGTATAAAAAAAAATTGTTGCATAATAATGTATAAAGTTTAAACTCAAATAGGCCAGGCATGTTGGCTCACCCCAGTAATCCTAGCACTTTGGGAGGCTGAGATAGGAGGGTAGCTTGAGGCCAGGAGTTTGAGACCAGGCTGGGCAACATAGTGAGACCCTGTCTCTACAAAAAAAAAGGAGGATGGTTTGAACCCAAGAGTTTGAGGTTGCAGTGAGCTGTGATCGCACTACTGCCCTCCAGCCTGGGTGACAGAACAAGACCCCATCTCTAAAAAAAAAGAAAAAGAAAAAAAAATGTTTAATCAAATAGATAAACAAGTAATCCATGAAAATAGGAAGCAAAATGAAACAAATCTAACTATAGATCAAGTTGGTGGCTTAACCACCCAAAGAGGAATAATTTAAGGTGATTTTAAAACATAGTACATAATCTGACTGTACCTCCCCAGTGGGATAGCACCTAAGGGTAAGAAGAATTACAAAGAATTCTTACTGTGAGTAATCACATTGTTAAGAGCACTTCTGATTTTGTTATTTTGAAAGATAGATATTAATATTGTTAGGAACTAAGATGTATAAAATCAAAGAAGTTAAGTGAAACCTCTTGAATCCTAAACTTGAATTAGGGGAGAGAATAGAGGAACATGTTAAATGACACCGTGGACGTGCAACCAGTGACGTCTGCGATGTGTGGAAATAAAAGATAAGAGAAAAAAGCAGGGGCAGGTGGAACCTATAAGTAACCTCAGAACCTCAACCAAAGCCAGGGTAGACCTTGTTTAGATCTGGATTTGAAAACCCACTGTATTAAAAAATGATGAGGTAAGGAAAATTAAACATTACCTAGATATTTTGTGATATTAAAGAATTATTAATAACTATTTTTAAGTAACATGTTTAAAAGTAATTCTTATCCCGTGAGATACATATTTACAGGTAAAATTAAAATAAATAAGTAGAATTATTTTTAGCCTCTCACAAAGACTGATTAATTTCCTTATTCCCAACAGCATCAAACATAAAGTAGGTACTGAGAAAATTCTGAATTGAGCATTTTACTATATGTAATGTATACCTCCATTTTTTAAAAAGCAACACCTCTTTAGTTTGCCAAAACAACTCCTTGAGAAAGGTGGGAATTTATTAAATAAATATCAAGAAAAACCACTTTGAACAACTAGTAGATGAGACTAAAAACTTAGTATTTGATTTAATGGGCACATCCAACGAGGTCCTTCTTCTCTGTAGAGTTTTCCCAACTCTGACAGCCATTAGAACAAGGATTAACTTCCAACCTGCTTTTTTTTTTTTTTTTGAGACAGAGTCTCGCTCTGTTGCCCGGGCTAGAGTGCCGTGGTGTCAAGCTCACAGCAACCTCAAACTTCTGGGCTTAAGCAATCCTTCTACCTCAGCTTCCCAAGTAGCTGGGACTACAGGCATGTGCCACCATGCCTGGCTAATTTTTTTCTATATATATAATTTTAGCTGTCCAGATCACTTCTTTCTATTTTTAGTAGAGACGGGGGTCTCGCTCTTGCTCAGGCTGGTCTCGAACTCCTGACCTCAAGCGATCCACCCACCTCGGCCTCCCAGAGTGCTAGGATTACAGGTGTGAGCCACCGCGCCCGGCCTGATGGTCTTGAATATTCATTTGTGTCCACATCATTTTGTGGACACAAACTTGATGTTTATATGTTATGCACGTTTTACTAGTAAGTTGTTCCTGGTTTATGTTACACAAGTAAATGTACGCCAGTTCCACAGGGGACTCTCAGGGATTCTGCAAGTCCCTGATCAAGCTGAGAAATCCCGGTACAATGAAAAGGAGAGAGAAACAGCAGCCTAATTTGTAAAGTAGTGCTTGGGCTTGTGCCTGAAGAAGAGTGGATTTAGATCCAGAAGAGCAGACAGGGGACAACAATAAACAAGTACGTAGAAGCTGGGAGCAGCTTGAGTTGTCCTGGCGGTGGCACGTGGAAGCCGGGGAGTGATTACACTTGGCAATGCAGAGAGTAAGCTCAAGCAGTCAGACTGGTAGAAAGAACGTTCTTAAGATGTCGAGGAGAACTGCTTTTATTAACACCTTGACTGCCATACTAGAAAAACAGAATTTTTTCTCGGGGCCATGGTGTTTTATTATGAAAATAGAATAAAAACTTCGAAAACAAAATGATCCTTTCTAATTTAATGAAAAATTTGTTACTTTTTTATCATTTTCTGTGCATGAGTTATATGTAACTTGAAAAATAGTTCGCTCGGCTTCCAGGGTAAAGAGACATTATGAGTTACATATGCTTCATGAGGCCCTGGGCTCAAAACTAAATATAACTCACATGGCAGTTAATGTGTTAAATATCTTCATTTTTGACAGAATCATTTTGTCCAATATAATGTGATAGATTTAGTACCTCATTACCTTTCACATGTAATTATATTCTAAAATCAATGGAAACATTCTCTTTAACCTAGGAATATTCCCTGGGATTTCGAGGCAATAAAGAAAGCGAATGAATGGGTAAGAAGAACCGAGGGACAGTACCCGTCTATCTGCCCACGGCTCGAACTGGGTAAAGACTGGGACTCTGCCACCAAGCAGCTGCTGGGACTTCAGCCCGTAAACACCGCCTCTCCTCTTCACAGAGTCCTTCGTTACAGTCAAGGCTGAACCGAATGAAACTGGATTTGGATTTTAAGCTTTTCTCATGCTTCTGTGTAGAAAATAATCAAACGTTAATAAATGGCTGTCATGAAATTTAATTATGATTTTATTTAGTGTAGTAATCAGTCCCTTTAAAATAAGGTAAATGGAAGCAGAACGGGTTGTTTTAACCAACTAACAAGCAATAATAAAATGAAAATTACAGTATTACAGTTTTTTGTGTTTCAAAGTTTTAAGGAGATGAGAGACACGTGTGGATGGTCGTCGACGCTTGTTTCTGTCTCCGGTTCAGGGTCTGTGGAAAGCCGCTCGCTGAACTAGCAGGCTGGGAAGCAGCAGGGCCTCTGGTGACTCGTGTTCCTGGCACCGCCTGTCTCCAGGGCTGCGGTGCAGACTCCCCGGTGTGGCTCCTGGGTCTGCAAGTGCCTGGATCCACTTCTCATCACTTAGGGAAACTAGATGTCTCAAGCAGTTCTTTCACAGATCTTGCTTTTGGTGTTGCATATAAAAACTCATCGCCAGACCCAAGGTCATCTAGCTTGTCTGCTATGTTATCTGGTAGAAGTTTTCTAGTTTTGCGTTTTACATTCAGGTCTATGATCATTTTGAGTTACGTTTTGTGAAAGGTGTGAGGTCGCTTTCCACTTACACAACCATTTGCAGGCCGTCACCCCTCTACCTTTGTGTAAGACCAGATTGATTTCTTTGACTTTCTTGTCTTTTGGCTACACTCCTACCTGTTCTCATTGCTGCCATTCCCCAGATGCCCAGGACCTCCCTCAGTTGTGTGTTTAAGGGTTGTCCTGCCTTCATCTGCAGTGACTTCCCATATCCTGAGGTATGCCCTGCTTAATGCCCTGGGCTGTCGCTACTAACCTTTTTAAAGTTCTGTTTATAGTGATCCAAATATGAGCATTGAAATTAAATAAAGGAAAAAGTGAAGAGTTCTTGCCTGTACTTGGAAACATTCCTTTCACTAGATAAAAAGCAGAAAGACAAAGTAAGAGAACTCTGTCTAGGTCTTATATGAAGAAATAAACTCACTGAAGGAGATGATCTCCTTATTTTAAGTTAGTATCAGCATAAGGAAGAAGAAACCAGGAAAAATTACTTCTGCAGTGCTAGATAGAGGGGAGCAGGGTGACAGGGCGTCTCACGACAGCTGCAGCATAGACCAGTCAGGCAGATGCTGCCGGCCCAATCAGAAGGGACGCCAGTGGTAAGTATTTTTATGCTTTTATCTTTTAAATGCTATACCAGAATTAAAAGTGATTTATACGTTAACATTATAGTACTATATGATTCTATATTTGTCTGTTTATTTACCTTTACCAGAGAGCTTTATGTAATATTTTCATATGTTTTCATATTGCTCTCCCTTTAGTATTATTTCTTGTAAGGCAGGTCTAGTGGTGATGAACTCCCTCAGCTTTTGTTTATCTGGGAAAGTCTTAATTTCTCCTTCATTTTTGAATGAAAGTTTTACCAGCTATAATATTCTTGGTCAGCAAGGATTTGTTTTCTGTTGCTGTTCTGAAATCATTTTAAATATATAATCCTGCTCTCCTGTGGCCTGTAGGGTTTCTGCTGAAAAAATCTGCTGATAATCTTATAGGAGCTCCTTTGTATGTGTTGGGTCTCTTTTTTCTTGCTGCTTTCAAGATTCTCTTTGCAATTTTGACAATATGTGATTATTATGTGTCTTCATATGGGTCTCCTACTTGGAGTTCGTTGAGCTTTTTGAATTTGTATGTCCATTTCTTCACTCAAACTTTGAAGTTTTTGGACGTTATTTCTTCAAGTAGGCTCCTGACCTTTTCTTTCTTTGTTCTCTTTCTGGGATTTTCAAAATGCATATATTGTCCCACTTGATAATGTCCCATAAGCTCCTTAGGCTCTCCCTACTTCTTTTCATTCTGTTTTCTTTTTCTTCTTCTGACTCAATAATTTCAAATGACCTATCTTCAATTTTGCTGACTCTTTCTTTTATTTAGTCAAATCTGAACCCCTCTAATAAATTTTTCCATTCAGTTATTATATTCTTCAGCTCCAGAATTTCTGTTTAGTTCTTTTTTATAGTTTCTATTTATTGATAGTCTCATTTTGTACATGCATTGTTTTCCTGGTTTTGTTTAGTTGTTTGTGTTCTGTTTTAGCTCATTGAGCATCTTTAAGATGGCAATTTTTACACTTGATCTTAGCCAAAAGTCCGAGAAGCAATATGGTTATTTTAAATTCTTTGTCAGGTAATTCATAGATTTCCATCTCTTCAGGCTCAGTTTCTGAAGTTTTATTTTGTTCCTTTGATTGGGCCACATTTCCCCATTTTTTTGTATGCTTTGTGACCTTTTTTAAGCTTTGGGCATGTCAAACTGGTTTTGTATAAGGGAAGACTTTCACCAATCAACCTGGCTAGAGATTTTGGTGATTTTTCAAACCTTTTCTGGTGATGCATCTTATCTGGGCTTGTTTCTGTAATTTCCCAGTTAAAGAGGTTTACTTGCTTCTTATCTGGAGCCCGTAATCTATTGCTGCCCCTGGCATCTGTCTGTCTGTCTGACTACAGTCTCTCTGTTGCCATAAGAAGCTGTGGTGCAAACCTTCATCCTTAGTGACCCCAACCTGGCATCAAAACCTCTGTTGCCATCAGCACTGCAAGTCAGAAGAAACAGAAACCTGCCCCTTAGGCAGGTCCCTGAAGAGCCTGAACACTGGACTCATGGTGCCTTCTCTTTCCCTCTTGAGGGAGAAGATAGGAGTTGGGATTTTTTTCCTAATCACACTACAGCATCCCAGAGAGAGGAAGTGGCTGGGGTAACAAAGAAACTCTCCTTGACCAAACTTTTGTCAGTTTCCTCTGAACCCTTTTTGCAACTAAGCCTTGACCTTTGGGCTTCTGTGTTCATCACAAAACCGCATCTTGAAGTTTTAGCAAGAATCCTGCTAAATCAGTTTATCAGGAATCCTCCACTCTTGATATCTGATCACCCTCGATTTCTGATCAAATTCTTTGGGCTGGGTTTGGTGGCTTACACTTGTAATCCCAGCATTTTGGGAGGCTGAGGCAGGAGGATCCCTTGTGGCCAGGAGTTCGAGACATGCCTGGGCAACATAGTAAGAACCTGTCTCTACAAAAAAAAATTCCTCATCCTCCACCATCCCCTAGGCAATATCTGATCACCCTGGCCTGTCTTTAGCAAGAATCCTGTCAAATCAGTTTCATCAGAATCTCCCCCTACCCTTGATGTTTCCTCTTAGTAATTTTCTATCCACTGTCCCCCTACTCCTTGTCTATAAATCCCTCCTTGTCTTTCCTCTAACTAGATAATTATCCTAGCTTCTCTTTGACAAGGGGAGATAAAATGCCACACATTTTCGTACCTGCTTCAGCGCATCTCTTGGCTTTGTGCACCTCTGGGTGTTGCCGCCCAACCAGCTTCATTTTCCCCCTGCCCAAGCAGCGGCCAATATGCTGAGTCAGCAGGTTTTACAGCTGAGAAAGAGTTTTTATTCCACATAGCGCTAAGCGGGGAGACAGAAATTTCTCAAATCCGCCTCCCCAAGAACTTGAGAGAGGGTTTTTAAGGGTAGTTTGGCAGGCAAGGGATTAGGCAATTAGGTTTGTTAATTGGGGCAAAATTATAGGGATGTAGAAATCATCTTCTTGTGTTGTTTCAGTCCCTGGGGTCACAATTCCAGTGGAGTCGGTTTCTTGGTATGGGCCTCGGGTCTGGGTGAGCCAACCGATCCACTGGAATGAGGGGCCTGGAAGAATTACCTTTAGGTTTTGAAAAGGTGATCTTATCTACAGAGAAAGTTAAGAATCTCTATGGACACCAGCTATGGGAAAAGTTAAGAATCTTTATGACCACCAGCTGCGTGGCTCTGGAGTTGCAATTACAGGGGAACAGTTACTAATTATGATCATTATTTTTAGCTAGCCCTGTGCACTATTTTAGCTAGGCCCTTACCACAGTTCTTGCCTTGCACCCCATTATTGAAGGGCAGTTTCATGGGTGCCGCACCTCTCATCTGGAGTTCTCAGAAAGGCAAATTTGTCCATATGTTGTTGTTAAGCTGGTGTTTCCATGGCGGACAAGGGCCTGGGCTCCCTATTCTGCCGTCTCGCTTACGTCCCTCAGCACTGTTACTTCCAAGTATGTCGAGACTGGACTCGTGATCTTCCCTGAAACCTGTTTTCCCAGAGTGTTCCTTCTCCAGTGACACAGCAACACCGTGCTCCCATCCAGTACTCAAACTGGAAACTTAGGAATTATCCTTGACTGTGTCCTTTCCCCCACATCAAATTATTAACCAAATATTCTTGATTTTGCTTCAGAAATAGCTATCAAACCTACCCATTTCTCTGTACTTCTGTACAACACCATCCCTTTTTATATGAGTGATTATAACAGTCTCCTAAATGGCCTTCCTGCCTCTACTCTGACCCCTGCAATCTAGTCTCCCAACTGTAGGTAGAGTGATTCTCCTAAAGTGCATATATGGCCCTGTTATTCTGCCACTTAAAACCTTTCAGCAGGTCTCCACTGTCTTGGGGATAAATTCCAATCTCTTTTAAAAGGTTTACAAGACCCCTATTGTTTAAAAGTCTCTGATCAACCCTCCAACCTCACACAACAAAGAATTATCTGGCCCAAAATGTCAATAGTGCTGAAGTTGAGAAATAGTGCTGAGTCCTAGAGGATGGGCTCACAAAATAAAGGAGTCAGCCAAAAAAGAGGAAGAAACGGAATCCAAAAAACCAAGAGATCTAACATGAGGCAAAAGAACTCCCCAGGACTTATATATTATAGTTTAACATAAATGATCAACACCAAGTTATTCCTGCTGCTGTTGGACTTCTTAGGCCTTGGAGGCTGCCATGTTGCCTGACACTGGTCTTTTCTCCTTCAGTGTTCCTAATAGGTAGGTTATTCCTGTGCCCACTGTCAGTTGTAAGGAGGCAGCCTGAAAATCATATTGTGGGATTGCTGTCAGCTTTAGCCTTGGACCAGAGAGGAACAAGCTTCATGTGCTCTCAAAGCCACAGTATGACATAGTCAGATGGGACTGAGAGTTCCTCACATAGAAAATTTGGTCCTGCTTAAGTGGGTTTTAAAAAAATGGGATTTAGGGACTTACCTGTGAGCTGTTCCTGCCCCTGGAATCGTGCATTTCAGTTTCCCTGTTAGGAGGGTGGTTTGGGAAAGGCTAGTCTGAGCTCCACACTAGTCTAGGAGTCCAACCACTAGACTGATGAGGGCCTTCTTCACACCTTGGAGAAGCAGGCTTTTTGTAACTCCAGCTGGCTGTTCTACTAGACCTAGAATAGATGACAGGGACATTGGAGAGTTATCAGCCAATTGCATGACTCTTATCCTTGCAATAATAAAAATAAATTAACCAGGAATTTATCAGAGTGGTATTGGAGTCTAGAAAAAGAACAACAGAATAAACCTAAAGAAATTAATAAGCAGGAATAATGAAGAGAAAACAAATTAATGAATTTAAAAAACAAAGGAAAAAGTCAAACAGCAATAGATTGCTAAGGAAAACCAAGGGCTTGATCTTCAAAAGAAAAAAAATAGACAAACCCTTGGCAAACCTGCACAAGAAAGAACTAAAAAAACACAAATATATAACATCAGAAATGAGGAAGGGGGAAATACATACATGGATGTGATTAAAAGAACTATGAGAGAATTCCATATATAACTTATGCCCATGAATTTCAAAATCTCAGGTAAATGAACAGTTTTCTGAGAAAATATGTAAATTATCAGATCAAGATGTTAAAAGCCTGAATAGCTTAGTGATCTGTAGGGGAACCACTCCACCATGGCCCCTAGTCACCTTGTGCTATCACCATAGGCCACACAGGCAAAGGCTTGGACCACAGCTACTGTGAACCTTGTGATCCCCTGGAACACAAGAGGATGACAGCTTTAGAGGAGCTGCCCCAGGCCTTCTCCCACCTGCCTCCCCACACGCCCTTGGCAGGCTGTCAGGAGAGTTTCTCATGGCTGTCCAGTTCTGACGAGGTCTGAAGCTCTAACTACAAATCCCCAAAGCTACCATCTAGCACTGGACCCTCAGCAACAGGGTATCTGACAACTCATGTCATAATAATCTAGATCTTTTTGTTTCCATGTCCTTTTTGGGGTGTGGGACAAGGACCAGGGGGAGCTGGCATCTTAGACTACTGTTCCTCTTGCTGTTTATATATGTAATAAACCATCCAAATCTGTATCTTTATTGGCTGAATCTGTCAGGTCTTGGCCTTGCCTGCTGTGTGCCGGACATAATCACAGCAGATCAGCTGTCTTTTCTTGGTTTACTAGATTAAGAGATTAAAAGATTGATAGTGCCCAGTGGCAAAGAGAGGATGGGTAAACAGATGATATACTTCCTTACATTGTTGCTGGAAACAAATACAGTTGGCCCTCCAACGGCAGATGAAAAATGTAGTTAGTCCTATGATGGTTGCATCTGTACTGAACATGCACAGACTTCGTTTTCTTGTCATTATTCCCTAAACAATACAGTATAGCAACTATTTACATAGCATTTACATTGTATTAGGTCATATAATCTACAGATGATTTAAATTACGTGTGTAAGTTATATGCAAACACTACGTATGCCATTTTATGTCAGGACTTGAGCGTCTGTACATTTTGGTATCTACAGGAGTCCTGGAACCAATCCCCTGTGGTTACCAAGGGACAGCTGTATTGGTAAAATAAAATTTGGCAATATCTATTGCCTTAGTCTAATGTCTTAGTGTGTTTTCTGTTGCTTATAACAGAATATCTGAAACTGGGTAATTTATAAAGAAATGAAATTGATTTCTTATAGTTCTGGAGGCTAGGAAGTCCAACGTTGAGGGAAGGGCACCTGGTGAGAGCCTTCTTACTGGTAGGGACCTTCTGCAGAGTCCTGAGGTGGTGCAGGGCATCACATGGCCAGGGGGCTGGGTGCTAGCTCAGGTTTCTCTTCCTCTTCATATAAAGCCACGAGTCCTACTCCCCTGATGACTCATTAATCCATGAATGGATTAATCCATTAATGAAGGCAGAGCCCTCATTATCCAATCACCTGTTAAAATCCCCACCTCTCAATACTACCACATTGGGGATTAAGTTTCAACATGAGTTTAGATAGGGACAGACATTTAAGCCGTAGCATCTATCAAAATATAAATCACTACCCTCTTTGACCTATAAATTCCACTAATAGAAATTCTACTTTTAGAAATTTATCTTACAGGAATATGTAAACAAACATATGCTATATATGCATATATGTATATATTGCAATTGTAAAACAATATACCGTAGAGCTCATCTAAAAAATGTTTATATGGGTGTTTATATATGTATGGGATACAAACTTGTGATGTCATATTACAAACTGGTTACCTTTGATAAATAGGAACTTTATTTCTATTTTATGTATTTTTAAATTAATTGAACAACTTTTACCATGAATATATGTATTATAATTACTTTATTTCAAAGATACATAAAAGCAGAGAATAGTTTAATGAACCTATCAAGATTTAAAATATTTAAAATATGTTGCCATGTTTTTCATCTCAAGTTTTTATAAACCTAAAACAGTCTTCTCTTGCTTCTTCTTTTGCCTTTTTTTTTTTCTCTTTTTTTTTGAGACAGAGTCACTCTGTTGCCCGGCCTAGAGTGCTGATCCTCCTGCCTCAGCCTCCGGAGTATCTGGGACTACAGGCGTGTGCCACCATGCCCGGCTAATTTTTTCTATATATTTTTAGTTGTCCAGCTAATTTTTTTCTATTTTTAGTAGAGACGGGGTCTGGCTCTTGCTCAGGCTGGTCTGGAACTCCTGAGCTCAAACAATCTGCCCGCCTCGGCCTCCCAGAGTGCTAGGATTATAGGCGTGAGCCACCATGCCCGGTCTTCTTTTTCCTTTGACTTGAAGAAACAGGGTCAGTTGTCCTACGGGATATCCCACATTCTGGATTTGTCAGACTGTCTCCTTTTCCTCTTTCCCCTTTACTCCTGTAACTGGAAATTAGATCTAAATGCCTGAGTAGATTAAGGATCAACATTTTTGTTAACAGGAGGCATATAGTCTGGTTGTTCTACTCTTAGTAATGCTAACATTCATCAGTGGGGTTTACAATGTGAAGTTGGGTTTCCCCTCCAACCAATAAATAATCTGTGAATACCCAGTTCCTCATCAACCTTTCATTTAATGACTTTGTTCTCTGGCTCTTTTTCATGCAATATTATGATTTTCTAACTTTTAAAAAATACTTATTATCTGGAATTCTTCTGTAAAAATGAGCTTTCCCCCATCAACTAATTATTATTTGGTTACAATATTTTTACAAAGTTATTTAAAATCTCTACATATATATAATTGTCAGAATTGTTGTGTCTTTCTCTAGACTGAGTGGTCCCAGGTAGGCGGAGACTATGTTCTATTGATCTTTGTATTACTATTCCTATGCCTAATATAGTGATAGTACATTGGATGCATTTAATAAGCCAAACAAATAATAAATCATTGAGCCAACTTAAAGATCTGGTGAAGAGATCTCTGAAGAGATTTGCTGGATCATAGATTATTCTTTAGCTAAACCTCAGAGATTTGGCAATGAGGCCCATCTTGTAATTAAGTTCACCATTCAAAGCAACAAAAATAAAAAGCTCACTGCCATAAAGACTTCAGTTGCATACGTTAAATTCAAAGTGAGAAAAATATATTACCCTTATGTGGATTTTCCTAGCAGGATTTTGCAAAGAGGAGTCCCTGTATATCAAAACAAAACAAAACGAAGAAGAGATGTATGAAGCTACAAAGCTTCCGTTTTCCAAGTTCTAGTAGTGCCTTTTTGTTTTTTCGTTGAAAATATCGGAGAAGAACGTGATGAAAGGAACAAATCCTTTCATCACGTTCTTCTCCCCTTTGTCGCCCAGGCTATAGTGCAGTGGTGTGATCATAGCTCACCGTAGCCTCAAACTCCTGGGCTCAAGGGATCCTCCCAACTCGACCTCCCCAATTGCTGGGATTCCAGGCGTGCATTTCCTTATCTTTAAACAATACCTATTAAAATATAACAGCGGTATGAGTTATATTTGATTGGATCATTAACATGGCATGGGGAGGAAACCTGCAGCCTTGAGGCCGAAGGATTTCCTGAGCATCTGTTCTGCTCGGCTGGGGCTTGGGCAGCAGCATAGTCCCTTTCCTAGAAAGTCCCCGACTCTGACCCGCCAGCGTCCTCCCGGTGCCGCCCTTCTCCTGCAGCCCAAGGTCCGCGCAGCAGCGGCCACGCCCATTCCCCTCCAGGACCCCTTCCGCCCCGCCCGCAGACCGCGTTCTTCCGCCCTGGGCAGCCCCCCCCCCACGCCCCGCCCACCTGCTTCCCGTGGGCTCCGCGGGGCTTCTGCGCGCCCGCCTTTACGTGATTGGTTCCTGCACGTGTCACTCCAGGGCCTAGAGCCCACCATTGGCCAGCTTTCGTCACGCCGCCGAAGTGGATTAAGGCCGAGCGCGGAGCGCGAGGAGTTGCTGGGTGTGTGTCGCAGCCAGTTTCCCTCGGCGGTTTGCTGAGCTCCTACGGTACCATGGAGCCGGCTGTGGAGGGAGCGAGCGTGACCGCAGTTCCTGTGTCAGGTGCCCACACCAATGACTCCCCCGAAGTCGGAAAAGGAGTCGGAGCAGCGGTTGAGGAGAAGAAGGCCGCCGCGAAAGGAGCGGAGCCCGTTGGGGACAGCGAGGAGGACGGAGAGGATGTGTTCGAGGTGGAGAAGATCCTGGACATGAAGATCGAGGGGGTACGTGGGGGCAGGGGCTGTGTTCGCGGGGAGAAGGTCGGGCCGTGGAGACCGAGCGGGGACGTGGGGTGCGGCGCGCCCGGCGCCACAGGGCAGGGCAGGAGCTGAAGCGCCGGTGTGTGCGGACACAAAACGTGAGCAGGGAGGAACGTGAGAGCTGAACGTTGGCAGGCGAAATCGGGGGAGAAGCGGAATGACATTTTCGAATGGACTTTTTAGGGCCGTGTGTGTGAAGGATGCGTCAACAAGTTTTAGAGAATTGATTTGGCCGGAGAGATGAAACAGTTTGGGACGTGGTGTGTGGCTGTCAGAAGGGTGCAGACACCTGGGGAGTGTTTCTGTGGTCATCAGTGTTTGGGTGCGCGATAGGGGCCGCTACGCTATGCCGGGAAGGAGTGATATGGTAGCGAAATAATGGTTCTCTTCGAAGTCCATTGTCCACGCCATAGTTCCAGTGTTTTCTAAACCCGTGATCGAGTCTCTGGTTTAAAATCTTAAGGAATTCCCATTAGCCCTCGGAATGGAATCCCAATCTCACTCAAGAGGGTGGCATTTAAAGCCTTCAAAACCTGGGCGGTATCGTTCCTCTCACCCCTGTGCGTTGTAAGGATTGTAGCCTCACAGTGGCACCTGAGGTTCCTCATCACACGTGCCTTGGTACTCAGCCGTTCTCGCCTGAACCGTTGTCTTCCCTGTCCTTGTGGTGAAATCCTACTCAGTTTTTAAGGCCTCAGGGTCCATTTCTCTGGGGAAAGCGTCTTTTGACCCTGATTCCTGGAGAGTGAGGTGCTTTCTCGTCTCTGTCCCTATTCCACTTCGTAAGACCTCCGTGAGGGCATTGAAGACATTGTTTATGTTTGTTTGTCCTGCTAGATTGTGGACTCCTTTAAGCGGGGGGCGGGGGCGGGGCATGGACAATTGGAAAATAATGTTTTAATAGTTAGGTGACCAGAGGGCCCATGCAGTGGGCGGTCTCTGTGTTGTATTCTTTCTATTGTCTGTTATTTCCCATTTGTCATATGCCACTTTGTGTTAATTTTTTTGTGCATTCATTCGGCACTTTTTTTTTTTTTTTAATCAACTACTGTGTGCCAGATGCTGTTAGGTCCTCACAATATAGAGATTAATTGAAGCCTACACAGTTGCAGACACTGGAGAGTTCTCTTGACCAGGGAAATAATTGAAATGCAGTGTCATTAATATTGTTATTTGCAGTACAGCAAAGACAGAAATGTGTTTACGTATAATTTCTCCAGATATATTGTAAGCACCTTGAGGTGAGAGGAGAAGCCAGTCATAGACTGTTTTGTATTGCCTGCATTTAACACAGTGCTTGGCACATAGAAGATATTTAGAAAATGTTTGTCTAGGTGGGTAATATCTTTAGGATTAAGATGATTCACCCATTCATACAGTGTTTAATTTTGCCTCAAAGAATTGTAGGCACTGTAGGCCTTGTGTTTTAGTCTAAAGGTCGATGAAACTAAGAACCTTTTTTTTTTTTTGAGACAGAGTCTCGCTTTGTTGCCCGGGCTAGAGTGAGTGCCGTGGCGTCAGCCTAGCTCACAGCAACCTCAAACTCCTGGGCTTAAGCGATCCTACTGCCTCAGCCTCCCGAGTAGCTGGGACTACAGGCATGCGCCACCATGCCCGGCTAATTTTTTCTTTATATTTTTAGCTGTCCAGATCATTTCTTTCTATTTTTAGTAGAGACGGGGTCTCGCTCTTGCTCAGGCTGGTCTCGAACTCCTGAGCTCAAACGATCCACCTGCCTTGGCCTCCCAGAGTGCTAGGATTACAGGCGTGAGCCACCACGCCCGGCCAAAACTAAGAAACTTAAATGTGTAAGGCAGTTAGGCTTTAGTGATACAAGGTTGAGTTAACATTCTAGTTCTTGGATTTTTAGGTGCTCTTATTAACTAAATGGTTTGTAAGATGGAAGGTATTATTAGTTCAGCAGAACACAGCTGTGGCAGTTTTCTTTATTAGCTACTGAGTGAGCCAGCTAGTTGGTCTGCCATCTAGCCATTCACAAATGTAAGGGTTCTGATAGTGGTTTGTTAGGCTTCCTCATAGTCTAAGGGTTTAAAATTAATCAGAAAAACTTAAAATTGACTCACTTTTTACTAATTTATATATTTCTTGATTGCTAACTTATGTATAACTGGCCTAAGAACTATGGAAATATATACATATACCATTCTAACACATACATTATTATTTATAATTTATTTAGGGTGATAGAATAAGCAAAAAATTAAATTCCAGTACTGCATATTGCTTAATTTCCAAATATTTGAGGGTGTTATATTTATCTTTTTAAAAATGATTTCTAGGTTAATTGTGTTTTGGTCAGAGGATATTCTCTATATTATGGTCTTTGAAATTTGTGGAAACATGCTTTATGGTCTAGCATATGGTCATTTCTGGTAAATACTTCATGTGCACTTGAAAATAGATCTTTAATTGTTTAGTGAAATTGGTCAAATAGGTCAGGTTTGCTAACTGTGCTGTGCTGTTAAGATTGTGTTTTGCTTTTTTTTTTGGCTTGATTTTATTTTCTATGCGTTTTCCTGGAGAGATGTGTTTAAGTGCCCTGTTTTGATTTAGTCCTTTTTCCCTTTGTAATTATATAATTTGTGCTATATATACTTGTTTTGAGTTTTACTTTGGAATTATTAAATCTTTCCGGTGCATTTAACTTTTGTGGGGTGGGGAGGTTATGTTTTTAATCCAGGCTAATTTTTCTACTTCATAATCCTAATATTGATTGTTGTAACTATCATTTTTTTAATGTGATTTTTGTTAGAGTTATACCAAATTTTTACTTCTATTATTAACATACTTCTAGAAAGGATAACAGTCTGTAACCTCTGTGTACAGTGGAGAGCTGCTTGAGCTCTTGTTCTACTAGGGAGGTTTTAGGAAAAACCCAAACTGCTAATATTCAATAGAAGTCCATTGAAATGCTTAATTACAGTTGTGCATTTTTATTAACATTTCATATTGATAATGCATTCAGACCCACTGGCCTTGATTTCTTTTTCTTTGAGAGACTGAGTCTCACTCTGATGCCCAGGCTGGAGTGCAGGGGTGTGATCATAGTGCACTGCAGCCTCAGACTCCTGTCCCAGCCTCCTCAGTAGCTAGGACTACAGGTGTGGGCCATCACAGCCAGCTAATTTTTAAAATTTGTTGCAGAGATGGGATCTCGCTATTTGGTCAGGCTGGTCTTGAACTCCTGGCCTCAAGTGATCCTACCATCTTGGCCTCTCAAAGTGCTGGTATTATAGGTGTGAGCCACGAGGCATGGCTTTTTTTTTTTTTAAACAAAAATTTTAAGCTAATTATCTAGTGTATATGATCTGATATGATAGTAGGATTATCTCCTGCCTTTTACCTTGGCTCACTGATTAAGCTAAAGGAAAACTTTGGCTATCAAGAAAATATACTATTTCTGAAATTTTGAAGACATGTTTATAAATTCCAGGCTGTCATGAAATTTCCTAATATTTGGCAAACCCCTGGACAATATTTGGATCTGCACAACTCCTATAAAAGGACATCTAACAGGGATTTCATCTGTTTTTGTATACTGCTATGCCTTTAGGACCCAAAAAGTTCCTGACACATAGTGACCACATTCAATAAATATTTACTGAATAAATGAAGCAAAACTGCTGAAATAAAGGCTGATAACAATTATCAGTAATTTAAATCTGGAGCTAGAATTGGGATATGCTTCTTAATACTTGAGAATGTTAATACCCTGATTCTTGTATTCTTGTTGATTAAATCAAATTTCACTGGTGACTGGCCTTAAATTTATGACACTGTTAACATAGAAGTAAAGTTCACTATTGTCTCCACTGCTCGATTATTTTTTTTTTTTTTTTTGGTGACAGTCTCCCTTTGTCGCCCAGGTTAGAGTGCAGTGGCATCATGCAACCTCAAACTCCTGGGCTCAAGCGATCCTCCTGCCTCAGCCTCCCAAGTAGCTGGGACTACAGGCTCGAGCCACCATGCCTGGCTAGTTTTTCTATTTTTAGTAGAGATGGGGTCTCTTGCTCAGGCTGGTCTCGAACTCCTGACCTGAAGCAATCCTCCTGTCTCTGTCTCCCAGAGTGCTAGGATTATAGGCTTGAGCCACCGCACCCAGTCACCACTACTTTTTTTTTTATCAGAAAAATTGCAAGAATTTTATAGAGTCTCATATATTTTCACCCAGATTCCCTAGTTGTCAAATCATTTATCATAATTGCTTTATCTTTTTTTTTTTTTTTTTTTTTTTTTTGAGACAGAATCTCACTCTGTTGCCCGGGCTAGAGTGCCGTGGCGTCAGCCTAGCTCACAGCAACCTCAAACTCCTGGGCTTAAGTGATTCTCCTGCCTCAGCCTCCTGAGTAGCTGGGACTACAGGCATGTGCCACCATGCCCAGCTAATTTTTTTCTATATATATTTTTAGCTGTCCAAATCATTTTTCTATTTTTAGTAGAGACGAGGTCTCGCTCTTGCTCAGGCTGGTCTCGAACTCCTGATCTCGAGGATCCTCCTGCCTCGGCCTCCCAGAGTGCTAGGATTACAGGCGTGAGCCACCACACCCGGCCTCTTTTGTTCTTTTTATATACATTTTTTTCTCGACCCATTTGAAAGTAAATGGTGTTTTTTTTTATTAGTCAATAAATTTAATGATTACAGCAAATACAAAGTTGTTTTGTAAATGACTGTTGGTTGATAATTGACTTAGTAACAAATTCACTGTTATTTTTATGCACACACATATACAAGGATCATTTGTTCCCACGACCTGTCATTGATAAAATAGCATATTCCGGCACTCTACTATAACAACATAACCCTTTATATGATAGTTCTACCAAGACCAAGCATGTTGCTTTTAGGCAGTTGTGCATGCTTTTGACTAAGATTTCTTTTCTTTCCCCCCATTCATGCATGCTGTCCCACCTTTGTTTAATTTCTTCAATTTTAACTGCACCTTTATAGAAGCTCTTTTAAAGTTGTATATAATAGTAGTTTTCCTTTTGTACACTATTTTGTTAAAAAGAATATGCATATATTCTCAACTAACATAATCACTGTCTTCCCAGTTAATGTAGCTGAGCCATAAAAGTATATTGATGTCCTCTTAACTATTATTTTAAAATTTTAAGGCTTTTCAGAATTATCTTTAAAAGTAAAGATTTTAAGTCTGCTCTCTTCTCATTATTTCTTAGTTTCTAATCCTACTAAATGCTGATACTGGGTCTTTCTACAGATGGCCGAGTGAAGGGCAGTTTGGGTATGACTGAAGGGTAAAATGAGAGGGAGCAGTTCTTGGCAGTCAACTTGGAAAGTTTATTTCCTTGATGGTGGTAGGAATAAAATCAGACAGGTGTTCAGCATATAGCTAGAAGGTGCTCTGCAGTTCATGTGGATAACCGTGTTGTATGTTCTTGCTTCTCAGTGAGATAGCGTATTGAGCAGAAAAGATAAACTAGAAATCTGGAAAAGCAAAAATTTGGAAATATATATGGTAAAGATTTAATAGCCATAAAGTAGTAAAAAGAAAAATTCTTATAGATGAGGAAGAAAAATGGGCAAAAGACACAACAGGTAATTTTTTTATTATAGATGCACATATATATCATAAAATTAGCAGCCATTTTAATCATTTTAAGTGTGCAATTCAGTGGCATTAATTACATTCACAATGTTGTACAACCATTATCATTATATCTAAAACCTTTTCATTATCTTAGAGACTCTGTAACTGTTAGACGATAACTTCGCATTCCTCCTACCCCAAGTCCCTGGTAACCTCTAATCTACTCTCTGTCTAATGAGTTGCTTATTATAGGTACCTCATATAAGTGGAATCATAAATATTTGTCCTTTTGTGTTTTGCTTATTTCACTTAGTATAATATTTTCAAGATTCATCTATGTTGTAGCATGTGTCAGGATTTCATTTTTTTTTTTTTTGAGACAGAGTCTCGCTCTGTTGCCCGGGTTAGAGTGCCGTGGCGTCAGCCTAGCTCACAGCAACCTCAAACTCCTGGGCTCAGGCAATCCTTCTGCCTCAGCCTCCGGAGTATCTGGGACTACAGGCATGTGCCAGCATGCCCGGCTAATTTTTTCTATATATTTTTAGCTGTCCAGATAATTTCTTTCTATTTTTAGTAGAGACGGGGTCTCGCTCTTGCTCATGCTGGTCTCGAACTCCTGATCTCGAGCGATCCTCCTGCCTCAGCCTCCCAGAGTGCTAGGATTACAGGCATGAGCCACCGTGCCTGGCCTCATTCCTTTTTAAAGCTGAAGAATATTCCATTCTGTGTGTGTATCACATTTTTGTATCCATTTATCCATTGGTGGACACTTGGATTACTTCCACTTTTGACTGTTGTGAATAATGGTGCAGTGAACACTGGTATAAAAATATTTGAGTCCCTGTTTTCAATTCTTTTGGATATATAGCTACATGTGGAATTTCTAGGTCCTAGGATGATTTTATATTTAATTTTTTGAGGAACTGCCTGTTTTCCATAGTGGCTGTACCATTTTATATTCCCAGCACCAACATAAGAAGGTTCCAGTTTCTCTACATCCTTAGTAACACTTGTTGTTTTCTGTTGGTGTTTTTTTTTTTAATAGCCATCTAATAGGTGTGGAGTGGTATCTCATTTTGTGGTTTTGATTTGCATTTCCCTAAGGACTGATGATGTTGAGCATCTTTTCATGTGCTTGTTAGCAATTTGTATATCTTCTTCGTAGAAATGTCTAATCAAGTCTTTCACCCACTTTTGAATTGGTTTGTTGTATTGTTTGTGAGTTATAGTTGTTTATATAGTCTGGATACTAATCCTTTGTCAGATACAAGATTTACAAATATTTTCTCGCATTTTGTGGGTTATCTTTTCACTGTGTTGGTAATGTCCTTTGATGTACAAAAGTTCCTTTTTTTTTTTTTTTTAAGAGATGGTATTGCTCTGTTGCTCAGGCTAGACTGTAGTGGCATGATCATAGCTCATTGCAACCTCAGACTCCTGGGCTCAAACAACCCTCCTGCTTCAGCCTCCAAGTAGCTGAGACGACAGGTGCGCGTCACCATACCTGGCTAATTCTTCTATTTCTCATAGAGACGGGATGAGGTGGGGTCTTGCTGTGTTGCTCAGGCAGGGCTTGAACTCCTGGCCTCAAGTGATCCTTCTGCCTTGGCCTCCCAAAGTATTAGGATTACAGGCATGAGCCACCATGCCTGGTCTATCCCAATGTTTTAAAAAATATACTATATATATGTTAATAAATGCAATAGGTGAAGGAAAATAGATCAAATTGTTATCAGTATCTTTGGATGTTTTGGTTCTTCCTATTTTCATTGCTTTTCAAATATTACACATTGTTTATAGATCAGCGATGGTGTTTTTCTTAAGCCACTTGTTTTAAAGTTCTTTCATATCTTCTCAGCAGTTTTGTGTTTTGGGAAATTTAATCACGTCAGTAATATCCTTTATTTGCCTTTTTAAAATTTATGGCACAGGGTAAAGTGCTTTACAAAGTCCGTTGGAAAGGATATACGTCAGACGATGATACCTGGGAGCCTGAGATTCATCTGGAGGACTGTAAAGAGGTGCTTCTTGATTTTAGGAAGAAAGTTGCGGAGAACAGAGCCAGAGCAATTAAGAAGGACATTCAGGTATTGTGTTTTGACTAACATTTGTTCTTTTTGTTTGTTTTCATGTACGTAGTTTATTATAAATGTTATTGTTTTAAGGTATGTGTTGTAAATAATTTACAAATAACAAAATATACAATATTCCTTAGTGTAAATTCCATATAGCCAGTTGATTCTTACAGAATTGCTTTCAGTGATTTTTGCTGAATTCTTCTTTCTGTATCCAATCTACGATTGGATTTGACAAACAAGTATAGTTTGGATGTGAATACTGGCATTTTCCTTTAAGTTAAGTAGTAAGATGAAAGTAGGGGAAAAAAGACATGTCAAAACTTGTTTGTCCAAGATGTGAGCAACTTGTTTTTGTATATTTTGTTTAATCTGCATTATTAGCCTATGTTTTATGTCTACTTTTTTTTTTTTTTTTTTTTGAGACAGAGTCTCGCTTTGTTGCCTGGGCTAGAGTGAGTGCCGTGGCATCAGCCTAGCTCACAGCAACCTCAAACTCTTGGGCTTAAGCGATCCTACCGCCTCAGCCTCCCGAGTAGCTGGGACTACAGGCATGCGCCACCATGCCCGGCTAATTTTTTCTATATATATTTTTAGTTGGCCAGATCATTTCTTTCTATTTTAGTAGAGACGGGGTCTCGCTCTTGCTCAGGCTGGTCTCGAACTCCTAAGCTCAAACAATCCGCCCGCCTCGGCCTCCCAAGTGCTAGGATTACAGGCGTGAGCCACCGCGCCCGGCCTTTATGTCTGCTTTTTCTGCTAGTTAAAATAATTCTTAGATCACTTCATACAGTTATAAATCTTAGTCCATTTCAGATTATTCACAGGCAGATTTTCCAGGTCTTGTTTTTCTTTTCTGTTTGCACTTCAATCTTTAGCTATTTTATTGCTTTTTAGTAGCTCTTCCTGATAGCAGGCGAGAATGAAGAAATCGGAGGAACTCAGATAAGTCAAACTTCTATCATGAGCGGTTTGGAAAAAGATTTCGATGGTAGGCTGCAGTTGGGTAATGTGAAACTAACGCACAAATTTGATTTCTGGGTTTTCCTTCATGGATTTGTCTTTTTTTTTTTTTGAGACAAGAGTTGCCCCTCTGTTGCCTGGGTTAGGGTGCTGTAACATCATCATAGCTCACTGCAACCTCAAACTCCTGGGCTCAAGTGATCCTCCTGCCTCAGCCTCCCAAGTAACTGGAACTACAGGTGTGTGCCACCACACCTGGCTAATTTTTTAATCTTTTGTAGCAACAGGGTCTTGCTCTTGCTCAGGCTGGTCTCGAACTCCTGAGCTCAGGCTATCCTGCCTCGGCCTCCCAGAGTACTAGGATTACAGGTGTGAGCTACCGCACCTGGCTAACCCACTATTGTTTATAACCCACTATGAGAATGTTATGGTTCACTCCTGCTTCTGTTTGGGGCCTTTAGTAGCACTAGAGCTTTTTGTCCCTCTCTCTGTGTTAGCTTTTAAAAATTGATGTTCTTGGCCGGGCGCGGTGGCTCATGCCTCTAATCCTAGCACTTTGGGAGGCCGAGGTGGGTGGATCGCTCAAGGTTAGGAGTTCGAGACCAGCCTGAGCAAGAGCGAGACCCCGTCTCTACTAAAAAATAGAAACAAATTATCTGGCCAACTAAAATATATATAGAAAAAATTAGCCGGGCATGGTGGCGCATGCCTGTAGTTCCAGCTTTTTGGGAGGCTGAGGCAGAAGGAGCGCTTGAGCCCAGGAGTTTGAGGTTGCTGTGAGCTAGGCTGACGTCACGGCACTCACTCTAGCCCGGGCAACAGAGTGAGACACTCTCTCAAAAAAAAAAAAAAAAAAAAAAATTGATGTTCTTCATCACCAGCAGGACCTATGTGCTAAATCAAATGTATAAGAAGTAGTATATAACTTCAATTTAGGTAAGTAATTTTAAGGAGTTGAGATTCTGTTTGGGAAAAAAACATTTCTACCAGATTTCATTGGTACTACTTTTCAAAGCCCTTAATTTTTATGTTAATGAGTATTTTTTAACTTTTTTTGTATTTTGTAGAGACTATCCTTAAATAATGATATATTTGAGGCAAACTCGGATAGTGATCAGCGAAGTGAGACCAAAGAAGATACTTCCCCGAGGAAGAAAAAGAAAAAATTAAGGCATACAGAAGAGAAAAGCCCAGATGATCTGAAAAAGAAAAAAGTAAAGACTGGGAAACTGAGAGATAAATCCAAACCAGACCTGGAGAGCTTCTCGGAAAATTTAGTCTTTGATTTAAGGACAAAGAAAAGGATTTTGGAAGCCAAAGAAGAATTAAAGGAGTCCAAAAAGCCCAAAAAAGATGAAATAAAAGAAACTAAAGAAGTAAAGAAAGTTAAAAAAGGTGAAATAAGAGATTTAAAGACTAAAATAAGAGAAGATCCCAAAGAAAACAGAAAAACAAAAAAAGAGAAATGTGTTGAATCTCAGGTGGAATTTGAATTGAGTGCGCTTAGTGATTCCCCGTTGCAGGAGCAAGACGGTGAAGATTTACATTCTGACAATAGAGAAGAGAAACAAAACATTAAAAGTGCAAAAGATAGAGCAGGGCAAGATGCAGGGCAGGACCAACCTCTTGATAAACAGCCGGACAGCGTTGCGAGTGTTGACGAGGATGCTGATGTCAAGGCCAAGAGGAAAAAAAAAACCCTGAGAAAGGCTGAGGAACCCAAAGAGAACAGGAAGCTAGAAAACAGGAATGCTTTCTTAGAGAAGAAAACTGTGCTCAAAAAGCAGAAGAATCAAGATAAAGGCAAAAGTACCACCACTGAGTTAGAGAAGCTGACGCCTGCCTCTGCCCAGAAGCAAAAGGGTTTGAGGTTGGGTGGGGAAGAGCGAGGCCTCAGGTCCACCGACCTGACGACGGAGGAGGTAAGGGCCGAGGAGGTAACGGCGGGCGGGAGAGACAACCTTGCAGATTACAGAAATACCCGGGCAGACTAGCGCCCTTGTGAGTGGTCAGGAAGTTGCACAAATAATGAGACAGATAAACTGTAAAAAGTGTTTCCATCATCAGGGAGTTATGGAATAGTGTGACAACTATGGGCAGTTTTAAATGCTGAAGATCCTCTAGCCTTTGGACACTGCCCCCACCAAGTTTATATCTTGGTCTAACTTTCTCTTAGATTAACTACAACTAGAAAATTGAGGACTAACTTGTGAACAAAAGTAAGGATTTCTTTTTAGACGTACTGAGATGTAGCATTGTATAATCAGGCTTATAGCTTCATGAGCTTATTTTGTTAGCTTTTCATGTCCTACTTGGTATTTTCCCCTGTTATGTTAAGAATATACCACTGTTTACTTAAATAGTAGTACACAGAGTGCATTAACATTACAAATCTTTTAATTCTTACAAAAATATATTTAATAGAGAATTTGTCCCATTATAAAAATTATTACATGGCTTTTCAAAATGGAAATATTTTCCAAATTATGCAAGTATTTACATATGCAGTGTTTATCAAGGGCTATGTAAAAGGTCATTTTCTTTTTATTCATTATTCCCAGTTTTGGGAATTTATCTTAAGTAAATCATTTTCAAAGGGGGAAAAAGCTGTGTATACAAACAAAGTTATTTATGACAGTTATTTTCATTAGTGATAAACTGATAGCAGTCTGACTTTCTAGCTGTGGGGGAAATGGTTAAGAAAATGTTGGTGTACCAACTCAGCAACCGTTACAGCCATTGAAATACTGATTTTGAGGTCAGTGTAACAAAAACAGAAAAGTTTAGAAAATATGGAGAAGAAAACCCTACATACATATTAGCATAATTATGTAAAAATATCTATGTAAAGAAAAATGGATTTTTAAAAAATCCATGCAGAGGTACAAGTTTCAGAAGGAGGAACATGGAGAAATAAAAATAGTCATGCTTGTTTAATAAGACTACAGGTGAAATGTTTTTGGAATTTTATAGTATGTTATTTTTAGTAATAAAATTTTGAGTAGGTAAACTGGTGTTAGGTTTTGAATTTGATATTTTATAAATTATTATATGGTTGGTTAAGGAAGCAGTTTATGTGAAAAGGATTTAACGATCAGTTACATGCAGTATACAAAGGCAGTCACTGAAGTGAGGAACTTATATTTTCCAGTTTTCAAATGTACAGTGTTAGCTCTTTATCCATTCTTGTTTTGGGTTTTATATGTTTGTTTTCCTCAGGAGAAAGAGACCAAAAAAAATGAACCCAAAGAAAAATACCAGAAAAGGCATGATTCAGACAAGGAAGAAAAAGGCCGAAAAGAGCCAAGGGGATTAAAGAGTGAGTATAAATACAAACATGTTACATTTGCACTGCCGTCCTTCTACAAAGAACTTAATTGAGAATGAACGCATTTGCATTTCTAACATGGAATGTTATAGAAAATTTCATTGACTGGGAAATTTAGAGTTGCATGCTACTTTTGATTAACCATTTACCTAAGTTTATTATATAACAATTTATATAATTAATTTTTTCTTTCTGTTCACCTTGTTTTTCCTCCTTTTCAGTATTGTGAGGGAGTAGGTTAGAATTACCAACAGAAGAAATTAGTTGTGGCTGAAAAATCAATGTGTCCTTTATAGTGGATGCTAAATAAAACAACTTTTTTTTAAGTATTAGGTTATTAAGTATGAAATGTCTGATTTACTTTGACAGTATCTCTGACATTTCACTTTCACACGTCTTGTTTTATTTTTATTGTGAAAGTACATTCTCAGGCTTTCATACACATGATTTGGCTTGTGATTATCTTTCAAATTTTTTGTTAGAGCAATTTTTGTGAAACCATGGATAAGTCAAAAATTCTTGATATTTTCGAATATGAGTTCTGTTGTGGAACCAGTGCTGTGCAGACACCTCAAAACATCAACAAAGTGTTGGGAAGGATGTGGCTAATGAACACACAGTATTTAGATGGTTTGAGAAGGTTCATTCTGGTGATTTTAATCTTGAAAATGAGCCATTTGGACAACCTGAGACCAAGATGTATAATGATGAGCTGAAAGCTGTAGTGGAAGTGAATTCATTTCAACCTTTGCGTGAATTAGCAGCAAGGTTTGACGTTACTATTCTAACAACATTGGATCATTTTTTTTTTTTTTTTTTTTT
>CM052445.1:1557369-1581128 GCA_028533085.1 Varecia variegata
CATAAACAAGCTACCATTAAGATGGCAAAACTGTGTTGATGGTTTAGGCGCATATTCTGATTAACTGTACTGCTTCTTGTTTGAGATAAACTAAACTTTTAATTTGAAATTGGACATTTCATATTCAATGACCTTATATATTCAATATTTAACTCTCATTTGTATAAACATAATATCGAATACACATTTTGCATCACTTCAAGATATATCATAATTGGGATTCCATAATACATATCGATACTGGGATAAGTACTTTGTAAAGAAAAAAAATCACCACTAATGTGTTTGAATAAGCCCTAGCAGGTAAGTATTTTAGTTTATGTACCAAAACTCCTTGGAACACATGTTTTCTTGGAAGCAGTGATTCTAAGATAGGAGATAGGTAATTTTCTCTGGGTTTTCTCCAAAAGCTACATGTAACTGAAGTAGTATAAAAGGCGGATTTTGCTGTACGCCCGGGCTGAGGCTCGGCATAGCAGCAGGTAAGTGAAGCTAGGAAGGAGCAGCGGCTGTTTCAGTGGGTTGCACATAAAGTGACTGGCCTGTCCCCTGTTGTACTCAGAGGTTATGGGAGTTCTTCCTAATTGTGTTCTCTTCTTTTTAGGGTTACTTCTCAGGTCTGGAGCTTTGCCAGTTTTCTCCCCACTTTTATCTTGAGTTGACAGCTGGTGACATCACGTCCAGCTTTACCGGGTGCACGGCCAGTGCTCTGCAGCCTGCCGTTGCCCCCGCTCACCAGCAGAAACCGTTTTGCCACAGGCTTGGAGATCCAGCTGTAGGTAGTCCGGTGTCTCTAGCAGTAAGAAAGGTGACAGTGTGAGCAGGGTCACTCTGAGGCTCGCTGTTGTCAGTGAGCCGCAGGCACAGCTGGAGGGAGTAGGTCGGAACACTGCTTACAGCCGTGCACCCTGGACGTCCTCTGTAGATACAGAGCAGCCAACAGAAAGACCAGTGGAAACGATTTTGTGGCTTCGATAGTCAATCTGACCGTGCTTTATGACCAAGGCAAATGTTAGTGAAAATAACGAAAATATCTGTTTTTTTAAACATTAACCCAGATTTTATTTCAATTATAACAGACATTTGTGACTCATACTTACCATCAATTTTAATTTTTTCACTAGCATTTAAGGAAATCAGAAATGCATTTGACTTATTTAAATTAACTACAGAAGAAAAAAATGATGTTCCTGATAGTAATCGGAACCGAGAAGAAATACCACTGGACTGTAAAACCA
Organism: Varecia variegata; assembly: GCA_028533085.1. Classification (NCBI taxonomy): domain Eukaryota; kingdom Metazoa; phylum Chordata; class Mammalia; order Primates; family Lemuridae; genus Varecia; species Varecia variegata. The sequence goes on from CM052445.1 coordinate 1,558,608, forward strand.
CAGAAGATCACAAAACCAAAGAAAGCAAGCAGTTACTTAAAGAAAAGAGAAGTACAAGAGACGAAACGGATACTTGGGCATACATTGCTGCAGAAGGTGATCAGGAGGTTTTGGACAGTCTGTACCAAGTGGATGAGAATGCGGGTGGGTTTGTTTGGAATCATTTTGCAGAATTTTTTCAGGATATTGCACCGTATTATTTCAGTCTACTCTTCACTGTAATTCTGATCTTGATCAGAAAATAATGGAGTAGAGCATTTTATGTGATCGCCTGCATATTGAAGACGTGGGCCATTCTGTGACTTCTAAATGGGTCGAACCACTTTTTCTGAGTTCCTATAATGTGCTCAGCACAGTTAGAAATTATAAAGATTTCTGATTTTCCACTTTACCTGCTCTTGCCTGATGGCCTGATTGTATGTCTTCTTGGATTTCTTTCAGAAAATTATCAAATACAAACTTACTTGTATTCCTTATTTTTTTTCTTTCTTTTTTTTTTAAACACCTCGTCTCCTATAGTCTTGCCTCAGGGACTTACTTGTATTCTGGTCTTACAACTTTGCAGTAAATAACACTAAAGATATATGATAAATGCTGTCCTAAGGACACGGATTGGTTGAGAAGAAGGGGAGGACCTTGTATAGAATACAGAGGACAACAGCTATGGGGATGAGTGAAAACAGTAAACATGTATGTTCATAACTAGGACTAAATAGATAAGAGATTACTCTGATAAAACTTTGTATAATTTATGAATCTTGAGGAATGGTTTAAGAGAATTTTTTAAATTGAAAGTATATGACAGGCTGGTCTGGCAGACTCTTTTACTGCAAAACAACTAGATCCTAGATACCTAGATAAAATGTACTTTTGGATGCATTGCTGAGTTTGCAGGAAATTGGGATAATTTCTAAGAACAGAGGGCAAGGAGGAGGAGGAGGAGGAGGAGGAAGTCGGTTGCCCAGAAGGCAGATGCCAGTTAGCAGCACTGCTGTTGGAGGCCAAGCAATGAAGAATAGATACAGTAGGGAACATCAGTAATGGCAGAAGTTGGTTCTTGAAAAGACTGATAAAAGAGACAATGCCCTGATACAGTTGGTTGAGGGGAAAAAAGAATGAAGGCTTAAACAATATTTTAAATGATAAAAGACACATGATTACAGATTGCATACAGCTAGGCCAGGGTGGCAGCTCAAGGGCTATGCTTTTTTCCCTATGACATCAGCTCTCAGAGTTAGCACAGAGAGGTATTTGAGTTGAGGGCTTTGGAAAAAAGTTACTTCATTTATTGCATATCTTTTACAAACTTCATTTCCATGACAAGGTTATCTGCCTAACATCATCTATGTAGCTTGAAGAATTGGTTTTATGTGAAAATCCTTTAACTCTTACCATCAAATGTTTCTGGTTTTTATTTTTTGAAATAGCATAGAGTCGGCTGGGCGCGGTGGCTCACGCCTGTAATCCTAGCACTCTGGGAGGCTAAGGCGGGAGGATCGCTCGAGGTCAGGAGTTCGAGACCAGCCTGAGCAAGAGCGAGACCCCGTCTCTACTAAAAATAGAAAGAAATTATCTGGACAACTAAAAATATACATAGAAAAGATTAGCCGGGCATGGTGGCACATGCCTGTAGTCACAGCTACTCGGGAGGCTGAGGCAGAAGGATCGCTTAAGCCCAGGAGTTTGAGGTTGCTGTGAGCTAGGCTGACGCCATGGCACTCTAGGCTGGGCAACAGAGCGAGACTCTGTCTCTAAAAAAAAAAAAAAAAAGAAATAGCATAGAGCCATTTGGGATCTCCCAAATGAACTATGCTGAGGTCTTAGTGATTTATTGCAATGGTAATGAGAGTGAGAGCTGGACATGGCCACCCCCCGTGTTACTGCACCTGGGGGCCCCCCAGACCAGGGAAGACGCTAGCAGAGCTTCTTGGTGGATGGAGTATGGCCACTGTGGGAACAGGGGCTTCCAGGAGGGAGGGGCTCAAGCGAGTCTGGAACAATGACTTTCATTTACATGCTGGTCTGGTTCACACATTGGGAATTACATTACCTGTGTAAATGGTTGGTGGCAATGTATATCCAAGAAGAATGACCACAGAAAGAAGTCATGTAGAATTACTCACCTTTCTTCTTATTGAATTCTGTGGTTTCTGCTTCCTTGAGCTACTCAGTCCTGCACTTAAAATTCATCTTTCACTATTTTACAGTTAGAGGTTACCTTTGGAGCACCATGGTATTTAAATGTGGATAGTTCGTATTACTTCCCAAAGAAATCAGGAATTTTATCAATTAAAGAAAAGACTTAATGACTTATGTTAAAAGTGAGCATGGTGGCTCACACCTGTAATCCCAGTGACTGAGGAGGCTGAGACGGGAAGATTGCTTGAGGCTACAAGTTTGAGACCAGCCTGGGCAACGTAGCAAGACCCTGTCTCAAAAAAAAAAAAAAGACTAAAAAATTTAGCTGGGTCTGGTGGTACATACCTGTAGTCCCAGCTACTCACAAGTCTGAGGCAGGAGGATCCCTTGAGCCCAGGAATTTGGGGCTGTAGTAAGCTATGGTCCAACCACCGCATTCCACTCTGGGCAAAGAGTGAGACCCTATCTCTTTAAAAAAAAAAAAAAGAAAAGTATGCATAAGGTATTGGTTAAGACACTACAACTTTCATAAATAGCATTGTGTTTTCTTATACTTGAGAAAAATATCTGTTAATAAGGCTCTTGTGTGTTCCAGATGGCCGGCAACATATTTTGAGTTTGGGCATGGACTTGCAGCTGGAATGGATGAAATTAGAAGATTTTCAAAAGCATCTTGATGGGGAAGATGAGAATTTTGCTACAGCTGATGCAATTCCAAGTAGTGAGTAGTTTTGGAATTATAGAAACCTCTTTCACAAATGTATACATACAACCTAATTTATCTTTCTTCATTTTAGATTTGTTGAGGGATGCTGTGAAAAATGGAGATTATGTTACTGTAAAGGTTGCACTTAATTCAAATGAAGAATATAACCTGGACCAAGAGGTAATATGTTTTTGAAAAAAATCTCATGAAAAGAAGTTGGAAAGTAGCTCTTTAAAAAGAATTCAATTTTATTTTTCATTTATTTTATATTCATTCATTTATTTATAAAGGTAATATGTGTTCACTGTGCAGAATTCAAATGTAGAACTCTGTAAATGTGCATTTTATAGTCCCTGTAATTCCAGACTCCTCCCAGGTGACCATTTGGTTTGGTTTGGTCATGATCTGGCTGGTTTTGTCTATGATCTTCCTTCTGCCACTTTGAGGAGTGTAAAATGACTCCCATTCTCACGTGGCCTGTTGTGTTCTTTGAGAGTTGCCCATTTATAGCAATTGCCCATCTTTCTGTTGTTGCTGGAGATTATTCATCTTGATGTATATGGGTTTTTTATATGGAAGCACATTAATCCTTCTGGTTTTTAAGTTTTGTGTTTTGGTTCTTATACTGCTTAGAAGATTTTTAGATTTTTTCCTGTAGTTGTGGAGTTTTTAGGTTTAATCCTTTGGGATTATAGTTCAAAAAATTTATTGGGATTTTGATTAAAATTGCATGAAATATATAGATTAATTTGAGCATTGACATTTTTATTTACATTTGAGTCTTCCATCTAGGAACATAACTCTATACATTCATTCAGCTCTTTTTTTTTTTTTTGAGACAGTCTCACTCTGTTGCTCCAACTAGAGTGCAGTGGTGTCATTGTAGCTCACTCTCACCTCAAACTCCCTGGGCTAAAGCGATCCTTTTGCCTCAGCCTCCTGAGTAGCTGGGACTACAGGCATGTACCACCACACCCGGCTAATTTTTTCTATTTTTGGTAGAGATGGGTTCACTCTTGCTCAGGCTGGTCTCGAACTCCTGAGCTCAAGTAGTCCTCCCAGAGTGCTCGGGTTACAGCCCACTGCCCCACCCCCCATTCAGCCTATTCTTTGCCCTTAAGCAAAGTTCTGTGGGTCTTTTCCTTTGTGGTGGTCTTGCACATTTCTTTTAGGTATATTTCTACAGGTTTTATAATGTTTTGTTACCTTACTATGGTCATTAGAGTCTTTTTTCACTCAGAGTTTGTTTTCTAACTGCTGCCTATAGATGTTGAAGCTACTGATATCTCTGTGTGTGTGCATATGTGTGTCTCCAGTCACTTAATGAAATTCTCTTACTCTTAATTTTTAAGTTACTGTCTTTGGATTTTCTAGGTAGAGACCATCTGCCCCCAAATAATCCACTGATCATTATCCTATCATGCAAACTGTTGATGTGCCATTAGGATTTAATACAGGCATTCCTCAGAGATATTGCTGGTTGGTTCCAGACCCCGGCAGTAAAGCAAGTCTGGTAAAGCAAACACAAAGTTTTTGGTTTCCCAGTGAATATAAAATTAGGTTGGTACTACACTATAGAACTTATTAAATGTGCAGTAGCATTATGTCTGAAAAAAACAATGTACATGCCTTCATTAAAAAGTATTGCTAAGACATGCTGGCATGGAGACAGGAAGCAGGCACGTGCCATCGGAGAAATGGTGCCAACAGACTTGCTCAATGAAAAGTTACTACAAACCTTCAGTGTGTAAAAACATGCAGACTCTCTGAAATGCAGTAAAGCAAAGTGCAATAAAACAAGGTATGCCTGTATAGGAAAGTTGTATAATTTCATGGTAACAGTTGTATGTGAAAAAAAAATTTAAAGTTATAGTTTCTGATTTTTAGGATATTTTAGTGAAAAACCTAAGATGCTTAAATCAACGCGATTTAGTGACTTCACATTGAAACATGTTAGGTGAAAAGACATGGCTCTCAAATTGTTCTGATTAAAGATGAACAATGTTTTTACTTACCAAAACCAACACAGGATGCCAGCGGGATGACACTGGTGATGCTCGCTGCAGCAGGAGGACAGGATGACCTCCTGCGACTCCTCATCACTAAAGGTGCCAAAGTGAACGGCCGGCAGAAGAACGGGACCACGGCCCTTATTCATGCTGCTGAGAAGGTCCGCAGCTTCGCGTGCCTCAGTTGGAGGGTTTCTAGTGGGACTTCCTGCCAGTGGACTGAGAATCTGCCTCTGTAGTGCATTGTAGCAGCCATACGGTCACATAACTTTGTAACTTCATATTTCAGTTGATCTGTGACTTCTAATGAATAGATTTTTTAATCATCAGTAGTACTTTGTAATCAAATTTTCAAAATAATGATTTATCTAGTTGGGAGTAATTTATATTGAATTAAAGCACACTGATTAGGCCAGGCATGGCAGCCCACACCTGTTACCCTAGCACTCTGGGAGGCTGAGGTGGGAGGATTGCTTGAGGTCTGGAGTTCGAGACTAGCCTGAACAAGAGCAAGAACCCCTGTCTATACCAAAAATAGAAAAATTAGCCAGGTGTGGTGGCCTGAGCCTGTAGTCCCAGCTACTCGGGAGGCTGAGGCAGGAGGATCACTTGAGCCCAAGAGTTTGAGGCTACGGTGAGCTGTGATGATGCCACTGCACTCCAGCCCGGGCAACAGAGTGAAACTGTGTCTTGAAAAAAATAAATAAAGTACTCTGATTAAAGTTCTAATATTGGCTGGGCACAGTGGCTCACGCCTGTAATCCTAGCACTCTGGGAGGCTGAGGCGGGCGGATTGTTTGAGCTCAGGAGTTTGAGACCAGCCTGAGCAAGAGCAAGACCCCGTCTCTACTAAAAATAGAAAGAAATTATCTGGCCAACTAAAAAATATATATAGAAAAAATTAGCCGGGCATGGTGGCGCATGCCTGTAGTCCCAGCTACTCAGGAGGCTGAGGCGGTAGGATCGCTTAAGCCCAGGAGTTTGAGGTTGCTGTGAGCTAGGCTGACGCCACGGCACTCACTCTAGCCCGGGCAACAAAGCGAAACTGTCTCAAAAAAAAAAAAAAAAAAAGTTCTAATATTGATTTTAGTCTTAGATAATTTGAAAGTCTTTTCCAGCTGAAATAAAGTATTCCTTTTGATTAATAATTGAATTTAAATGTTCCCATGTATTGTCTTTTGAAAGGATTTTTGTGCAGAGGTTCTTCTGTAGAAGGCCTGGGTCCCACTTCGGGCGGCCGAGCACAGGCGCCCGTGGGGCGCGTCCACCCCAGGCGCAGGCCAGCAGCCCGCTTGCAATAGAATCTGCTGAGTATTTTTCCTGATGAATAAAAATTTCAAAACATAAAAAAAGTCTTTTAAAGAATTTTGGATGTCAGATCGCTTTTTTTTTTTTTTATAGAACTTTCTAACCACAGTGGCCATCCTTTTGGAAGCGGGAGCTTTTGTGAACGTCCAGCAGAGCAACGGCGAGACCGCACTGATGAAGGTAGGTCCCTGCCGCGGATCGGCTGCTTCTCAGCCTCTCGCAGGTGTTGATGTTGGCGCCTGCCGGGCCCCGTGCTGGGGCTGGGAATAGCTGGGGCAGAGACAGTCCCGGGACCCCCGAAGCTCACAGAGGAGCAGGAGTGGGCCAGTGAGGCAGGAGCGGAGTGGTGTGGCAGTGGTGGGACTGGAACAAGCTCAGAGAGTCGCAGGGTCACACAGGGGTGCTGCTCCCGAGCTCGGGCCTGGGGACCTCCCTGAGCCTTAGTGTAGACGGGGCAGGCTCCGGGCTGTGTCCTGGAAGGCACCACAAGTCTGCAGGGAGCGGGAGCCGAGAGGGGGCTGCTGCAGCCCTGGCAGGGGCGGAGACTGGGAGTGGGACAGAGCACCACGCTCAGTGTGTTCAGTATTATTTTGGCGAATTCGTCTCCTCGGCCTCAGGCACTTCCTGTGTTTTGGAGTTGAGGTTTGCAGATGCATTTGAGTGGAAGACTGTTGGAGGCCCCCAGCTTGCCCCACACCTTATTCTCCCTCCCTGTTTAGCGGTTTGAGTTTGCCTCAGGGGCCCCAGCCCAGCCTGGCCCGTTCTTCTGTGGCAGTTGCAGGTTCCTGGCCGGAGATGTCAGTAGCACATGGCAGGGCCGTATGGCCAGCTGGGGGTGGCTGTGTCTTGCCCCGGACCTGGGGCGTGGCTTTACGTAAGCCAGGCAGGGCCTTGCCTGCAGTCCCTGTCTCCAGCTCCCGTCACAAGTGAAGGGACACGGTATGGGACAAGCAAAGGGCGCTGCAGATGTCTGGCACTGTCTGTCTTGTCCCTTCTGTCACACGAGGCTTAATTGAGCTTTGCTGTCTGCTCTGTGTTTCTCTTTCATGTTCAGTTTGTGGAAATGTTTGCTTTGTTTAGGAGCCTCAACTTTGAGACTTGACTTTCCCTTTACGTGTTTGTGTTATTGCTGTATGTTTAGAGCAGAGGTGGCTTCTCAGAGCATCGTCTTAGCAGTGACAGGCGTGACAGGTGCGCTGTGAACAGCAGGTGCCGCGGTGCCTTCTGGAGCGTGGGGGAGGGGAAAATAGAAGCTCCTGGGGGCTGAGGAGCTGGGCTCATCCTGAGGGCAGTTGGAAAAACTGTAGGGTTTAAGCTGGAGAAAGATATGATCAGATTACAGTGTTTTCCATTTGTTTTAATGGTCTTGGTCCAGTAGGGAGAATGGATCGCAGAGAAAGGCAGTTTGCAGACGTGGGGGGTCTGCAAATGACAGGAAGTGGTAGTAGCACTTCCCCAGGTAGTGACAGAAGGGATAGAGTGGGTGGATTCACCAGCTTGGCAGGAGGTAGAATTCACGGAACTTGTGACCACAGACAACACCTGGTCATCGTGTTTTCTGAGTTGGGATGCAGGCAGCTCAGGGGCAGGACGGTCGCCACTGAGCTGTTGAGATGTTGCCTTTGCGCCAGAAATGCTCAGAAGGCGTTTCTCGCAGGAAACACAAACTCAGGAGTGAGGTTTGGGCTGGAAATTCAGATTTGGAGTTGTCCAGCGAGGTGACAGTATAGCCATTGGTTGAGTGGGTCACCTGTCAAGAATTGACAGGAAGGAGAGGCCAGAGAGGGAAGGAGGCTGTGTGAGAAAGACCAGAGAAAGACGAAGATGGGGGGCGGGGGGTCTCGAGCCAAGGGGAGAAGGTGGCTCACAGGGCCCAGGTGAAAGGGTGCCTGGGAGCCGGCAACGCGGGCGTGTGCCGAGTTGGCAGTGGAGGTGCAGGGTGTGCCGTGAGTGCCGGCGCCCAGGAGCCCTGACTGGGCAGAGGCCATGCCTGGGAAGGGGAGGTGTCCTGTCCTCTCTGAGAGGAGACTTGGAGCTCATGTAACTAGTGTCTAGTTTGGACAGGTGGCCAGGCACGCTGGCTCACACCTGTAATCCCAGCACTATGGGAAGCTGAGGTGGGAAGGTCACTTGAGGCTAGGAGTTCAAGACCTGCCTGAATGACATAGTGAGACCCCTTTTCTACAAAAAGCAGAAAAATTAGCCGGGCATCGTGGTACGTGTGAGGCGAGAGGATCCCTTGAGCCCAGGAGTTGGAGGCTGCAGTGAGCTATGATGAGGCCACTGCACTCTAGCTGGGGTGACAGAGTGGTGAGACCCTGTCTCAGGAAAAAAAAAACTTAGATAGGCTGCCCGTACCTACAGTTAGCTTTATTTAGTTAGGTACCTGTTCCTGAAAAGCAGTATTTTAGTTGCTTAGAAGATGTATAATGGTATATTAAGTTTTACTGAATTTTAGAATTAGAAGAGATAAACATACAGATTTCAGAAAATAAAATAAAAAACCTTTTCATATGAAATTGGTCCTCACCAGAGTGGGAGATGCAGATAACTGCCCTCGCCCATCAGTGTCGGGGCCTAGCAGGGCTTGTCCCCCTGCTGTGGTGTGGGTTGGTTGTCTTGGGCCTGTCCTGGGCACTGCAGGATGTTCCCCAGCGTCCCCAACTGCCATACTGGCCACCAGTGGCACCCGCACCGCAGTCTGACACAGAAGTGTCCCTGGTGAGAGCCCTGGGTGACGCCTGGCGTCTCCGGGGACTCGGCTGTGCGCGGCGCCTGCTGTGCAGAGCGGCCCAAGGGGAAGCCTGGCCTTGGCCCTCCAGTGTCCCCTCCCCAGTGTGGTGAGACACAGGGAGCGTGGTCCCCTTTTAACAAACGGAAACTCACGTACCTGAAGGCACGTGGCTGGTGAGGGACAGAGGGAGAGAACCCGTGCCACAGGTGTGTTTTCTCCAGAAATGGTCTCTAGACCATGTCACAGCTCCGTCTTAGATTGGCAAATTGGGAATCCTGTCTGTGCCCAGGTAGCCCCTGTTACAGCAGCAGCTGGGGACAGTTTGAGTTACCCTGCGACCCAGAGAGCTGCGCGTCAGATTCTTGAGAAAACCCCTGACGCTGAGGGTGGCTGCTCGGTCCTCTGTCGTGCGCTGGCACGAGGGGCCGCTGAGCGGGGCCTGGTGTCTGCCCGTTTCCTGGAGGGTCAGTGAGGACGGGGACTGAACGTGGCTCACACTTCTGTCGCCGAGCGTCTGCAGCGCTGCACGGCCACCGACACCTGCCGGGCCTGGCCCAGGTGCTCTCAGCGTCTCCATCGCCCTTTGCCCTCTTCACAAAGCGCCACCAGGCACGCACGGAGAGAGGGACCAGTGCCAATTGGTAGTTAACCATGGTTTACAGTGAAGTAATTATTACTTTTTTCCTGACCTAGGCCTGTAAGAGGGGAAATTCGGACATCGTACGACTTGTAATTGAATGTGGAGCTGACTGCAATATTTTGTCAAAGCACCAAAACAGTGCACTGCACTTTGCAAAGCAGTGCAACAATGTGCTCGTGTACGACTTGCTGAAGAGCCATTTAGAGACGTAAGTGGCAAGTGACCCTGCCGTGGTGAAGTCACAAAGTATACTCTGTTCATTTGGATACATCAAAATTAGAACAGCCTGTGTGTAACTACTCAGAAAAAGATTAAGTACAAGTCCTGATTGGTTTCTGTTTCCAGTAGATTATGAATTTAATAAGTGGCATACGAATATTTTTCTGCAAGTTATTGGAGTCTTAGAAAATTTCACACTTAACACTGGCATATCAGGGAATATCTCCTTAAAATCTTAAGTGTGCTCTTAATTTGGTTAGCAAACATTTCCTTAAAACCGTTTAAACTTGGCCGGGCGCGGTGGCTCACGCCTGTAATCCTAACACTCTGGGAGGCCAAGACGGGAGGATTGTTTGAGCTCAGGAGTTCAAGACCAGCCTGAGCAAGAGCGAGACCCCGTCTCTACTAAAAATAGAAAGAAATTATCTGGCCAACTAAAAATATATATAGAAAAATTAGCCGGGCATGGTGGCGCATGCCTGTAGTCCCAGCTACTCGGGAGGCTGAGGCAGGAGGATCGCTTGAGCCCAGGAGTTTGAGGTTGCTGTGAGCTAGGCTGACGCCATGGCACTCACTCTAGCCCGAGCAACAGAGTGAGACTCTGTCTCAAAAAAAAAAGAAAAAAACCCTTTCAACTTTATTTTCTTTCTAATAGACTATTTTTTACAGCAATTTTAGGTTCACAGCAAAATTGAAAAGGTAGAGTTTTTTCAAAGGCCCTCTGTCCCCTCCGTTGAGGTCCCCAGCAGAGGTGCATGCTGTTACTGCCCGTGGCCCTGGGCTGACACACCCGTCACCACCCGTAGTCTGTGGCTTCCGTGAGGGCCCGCTCTGTCTTGGTGTCACTTCCCGTGGGTTTGGACAGACGCACACTGACGAGTGCCTGCCGTTACCGTTTCATACAGGAGAGTTGCACAGCTTTGGGAGTCCCCTGTCTTCCCGGGCTGGTCCCTCCCTCTCCCTAACCCCTGGTAACCACCAGTCCTTTTACTGTCTCCATAGTTTTGCCTTTTCCAGAACAGTTGGAACCAAATATTATTTGGCCTTCTCAGATTGGCTTCTTTCGCTTAGCAATAGCATGTAAGGTTCCTTCCATGCCTTGATAGCTCATTTCTTTTTAGCACTGACTAATATTCCATTGTCTGCATGTACCACATTTTATTAAAGTTCATTCTTTTTCTTTTTCTTTTTTTTTAATAGAGACAGAGTCTTGCTCTGTGTCCCAGGCTGGAGCACAGTGGTGTGATAAGAGCTCACTGTAGCGTTTAACTCCTGGGCTTAAGCAATCCTCCCACCTCAGCCTCCCAAGGAGCTGGGACTACAACGTGTGTGCCACTGTGCCCAGCTAATTTTTAAAATTTTTGTAAAGACGGGATCTCACTAGTGTTGCCCAGGCTGGCCTTGAACCCCTGGCCTCAAGTGGTCCTCCTGCCTCAGCCTCCCAAAGTGCTGGGATCACAGGTGTGAGCCACCGTACCCAGCAAGTTCATTCTTTGACAAATGAATTCTAAATTTTATTCTAGCTTCATACGTCATAACTTTTTATCACTTAAAAATTCTTTTGGTGTACACCTGGAAGCAGAGTGTGGAATGATGGACAGTGGAGACTCGGAGGGGTGGGACGGGCTGTATGGTGGGAGGTTGCTTGGTGGGTGCAGTAGGTGGCTCCGTGATGTACGTGCTGAAGGCTTGACTTCACCACAGTCTATCAGTGCAGCAAAACTGCACTCGTACCATCCCGTGAATGTATAGAAATAAAAAATAAATGGGGAAGAAAATAATTCTTGTCTCAGCACACATCAGGAACTCTACGAACAGTGGCCAACTCAAGTAGGGTGCTTATGTTTCATCCATAGGGGTCCTGGGGTGGGCAGCCCTGGGCAGGAATAGCCACTCTGATCTCCTGGTCCACTACACTTAGAAAATGACTTGTATCGTCATGCACACAAGATGGTTGCTCCAACTCCAGGCTTAAGGTCTACATTCTAAAGAAAAAGTAAGGTAAATTTCAGTTGAGACAAAAAAGGTGCGTACCTGGTCTGTCCTCTTGACAGCCTTTGCTGGGAGCCTCGCCCGACCGGTGACTTGTCCGGGCCTCCCCAGCAGGCCCGGTGCGTGCAGGGCTGTTTCCAGCTGCAGGGAAACCTGGAGAGCCAGCAGGTAGGGTGACCCACTTTCCTGTTTGCCCAGGACGGAGGGGTTCTCATTTCTGGTTTTCCATTTATTCGTTAGACAAATATGGGGTTTTTTGGGGTATAAATTTATGGGGCATAATTTTGTGGCATTGATGTATTGCACAGTGGTGAAGTCAGGATTTTTAGTGTATCCATCCCTGGAGTAATGTACACCATACTAATTAAGCAATTTCTCATCACCCACCCCCAGCTCTTCCAAGTCTCTGTTGTCTAGCAGTCCACACTCTGCTTTCATGTGGACACATGATTTAGCTCCCACTTATAAGTGAGAACATGCCATATTTGTCTGTGTCTGCGTCGTTTCACTTAAGATAATGGCAGTTCCATCCATGTTGCTGCAGAAGACAGGATTTTACTCTTTTATAGCTCCGTAGTATTCCATTGTGTATATATGCCACATTTTCTTTCCCCATTCCCCCGCTGATGGACACTTAGGTAAATGTGGGAGTGCAGGTGTCTCGTTTCTACAGTGAACAAGTTTGTCCTGAGTACACTCCATGCCAGGCACTGTTCTGAAGGTCAGGGATGTGGAAGTGGCAGGCGGGGAAAAAGACTTGCCCTCCTAGAACCTCAGCTCCAGTGAGACGAGAGACAGCTGAAGAGGAGTAGAGGCAGGGGGAGGATGGGAGGTGGGCATGGGCAGGGCTGCGGCTCTTTTTTTTTTTTATAAAGGTTGACCTGGAAAGGCCTCGCTGGTATTCAACAGTGTATGGCTCGTGGGTCTCTTTCTACATCGTCAACCTGAAATAACAGAAAGGGTCAGAATGCAGTTTTAAAAAGTTGATTCAAGCAGAAAGCCGGGAATGGCCATTTGGAAAACACAGACTCCATAGAAATGGGGTCAGTGTTCCAAACTTAAAAGTTAAGTTCATGTTTATATAGGCAGAAAACAAAGAAGTTTGGTAGGACTGTAACATCTTTTATTTTATGAGTTACAACAATTTAGTTACAGTTTGTTTTTTTTTCTTTTCCATACGGCTTGTTTTCATTTTCTTTCCAGTTTAAAGAGTATATTTAACATTCAATCTTAGTGTGCTAGTCATGACGTCTCTGTGTGAGAAAGGTAAGAGGGAAGTTAATCTGTAGGGAAGGTCGGCAGTGAAGAGGGAGGGACTCCCTGTACCCGTGAGTCGCTGGCAGCGCCGGTGAGGAAGGCGGCCGGTCTACCGGTCTACTGCCGGAGGAGCCCGGTTACAGCTGGCTGTCGCGGACCTCAGGCCCACAACCACATTACTTCAAGGCTCAAAATAATTAAAAGTCCCAACAGCTTAAATTTTACATTACTTATTTTCACAACATCAATATTAACAATTTTTACTATCCTTTTTTCTTAGACTTTCAAGAGTAGCGGAAGAGACGATAAAGGATTACTTTGAAGCTCGTCTTGTTCTACTAGAACCAGTCTTTCCAATAGCATGTCATCGACTCTGTGAGGGGCCAGATTTTTCAACAGATTTCAGTTACAAACCCCCACAGAACATTCCGGAAGGTAAGCATAAGCTTCTCTCAGTTTGAAGTGTGACAACACTATAATTATTAACTGAGTTTTAGACAGAATCCTTTCTTTGAACAAAACCTTAAAGAAAAATTCCATTATGTGTAATAATTCTATCAAATAGTTAATAGCAGAGCTACTGTCACGTAAGAGACCCAGCTAATGCCCCCATCCCACAGGGGACTTTGTAGGGTCTGCAGAGCGCTGTGTTAACACTGGTTTAAAAAGTGTGAAAGTTGGGTCTAAATATACAAGTTTTTATTACATTTTATTCGCGCTTAGCTTCACAATTCTAAGTCTAGTATCTTTTTAACCCCAAATTTGGGTTATTATTACAAATAGTCTTAGAAAAAGAAAAAAATTCTTACTCCATAGCAGAGTAGGAAAGATGGAAGCTTCAGTTCTCTTCCTAGCCTGTGCTTCCAGAGGCTTTCTTTCAGGTAGGATGATGACCATGGCCTGTCCCTGGCCCTCTCTGGGACACGGGGCTGCACACAATGGCGGGGGTGACGCTGTCTCTGCCTGGAGGGAGGAAGCTGGGCCTTTTTTTGTTGTTAGAAACGCCCACTCCCTACTAGAGAAAATAGAGCCCTACTGATTAAAGAGCACAATTTGTGACATCTTGGTGTTGAGTGAACTTGACATAGAAGAGTCATCATTTGTAGTTTTGACTGTTGACGTGAACCATGTGCATTGCCGGGCGTGAGCGCCAGAGAGCACGGAGCCAGGCTGGGCCACCTAATGAGTCCATGAGATTGGCACAACTGGACCCGCTTAGGGTTAGAGTTTTTCCTGCACACGCACAATGTCTGCATCCACCAAGTTTTATTACTCAGGTGAAGTCTCCAATCTAAGATCCTGGTAGACGTTCCTGGCCTTTGCTGCTCAGGATATGGTCTTTGCATGGAGCCAGGGGCGGGGGCCTGAGAATGTCAGTCTTCTCCTGGGCAAGATCTCAGGCGATTTATAAACACATTAAAATTTAAATACACTACCGTTGGCCTCTTGAGGGACTTCGGCTGTTAAGAACTGTAATCTTGTTTGTTAACTCGTAGTTTGGCTGAAGACAAAACTTCTATCGAAGTTTGCACTGAAACAGCTGTTAGCAAATTGCTTGTGTCATTTTAGATCTATGAAACTCAAGTATTGGTCAGACTGATGAACACCACCCCTCCCTTACAGGTAGCTCACTGTGGTTGGCAGAAGTAGAAACATGATCCCTGAGAGGACTGCCCTGCAGACCACCTGAGCCTGCCAGGCTTCACAGTGGACCTGGCTGGGGGAAGGAGACAGAGACAAGACTGTCCCTACATTCAGGCCTTGTCTCCCCCTTGATTGGGGCTGGGGGTGTGTGCACGATAAAGCTAGAGGGCAAACTGTGTCCAACCTCAGACAGCTTGAAAAGAGGCCGAAAAACCAGGGCCCCAGGTGCCCTTTTTTCCTGGTTCTTTGGGGTCTGGCCAAGTTTTCTCTTGTTGTTTACGGGCCTAGAGCGATGCTGTATCATGTTAAAAATGGTTGGTGGGTTTCACAGGTCATACAGTTCATATACCTATTTTCTGTTTTATTACTAAAAGTATGGCTGCTGTTGAAAAAAAATGTTATATATTTTTGATATTCAGTAAAAGTTTCACATCTCATGTTAGCATTTTTTTTTCCAAGTAAGATTTTTTGGTATTAATCAGAAAGTTTGGAAAAGGCAAAACAGTATGTGGAAAAAAATGGAAAACCAGTTAAACCCATACCCAGATATAACCACTATAGAGTTGTCCGTGGGTTTGCTTCCAAGGCCATGTATACACATTTAGCAGCAACTTTAAAATACTTTTTAAAAAATTGTTTAACTTTAGAAAATCATATTTAAGTCTTTTCCAGGAGCTATCAGTAGGGATTACTTTGGACAAAAAGTAAAAAGTGGCTAGGCGTGGTGCCTCACACCTGTAGTCCCAGCTCCCCAGGAGAGGCCAAGGTGGGAGGATCACTTGAGCCCAGGAGTTCGAGGCTGCAGTGAGCTACGATCACGCCTCTGCACTCCAGCCTGGGCAGCAGAGCAAGACCCCCGTCTCACAAAAAAAAAAAAAAAAAGTAAAAAAGTGTTCTGTGGTTTGAAAAATGCTGAGAAAATTGGCAGTTTTCTCAGCGCCTTCAGGGGCCGGGGGGTGGCCACCTGTCTGCCCAGGCCTGGCCTAGCTGCTCCCGTCTTGCACGGGGCTCCTCCCTCAGGGGTCTGAAGGCTGTAAGTGTAATAAATCTACTCACATCTCCCTGTTTCAGGCTCTGGCATCCTCTTGTTCATTTTCCATGCAAACTTTTTGGGTAAAGAAGTTATTGCTCGCCTCTGTGGACCATGTAGTGTACAAGCCGTGGTTTTAAACGATAAATTTCAACTTCCTGTTTTTCTGGTAAGATATTACATAGTTCAGTACTGAAATACATTCTTCTAATCTGAAGCACAGATGACTTAATGTTAAATGCCTATGTTATAATAAAATGCAATCATTTAGTAAATGATCCAGTAAATCAGTTGTTGGGAATGAGGCAATACCCATAATCATAAAATTATCCTAAATTTTATCAGTAGTGATTTTTCTAAATGAATTTTTCTAAAGTTTAATTCATTTCTTTGCCTTAAATTAGGCTTAACATGTCTTGGAACCAGCATTGTTCTGAATATAAGTTCTTAACAGTACAAGAAACATACTGTCTGATTTTAAATACTATGCCCTTTTCCACCATTGTAATTACAAACAAACATTCTTTCGTACTTCAAATACTAAATACAACCACGGTATAACATTGGTTGTATCTATGCTTAGTTTTAATGCATAATTAATATTAGTGGCTGTGTAATTTCTTTTTTAACATCATAAAAAATGCTCCTGAAGATTCTTACCACCTTTAGAATCCTTTCCTTGGCCCGAATTAAGCACAATTTATTGGGTGTGGACATTTTTAACACTTGTACTGTATGTGGCAGGATGCATTCTGTCTAATCCCAAAGATTTTCTTAGCTGTTGTTTTTTCTCATTTGTATCTTTTTAATGAATACAGAAAAAAAATTAAAGAAATCACAACATACTAACTTATAAAATCAAAAGTAAAACTTACACATGATTCTTTTATCCCACTGGAGTTTTAAAGGTTTCTGGTCTCTATACAGTCCAGCTGTTCATTTCTAGATGTGTGGGTTTGTCTGCAGAAACAGTGACTCACTCTCTCTCTTTCCACTCCAGGACAGTCACTTTGTTTACTCGTTCAGCCCCGTTGCAGGCCCCAATAGACTCTTCATAAGGTTGTCGGAAGCACCCTCTGCTAAGGTGAAAATCTTTTCATCATATTTAGTGTTACTGCTCAAACTGTCACTCTAGATTACTTAGGATCATTACAAGAAAATTTGAAGAATGTCGTGGTGTGCCTTAGTCCCCTTAATTTCAGTGTGCCTGTCCTAGAGACAAGCACTCGCTGGGGTAGCAGTGCTAGGCGCACTGCTGTGTCTGATGTAGGATGTGTTGGACACAGACGGTGAGACAGGAAAGGGACAAAGGATGAAAGCTGAGAAGAACATCTCTCTGGAAGATGGAACAGTGTGAGTCATGTTCTAGGCTTCGTTATTAAATTGCCATATGTATGTCTTTATCTTTAGGCTGGTCACCAATCTCTCTGTGAAGGGAGTTGGAGTGAAATATTCGGTCCATCTAATAATATAGTTATTTAATGTAATAACCTAAAATGAAATTGTAAGCACTTGGATTTTTTTTAATTAATTAAAATGGCACACCTGTAGTCACAGCTGCTCTGGGCTGTAGTGTGCTATGCTGATCTGGTTTCTGCACTAAGTTTGGTATCAATATGGTGACCTCTGGGCAGCGCGGGGCTGCCAGGTTGCCTAAGGGGTGAACTGGCCCAGGTCAGAAACAGATCAGGTCAGTAACTCCTGTGCTGATCAGTGATGGTGCCTGTGAACAGCCGCTGAACTCCAGCCTGGGCAACATAGTGATATCCTGTCTCTACTTCAGAAAAACAAAAATAAAAGAGCAGTAATCAATCTAACAATGTAAATTGATAACCAAGTTGAAAATATTGCCAAATTAGAGAAATAATTCTTGGCCATGGGTGGTGTTTTTTTGCTTCTAAGAAAGGAAAATTCTAGTTCTGTACTGACACATTCATTTTTTTCTTTCAATAGGTGAAGTTGCTAATAGGAGCATACAGAGTGCAGCTGCAGTGACCAAGCAGAAAGGATTGGGATGCAGTTATTTTCAGACCAGTTCCTAAATATTCTCTTTGAAGCAGTTTGGAATTCTTCTGGCACATGTCAAACTTTCACATGTAAAGTTTTGTCTGCAAACCTCCTGTGGTGTAAGCCTGTCGTCTGTTGTAGTCTGTAAGCTGGGATACAGATGTTTGTGCCAGTGTTTGGGAATCTCAGCGTTGTGTCCAGACTGCGTATTTTCAGTTTTTCCACAATGTGGATGGTACATATCAGGATTATTTAAGGAAATTAAAGACTCTTTTTTTTCTTAACTTGAAATTTTCTACTAGCCCTAGTGAATTTCTGTGTAAAAAAGGGGGGGGCGGGTGGGGAAGGAGAAATATTCAACCATAAAGCATTTGCTTACAGCAAGGGAGCTGTGTTATATTCAATTTACCCAACGCCAAATAAGTATGGATTTGCTGCCCTGGAAGGGTGATTAATGTGGCGATGGGGGAGAGGCCTGATCTTTTTCTAATCTACAGCTGCCACATATTCCCTAAGCAGAAAGGGTGGCGGTGGCAGTAACTCAGTAGAAGTGCGGTAATCACTTACCCTTTCAAATGCTAAAACAGGGTAATAAAATGAAAATCTAAGATGTAGCAAGAGTACAAACCTGGACATTATGAGGCCTACAAGAGAATATTTTTTTTTTTTTTTTTTTTTTTGAGACAGAGTCTCACTCTGTTGCCTGGGCTAGAGTAAGTGCCGTGGCGTCAGCCTAGCTCACAGCAACCTCACACTCCTGGGCTCAAGCAATCCTTCTGCCTCAGCCTCCCAAGTAGCTGGGACTACACCTACAAGAGAATATTAAATGTGAACTTTTAGTTCAAGTAATTTTGAAAAGCCATGTCCTGTGCCCTTGTGAACACTAACTGGGAAGACCAGCCTCAGATTCCAGCCACGCCTGGCTGTCCCAGGGGCTGAGTTAGATGTCAGGCTGTGCCTCAGGAAGAGCTCCTGCTTCTGTAGACGGCCCCACAGGTCTAACTCTTAGATTCTCTTAAATATTTGGCGAACACTCATAAAAATCAAGCTCAGTCTGGATTTTGAAAATTGTTTAGTTCCTCATTAGTTTATAATTGTTGTATGAAATATTTTAAGTTTTTCAGAATATCACATTACGTTGTTAGACCCACATACATTGTGTAGCCATTTCAGAGAACCATTTTACTTTACATCCTAAAACTGCCTTTTCCCATAGTTTCCTCAATAAAACACCACGATGTTGGTCTATTTGCTTTTTATCTGAAGTCTCAGGATGTCATCTGTTGTCTTAAAATTATGCCTAAGATGAACAGCCTTACAGCAACAGATCAGAACGTGATCTGCCTTTATCAAGAAGGTAGGGCTAACATGAAACTAACCCAAACAGAAAAATCTGCACAGTTCTGTTAGTAGTTTAGGCTGAGGAAAAGCAGGACACATACGACAGTTATCAAAAAACTGATTCACGAAAACGATAGAGAATTTTGAAATTTTAATACTTGGTGCAGTTAACGTTTCACAGCATAAAGTTTTAAACTGAGTCCCAAATCTTTGCCCAGTGAAGACCACTTACTTACGGAAGCCACACCGCCTTCCTTCATCTTACGCTGACTTACACATAATGCTCCTCCTTACAGACCAAAGCTGGGGTTTTCAGACGTGACTTCTCCCTCCAAGCATCATAATTTATAAAACAACAAAAAACCTGAATAAAAACGGAAATCCTTAACCACAGAAAATGTGCCCTTGAGGCATGTTTTAAAATGTAAAGTGTTACATTTATTTACTCCATAAATGTACTTAAATGGAATAATAAATTCATAAGTGAAATAAAATTTGTTTCCTGTCTTGTTTTCTCCTGTGTTATTAGAAGTATTTTTCTCACAAAATGATTTGACCTGAAAAACAAATTCTTCAGTAGTAAACAGGAACTGATTTCCATAGTTTTTCTAAAGAAAGATGTTTCAGTCATAAAATAATTTGGTGGACTGAGCAGCAGACCCAAAAAATATTCAGAGATTTCAATATTAAAAATTTTGAAAGAGGAAACCATATGGAAATGGTACTTTCTTAACGCTATATAATAAAAGCAGATTCAATGCCATTTCTATTAGAATTAAATGTATATTTGACACTTTAATAATTTAACTTTCTTTACATGTTTCTGGAATGAACCCCCAGTTTCTTTTCACTTTCTTAGGAAATAAACTCTATGATGAAAAGCAGTTATTTTCATTAACAGTATTCACAACTTTTAATCAATTAATTTCAAAAATCCTCAAGTTCAGGGACAAATCTGCTTGACAAGCTTATAAAATCTCTTCCCCTCTCTTTTGAAGGCCACGTAATGCTACAGCTTTTATCTCTGCAACAGGTAGCCTACGTACAGATTTTTTTTCTTATCCATATATTTTGAGATTGTTTCTTAAATTTTAAGGGATCTACATATACAGCAATTTGAAAATTTAATCCCAACAAAATGTCCACAGAATATAAAGTTACTTTATAAACATATTTCAAAGGGTAATTCTAATTTTTCCATTAGTAATTCCTTAGGTCAGTGGTTCTCTAGTAGAAACCAAAATCACCTGCAGGACTTTAAAATAAAAAAATAGAGAAAACATATTGCCAGGTTTCCTATTTCAGAGTTTCTGTTCAGTAGGCCAAAGATGAGCCCTGGAGATGTGCATTCTTAATAAGGTCCCAGATGATGATGCTGGCCTAGGGACCAAGCTTGAGAACCAACGCCTAAGATTAATTTTCTACAACTGGGTAATAGTATGCAAAAGAACTGTGCACACCTTTGTGCCACATGAAGATACTTAACATTTATTAAAGGTACAGAATACTTCAGTGCTTCTCAAAGTGCACAGATACCTGCTGGGGTCTTGTGAAAATGGACGTTCTGGTTCATAGGCCTGTGTCCTGCTTGGGAGATCCTGCATTTCCAAGCAGCTCTCAGGCAATGGCTTCACTCCTGGTCCCCAGCACCACACTTGGAACAGCAAGAATAAGACAGAATAATGTTTATTATCAAATAAGCTAGCTAGGAAAGAAGACTACAGGTTAAAATAATAATACTTTCTGGTATCAGGATGACAATTGGATTACCCATTGGAAATTTATCATAAAGATTACATAATGTTTCCAAAAAAATTTTATAATGTCTAACATAACGAAAGAAAAATTGTGACCACTCCCCAGAGAGTAGAAAGCAGAGAGGGAGAATGGAGCTAGTATCTCTAACATGGACCTGGGTTTTATGCCATTTTTAAGATTAAACACTTTCCAAAGGAGCATAAAACTAAAATTTTAGGTTTGGGGTCAATAAAAACCAATAGGGAGTTTGTTCCCTTTGTAAGACCTTTTATTTTTCTCTCCTAACCCCAAAACCTCTATGTCATTGCTCATCTTAGTCCAGTTTTCCCTAAAGATACTACACACTACTGCCCATGAGGAATAATAGGAGGGCAATTTGGAGCTAAAAGTCTCCACCAGCTTTGCTCAAAGACAGGCAGTGACACTGGGGGTTTCCGTATGAAGACAAGGTGGAGATGAAGAGGTTGCAGCTTCTGCTATAAACTACTCACAAATATTCTACTAACTCAAAATGCTGAAGCCATTACATATGTTCACTATAGTAAACAGAATCAGAATCAGGAAGAATGACTATGTGAGGGGCTGTCAGAAAATAATGAACAGATGATGTTGACTGACCTGAAAGGAAGGATAATTCCAGCTCTCCTGGCCTTCAAGCTCTTCTGAATTACTCTGGAAGCTTAACTTTAGGAAGCTTCATTCATGTTCCCTTTTATCACCCTAGGAATACAATAAAGTCAGATTTAGCCTTTTTAAAACTGATTTCAGTAATCAACCAAAGACCAGAATATTAACTGGTCTCTTAAAGCTCTTAGGAGTAATCAAGGTTCTATGAATTTATCATCTTCTTGTAGCTGCATGTTGAGATTACTTCCATTCAAGGACTTTCCTTTTAATTCAAAATATTCCCCATTTCTTCAAAGAACCAGCACCACCCACGTAAAATTTTAAGCTTAATTTTATCTTTTGGCATTGAACTCTATTTATTTAAAGTCCTAAATACTAAATAATTTTCAAATCTCCTAATGATTTAAAAATGTTTTCTTAAGAGTATTTTACCAAATGCTATTTCCATAGGCCCTCCGATATGGACTGCTGCTCCCTCAGCACAACACAGCTTGAAACCTTACACTGCAAAACCCTACAAAGAATCCTAACTCCTACTGTGTCTACAAAATCTTATTCCACTTGTACCATGGCAGGGCATAGAAGTGTATCTGTTGCGCTCTCTCAGAAAAAGACTCTCTTCGCCTAGTAATACCTTGGATCAAGCAATCCTCCTGCCTCAGCCTCATGAGTAGTTGGGACTACAGGTGCATGCCATGACACCCAGAAAATCTTTCTTTTTTTGGTAGAGATAGGATCTTGCTCTTGCTCAGGCTGGTCTCAAACTCCTGACCTCAAGTGATCCTCACACCTCGGCCTCCCAGAGTGCTAGGCAAGAGCCACCGTGACCAGCCTTCCCATATACTTTAAATAATTTCTGGATTATTTATAATACCTAACATATATAGTATAAATGCTATATAAAGTTACACTGTATTTAGGGAATAATGACAAGAAAAAACATCTAACATATGTTCTGTACAGATGGAACCATCATAGGCCTAACTACATGCTCAATCGCATGTATATAGAAGTAAATATAGATAATATATAATCCAATAAGCATAGAGGCTGAGATGTTCAAATTATATGAATTGTAAAAAGTCAAGAAATAGGATTTTGGCCTGGCGC